>CM022945.1:153485892-153858169 GCA_012931725.1 Litsea cubeba | reverse complement strand
AAAAAACAACGGTTTCGATTATCACACAGGAACTTATAATTATAAAAAACAACAAAAAAAGAATTAGGGTTGCCTAAGTTGGGTCAATGTAGCCACTGCCACTTTCCGCTTTTGACAAATAAACTGCATGACATGGGAGGCATCCACCTAAAACCGAAGAGATCGATGATGCCATCTTCTGAAGTTACCTGCTTATATTTTCTTGTAGATTCGCTTGGTTACTATGTTCTTGGATTCATCATTAATCGACATGGCATTTGCACATCTCAACCCGGTACTTCATCCATAATGAGGTTTCGAATTCTTCAAACAAACGGCCCACCGTGGGTTCCCGGAAGCATCGGATTTCCGGTCCGGCTGAAAATGAAGGACCGGACCAGACCACTTGAACGTGGTCCTATCCGGTCTGGTCCAGTCCAAACGGTCCGGTTGGACCACTTAAACCGGTCCAGACCGGTTTAAAATTTTCAACCAATTATAAATGGTTGATTTATATTTAAGGGCATCGATTTCTTTCAGCTATGCATCTCGTAATTCATACTTGTTATTCAGATATGCATTCTGCAATTTGTTGACCCCCCATTTTCCCGTTCGGGCAGCATCAATGACACCAATCGTATGTGCGTCCCACCCCAGATGGGTGAACAACAAGGGATCTTCACTATCGAACAATCTCAAAGCACCCCAGTCACCTGACAACAAATTTTATAAGAGATGATGCAGAGTTGCAGACCCTGCCTTCAACACTTCACCAAACAACCATAAAACAACAAAAAATGAACAGAATCATAACGAAATAAACAAACAACCAATATGCTACTAATCTTCGAAATAGACAACACAACCACATAGAAACAGGCACATCGATTCTCCATTCGCCTACTCAAAACTCTCCCAGATTAGGGGGAAAACGTCAAGCCCTACCATCGAGTTGGAATCGGCATTCATGAAATTAATATTTTACCGACGTTTTAATTTTCGTCGGTAAATAGATAATTTTTTTAAATTAACAATATATTTGAATAAACTTTTGCCGACGATTTCCTCAAAAACGTCGGTAAAATTCTAACTTTTACCGACGTTTAATTAAAAAATGTTGGTAAAAGTACATTTTTACCGACGAAATTGTAAACGTCGGTAAAAAGGTAATTTTAGCAACGAAATTTAAAAAACGTCGATAAAAGAATAACTTTTGCCGACGAAATTAGAAAACGTGGCCTAAAAAACGTGGCTAAAAGTGCAAGTTGTTGTATTAACATGAATATAAAAATAAATGAAAATTAATAACATATTTACCGACGTTTAATTTTGTTGGTAAAGGTAAAAATTAAAAAATTAAAAAATGATATTTGCCGACGTTTTTATTTTCGTCGGTAAAATTAATATAAAAATTAATAATATAATTACCGACGTTTAATCTCGTCGGTAAATTAATAAATATAATTACCGGATCCCTCTATGTTCCGAACCAAGATCCCATTCAGGATTAATACATTCACATAGCAAAAAAGATGCATAACTTGTAAGGGCCTAAATAGATTGAATAAAATTCATGTATGAAAATCTACTTAGCTTTAATCATATACTATTTACTAGTCCGGCCCGTTTGTATATTTAATAAACATTTATTGAAACTCTTTTATTCAATTAAAAATAAAAAATTTAAGGAAGATATTTACCGATGTTTTGATTTTCGTCGGTAAAAAGTAATATAAAAATTAATAAAAATTAATAAATATAATTACCGACGTTTAATTCGTCGGTAAAATTAAAATTTAAAAATTTAAGAAAGATATTGCCGATGTTTTTTATTTTCGTCGGTAAAAGTAATATAAAAATAAAAAATAAAAAATAAATATAATTACCAACGTTTAATTTCATCGGTAAAATTAAAAATTTTAAATTTAAAAAGGATATTTACCGACGTGTTTATTTTCGTTGGTAACATGATCGTAAAATAAATAAAAATTAATAAACATATTTACCGACGTTTAATTTCATCGGTAAAGGTAAAAAATAAAAATTTAAAAAGATATTTAACGACGTTTTTATTTTCGTTTGATACAATTAATATAAAAATTAATAAATATATTACCGACGTTTGTATTTTTGTATGTAAAATTAATATAAAAATAAATAAATATTCATAAACATATTTACCGACGTTTAATTCGTCGGTAAAATTAAAAAAGAAAATTAAAAGCATATTTACCAACGTTTAATTTCGTCGGTAAAATGAAAAAATAAATTAAAAGCATATTTACCGACGTTTTATTTTGTCGGTAAAATTTAAAAAATAAACCATTTTTTTTTTTAAATTTAAGAATGGCCTTTGCCGACGTTTTAGTAAAAACGTCGGTAAAGGTATACTTTTGGCCACGTTTTTTAGAAACGTCGGTAAAGATCTTTACTTTTTGCCGACGTTTTTCAAAACGTCGGTAAAAGGTTGTAGTTTTGGCCACGTTTTTTAGTAAACGTCGGTAAAAGTATATACTTTTGCCGACGTGTTTAAAAAACGTCGGTAAAGGTCGACCATTTAACGACGAATTTTAAAAACGTCGGTAAAGGTTATACTTTTGCCGACGTTTTTTAAAAACGTCGGTAAAGGGTAGACCTTTACCGACGAATTTTAAAAACGTCGGCAAAAGTATACCCTTTACCGACGTTTTTAGAAAACGTGGCTAAAAAACGTGGCTAAAAGTGCAACTTGTTGTAGTGAGGTTGATCGCGGCGCGTCTCCTCTACGGCAACAGCTTTATCTTTGCGGGGACGCTCGCGCCGGTGCTCGTCGCGTCGGGGTGGCACGGTTTCGTCCGCTGAGAGCGAGGCCTCGACTCCCTCTTGGAAGGGGATCTCGACAAAGAGTTGGGAGCCCAGGCGACCCTCGCCTGCGGATGTGCCTTGGACCGTTCGGGACCGTCCCTGAGGAGGGACGTCCGTCGACGGTGCTAGCCGCTCGAGGATTGCCCTCGAGGACTCTCCGCCCTTCTTAGCTTTCGGTGGCATGGCTTCTGAGAGATTGAGGTTTAGAAGGTTGGGAAGGTTGGGATATTACTTTCCCACAGACGGCGCCAATTGTAGGTGCAGAAAATAACGACCCACAATAAGGAGGTGCCTTAGAGGACTTATCTGATGATGATGATGACTGGGAATGTCTGGATGCCGTCCGAAAGCCTGAAAGAGAATAGCAAACGATCAAAGGACCCTGGCCTGGGCGGCGCAAGGCTCTCCGATGCCAAAGTCAGTGTGGGAACTGGAACGATGGAAGGAGAGGGAGAAGAGAGACAGAGTAACGGCTCTGTGAATGAAACTGTGCGTACCTTTAATGGTGGTTTGAGTCTCTATTTATAGAGTTTGGGACGTATCTTTGGGAGATATCGTGGTGGGGTCTCATGAATCGACTGGGAAGCCATGATCAGCCCACGTTGTCATAAATGCGCGTCGGATCAGCCCACGTCGGATTTAATACGCGTCGGTTCAGCCCACGTCACATTTAATGTGCCAGATCGTGTTGGACGCCTTTGGCGATAGGGGATCGTGGGATCTGCCCTCGGGCCTTGCCCTGATGTGGCCTCAGCCGCTGGATGTCGTGTCTGTCCCACTAGCTCGTGCCTTTATCCCTCCACGTGCCTGGTGACGTGGAGGATGAGGGGCGTGAGTGGAGACTCTTTCTGGTTTCAGCTTCCATCCCGGCTTCTTCAGCCGAGGTGGAGCTTTCTGCCGAGATCGCATCCGGGGTGGCCCAGCTGAGGTGGAGCTTCCTGCCGAGATGACGCCCGAGGCGGACCAGTTCGGCGCTAAAGGCCCGGAGCTGCATGACTTCGGCCGGACCTCCTGTCCTGGTAGCCGGGGTGAGCCTGGTGCCATGTAGATGGCACGCGGATGGCACGTGAGAGTGCTTAGTCTCATCTGATGGCTGTGATTAGCGTAATCCTGTGGTTCTGGAAATCTCCCCACACAGAAGGAATTAGGGAAGATGAACATGGAGATCCAGTTTTGGAGCTCAAAAGACGATGTAGACGTTGTGGGATTGTAGGGTTTTCTGATTCCTTACGAAGAAAAGGAGATGTGTAGTAGTGGAAGGGGCTGTCAGAAGTCGGAATCTAGGATTTTGATTGCCATTGGATTTGGTCGCGAGAGAGATGGAGATGGAGATGGAGATCTTCTCATTTTCGCTTTTTCTTCTCACCGATTAGAGGAAAGCAGAGGAAACAAGGAGAGGAACAGTCGAGAAAAGGAAAGGAAGAGTACTGAGATATTGCATATAGGTGGTGTCTCTTGCTGTGCCTTCCTTTTGGCAAATTGGCCCCATCGTAGGAAGCGGCAGATCTGTCGAGAATTTTCTTGAAGCAAGAAGAAGATGGAAGCAGGAAGGAGAAAAGACTAACTTGTGGCATATAGGTGGGACCATAGGTGGTGCAGTCCAAAGCAGGAGGGAATCTAGTTGACGCAGGAGACAACCATGAGACCAAACTGTTGCTTTTATATATGGGTATAGATATAGACATGTGTCAAAAAATACCATAATCTAAATCTGTGGTTTTTAATGCCTTGTTAATGTAGCTAAGGTTTTGACGTAGTGAGTTATGATTTTAAAAATCGGCTGATACCGGTCTTCATATCGGCCGGTACCGAGCCGATATCTCACTAGCCGGACCCGCGCTATGAAGCGCATGTTCTAAAGAAGTGACAATCATGAAGACAAAAGAATCCTACTTAACTATGGTAGCTAAGACTCTTTTGCTGGTTGTCTTTCATTTTTTGTGCTTGGATGTCTATTATTATCATAAGTTGTTTGATATGTTACTAAACCTATTTAATTATGTTTGGAATGATATAGTAGTAAAGATTGTGTAATACACTAATTCATGAACCAAAAGACTTTATATATTGAGTTAGATTTGATATTACCCACTTATTTTTCCCTAAATCTAGTTTTTAAAGTGTAGATCTAAATTTCTTTTATTTCCAAAATTTGGGGCTTTTCTTGAAATCAATTACATTTTTCCACATTAGTGTTCAAATTTCATAAAAGGTACTTCTTTTTCTTTCTTTGTATTCTAAGGTGGGATAAAGGGTGCTCGTCCATGAAATACAAGAACTTTTTGGTACATTTTCCATTATAAACTTGTACTGTTGGGCAGTGACTCAAATTACATGCTTAAGTTCATAAAGTCTTCCTTTTAGAATCCTAATCAGCTTACTTCAGGTCAGTTTAGTCTCATTCTCCCCTCCCTCACCACGCTTCGTTTGGAATATTAATTTGGCAGGTTTCCTTTTTTACGACATGCGAAATGTGGGCTGTGAAAGCTGATTAATCTTATAGCTTCTCAAAGCAGGCTGTGAACTTAAATTGAATGGCTTGGCCTTTTACAGCATGCGACATGTGGGCTGTGATACCCTAATATTTTTACGGTTTGCAAATGTGGGCCGCAAATGCTCAATAATTTATGGCGTCCTAAATGCACGCAGTAATTGATAATATCTCCCGGCGCGTAAAATGCACGCCTTAATAAAGAGAAGAAAACGACCTTTTGTAGCTCGCATTCCATGCGCACCGTACTATTATATCATTTACAGCTTGCATTCAATGCACGCCGTAAATGAGAAGCTGTAAAAGCCTTGAAATGGTGTAGTGTTGAAGGATTTCCTGTAAATGATTTTTGAAGGAATATCCAAATGAAAGCTTGGGGTTTGCCTTTGGATGCTTACCCGTTCTTTTGGATCTTCAGGTAGGATTCCAAACATAATGTAATCAATGAACGGATCCCTCAAGTCGCCAATTGAAGTTTGAAGGATTGAAATCCGACTTCCAACCACTTGGTGGCATTCAGCAACTGCTTGGTGTGTGTTAAGAGGAGGAATGATTCTTCTTTCGCACACTGTGATTTGCATGGTTTCCCTTTCCTGGATTGCCATAGATGCGGCAAGTCCAGCCAGGGCATCTGCACGTATGTTTTCATCTCTACGAATGTGGGTGATGTGGCAGATGTCAAACTTTTGCAAAAGCGATTGTGCCTTGTTGTAGTAAGGCAGCAGATCAGGCTTCTTGACTTCAAATTTCTGATTCATCTGGTTGACGGTCAGTTGAGAGTCTCCAAAGACTTGCAGCATGGTGATACCGGATTCGATGGCGAGTTCCAATCCTAGGATCAGAGCTTGATATTCAGCTGCATTGTTTGTGCATGGTTCCAGTAGCGAGAAAGCGTGCGGAATTATGTATTTGTCGGGGCTAACAAAGAGGATGCCAACTCCCGAGATCAGCTGTCGTTTTTCATTTGTCCTGGTTGCACCGTCAAAGTACATGTCCCAGGAGGCACTTTGTGAGAAAGTCTCCACATTGCAGACTGGTTCGTCTGGGAGATCATCCCTGAGTGGAGAATCTTTAGGCAATGGATGCTCTGCTAGGAAGTCCGCTAGAGCTTGCCCTTTGATTGCATTTTGTGGTACATACCTGATATCAAATTATGACAGAAAGATGGACCATTTTGCCAGTCGAACATTGAGAGAACCTGCCTTTGTGACAAGGACCTTCAAGAGGTTGACCCTCGAGACTAGGTAGACTGTGTTGGAAAGCAAGTAGTGATGCAGCTTTTGTACGGCGAACATCACTGCAAGACATTCTTTTTCGACTGGAGAGTAGCGATGCTCTGCACCTACTAGCATGCGGCTGAGGTAATATAGAGCAGCTTCTTTTCTTTCATCATTTTCTTGTGCAAGCAGAGCCCTCAGAGAGTGATCAACGGCTCTTGTATACAAGATGAATGGTTTTCCAGTGGTAGGAGCGGCCAACACTGGAGGTTTTGTCAGGTATGACTCGATATCTTGGAAAGCAGCTTCACAGTCTGCATCCCAGACAAAGTTCACACCTTTTTTCATCAACCGGGAGAATGGACGGCATTTCCCCGAAAGATTGGAGATGAACCGTCTGATGTAGGCCAATCTCCTTTGAAGCCCTTTGAGTTCTCTCAAGGTTCTTGGAGAGGGCATTTCTAGAATGGCTTTGACTTTTATGGGGTCAAGCTCTATTCCAGCTTTTCGAACTAAAAGTCCAAGGAACTTACCCGACGAGACGCCGAAGAAGCATTTCAGAGGATTCATTCGGAGTTTGTGTTTGCGAAGCCGGAGGAAGACTTCTTGAAGGTCTTCTAGATGATCTTCTTTTCTTTTGCTTTTGACGGCGAGGTCATCAACGTAACATTCAACCGTCTTGTGCTGCATATCTTGGAATATCTTCATCATAGCCCTCTGATATGTGGCACCAGCATTTTTTAGACCAAATGGCATGACAGTGTAGCAATACATGTCAAATGGGGTCCGAAAGGATGTATGTTTTTCATCCTCAGGATGCATCTTTATCTGATTGTAGCCAGAGAAACCATCCATGAATGTCATTCGCTCGAATCCACAGGTATTATCAATCATTACCTCTGGTATGAGGAGCAGAAATTCATCTTTTGGGCATGCGCTTTTCAGGTCTCTATAGTCAATACAGACCCTGATCTGCCCGTTTTTCTTTGTCACGGGGACAATGTTGGCCAACCATTCAGGATGTTGTTCCTCACGGATGAAGCCGACGCTTTTGAGTTTTTGAACTTCTTGTTCAATTTTATCCATCACATCTGGACGGAATCTTCTTTCGCCTTGCTTGACAGGCTTGATGTCTTCTTGAAGATTGAGTTTGTGGACCGTTATTTTGGGGTCTAAGCCAGGCATTTCAGCATAAGACCATGCAAAGCATTCAACGAACTCACGAAGAAAGGTGATATACTCGGGTAACTCATCGTCCTTTATATTCTTGCTTATGAATACAGGATGTGGGTTATCTGGTGTTCCCAAGTCTATCTTTTGAACATGATCTTCTATTGGAAGGTTCGAAGGTGGTTCCTCCACAATATTTTCGGAGGCTTCCAGCTCAACGAAACCTTCTGGGGTTTCAAGGGCATTTCCAGACCAAGGTTTTGTTCCTTTCCACGGGTCATCTTGATCGGCAATTTTCCCAAGGCTTGCTATGAGATGATCCCAATCGCCTGTTGAAACCGGGTCGAAGTCGGCTACTTCTTTTGGAGATGAGGGTTCTTCTGGGTCAGAAGACCACATGTCTGTGCCATCGGACAACTCCTCTTCATTCTCAGAAAAATCGTGCCAATTGGATGAGCTTCCTGGATCTTTTTCAGGTGATTCATCGAAAAGATATCCAGGGAGATCGATGTCTTCATGGAGTTGAGATGTTGAGGCTTGGTCAGTATATTGACTTTTAAGCCTTTGTGTCAACTGTCTCAGAGGAGTGTCGGGATCGTACCCTAGCCCGTGTGAAGACTTTTCTACATAGCCGTAGAGTCTCCAATCTTCCAGCTGGCTTTTGGTCAAGACGGGCCCCAATGGCGTGAGAATACCATGGCCTTCTCCCAAACCGACTGGGTTTTGAGCGTCATAGCCCATTTTCTTCATAATAGCTTGTGCCACAGAACTATATAAGGATAGTTGAGGCATACCTTTATTTTGGAAAGGTTCAAGCACGGAGTTTGATGAAGAAGCATCCGATCTATGGAAGAAGATTGGCTTTTCCTTTGCTGAAGTTGCTGGAACAACGAAGGAAGCTGACGTAGGATCTTCTATGTCAAAAGTTATCTCCATTGGAGTAAGAGCAGGCTAAACTTGCTGAGTGTTAGCTTGGCTTGACGATGTGTCGTCTTCTGGCTCTGAATCCGAATCCGTGTCTTGCATGATAGACACGAAAGAGACAACGAATTTGCCCCCAGGCTTTTGCTTTGCCTTCTTCACTTTAGTTGTGATGACCAAAGGCTTTGAAGGTTTGAGGGAGATGATGAAGGGAGTTTGAATGTTCTCTTCAGATTTATCGGATGGTTTGTTTTTTTCCGGTGATTGTTGAGGAGCCTTGCCTTTATCTTTCTGGAGATTTTCGGCAAAGGGTGCTGTGTGCTTCTCCTCTTCTTCTTTTTCACCTTCATACATTTGTGAGTCTGCAAAGTGGACTTCTTTACCTTTGAAGGGTTTTCTGTCCGCAAAGACTCAATGTATCATGCCGTCATCGCCAACAAACTTGATGCATTGATGTAGAGTTGAAGGGACAACACCATTCTCGTGGATCCAGGGGCGTCCGAAAAGGTTGTTGTAGCATGTAGGGGTTTTTATTGCATACACTGTGACCTCAGAGATAAGATCACCGATCTGCAACTTGAACTTGATTTTGTCGATAGGCCTCTGAGTACTCCCATCGAATCCAAAAATAGATACAGATGTGTGGCTCAGCTTGCTGGGTGGGATGCCCAACTCTTCGAGAGCCGATGTGGAGATGAGGTTGAGTGCAGAACCTGGGTCGATCTGAACTCTGTGCATAGGCATTTCCTTGATGTACCCTGTGAAGTACAGGAGTCGGTTGTGCCTTGTTTTGCCAAGTAGGAGGTCGTCCTTTATGAAGGCGATGGTTGCACTGGCTGAGTTTTTGACCCGGTAATCCATTTCAATTTGGAGGACTTGCGGGGCATGTTTGTCGACATCCTCATTCAGCTTTTGTAATTCTGAAATGAGATTATCACGAGTGTGTGGAGACATTCGCAACAAATCTAGGATGTGCAGACGTGCAGGTATGTGCTTGAAGTGTTCAATCAAGTCATACTTGAAAGCCTCCTTAGGGCCTGCATGTTCATCATTGGTGCCACTAAGGGCGCTTACAACATCTTTTCCCGAAGGATTTGAATATGTAAAGGAAGATTGGTTGTAATTTTTGTGGGTCTTATTTTGACTTCTTATTTTGGCTGGGTCTTCTCTTGCCGTTTAAGCTTGAGGAGATGTTTCCTAGCCTGCCTTCGCTGTTAAGCTGTAGGATTTGTTTTCACGACCTCCCAATTTTCATCATCCAGGAGATCGGGATGTACCCATATAGGTTGTCCGTCTGGTGTCGGGCAAGGAACCAGTTCTTCGGACGCTTGAATTGAGTTTATCACCTTGAAGGAAGTAGTGATCTTCTTCTTCGATGATTTTGATGTTTGTCCACATGTCACCATGTTGACGGAGGCAGATCCATAGTTTTTGTCAAAGGTGATGACTCTGTTTTTCCACATCTCGTTTATTTTCTCCCTCACAACGAAGCATTGATTGAGAGGATGCGAGATCATCTGGTGGTATGGACAGTACCGAGGATCGTTGGTTTTGCTAACATCACCCGGTCTTTTTGGTTCAGGCAAGGTGAGCTTGCCGTTTGCCACAAGAGCCCCAAAGATTTCATCAACATCTTCATCAAATGGGTATTTCTTCTCTACTCGTTCTTTGAAGGCATCAGAGAGTTCAGGTCTCTTACCAGCAGCTTTGTTTTCAGCTTTCTTTTGTGGCAGAGGAGCTGACTTGGTCTGCACATTAAGGACCTCTTTCTTCTTTGGTTTAGAGGTTGCAATGGCGGTTGGCTCTTTTCTTGATGATTTCTGACTGTTGAGGTCTTTAATCATCGTTTCAGCTTCCATGGAGGCTTCTAGGAGTTCTCCCAGTTTTTTTGATTTGTTGCCGATGATCATGAAGCGGATTCTAGCTCTCATGTTGATTCGGTAGATGTCGACTAGCGACGCTTGTGGCAATACATCAGAGCATTTGTATGCCATTGATTTCCACTTATGAATGAAGTCATACGTTGACTCATTCTCCCCCTGTTTTAGGCTGCATAGCTGAGCCATAGTAGCGGGATGATCCTCACCTTTGAAGTGAGTCAGGAAGCGTGTCTCTAGCATGGCCCAGTTTTGGATGGAGTCCTCCGGCAGAGTGGAGTACCAATCGAAGGCCGTACCTTTTAGGGTACTTGCAAAGAGGCGGATCTTGAGTGCATCTTAATCCGCGATAGCTCCCGTCATGATCTTGAAGTGGATGACATGCTGTCTGGCTGATCCTTTCCCCATATATGTTTGGAGAGTAGGATGCTTGAATTTTGTGGGGAACGGGACCGAGTCCATCCATAAGGGATATGGTGGCTTGATCCCATGCTCCTTGAGTATATCCTCTTCTTTTGCTTTGGCGAGGATACTGTCTACGTCCTTTTTTTGTAAGGGCGCGTGACTCATTTTCTTCTCCATTTACCTCATCGTCTTGATGATTCGGAGGAGGTTCATTATTCGCCTGATTTTGGAAGGCGAGGAGAAGGTTTTCCATCAGAGTTTCAATCCTCTGTTGGCCTGGATGCGGGTGATCGCATCATCTTGAGGTGGATTGCGGGGTGGTGGCTCAGAATTTGTAGCCAAGACGTTCATCCTTCATGATTCGAACGAAGAAACTGTCCTGGTGACTGAGCTGGGGCTCATTCTTTTTGAAGAAGAGCTTGAGGAAGGATCACTCTACCATCCTTTGCTTGAAGGAGCAGGGGATTCTTCTGAATGTCTTCTTGTCCTGGAGACACTGCGGGTCATTAGACGTCGGACATGGATTTTTTTTACTGACTTTTGGCGCCTTCTGGTTTTTCCAACCATATGGACGGCATCAACTTGGTTGGGTCTTTCTTTTTCGACCCATTTGGTAGAGACTTGAAGTGTAGGAGGCTGAGTCCTTTACTTCCTAGTCTCTTTTGCCGATACGACGTGCAGCGGCGTAGAGCTTTGGTCAGCTCTGGCTGGGCTTTGACGATGAAGGATGTGCTCCCTCGGGTGCAGCAGCCGAACCTGTCTTCTTTGTAGCTTTGCAAGGATAGGATGTGAACCCTGTCCTTCTCCTGTTGCAGCGAAGCTTTGAATTTTTGGAGTTCGGCCCCTGTAGAGATGAAGGGTCGAACTGCAGGTTTGTTGGCCTTAGCAGGTGCTTGCGGAGGCCTTGTGATGCATGACTTGATTTTGGGCTTGTAGGAACAAGCCGGCTCATGCTGGGTGACTTGAGAGTCGGATTGGAGATGGGTCTCTCCGCTTTCATGTAGGCAAGAGGGTAGAACTGGTTCTCCTTGAGTGGGGCCAGGAATGCTGGCTTGGTGGATGTTTGGGACCTTCTTTGTTTTGGTGAAGGTCTTGGGGACCAAGTCTTGGGATAGACCTGGTCGTTTGCTGGTCGAGGCTTCGTGTGGCTGCCACGGGCTTCGGGCCTTCTAGTGCTCGCCTTTAGTGTCACGATAGTGACACGTTGAGAGGCGAGTTTCTGCTTCTTGGAAGGAGCAATTTGTTCCTCAGGAAGTGGGAATGGTCCCAGCGTCCCAAAGACGATAGTCCGGGGAGTCGAGGTCGACCCGGAGTTCAGAGAGTTGCCGAGGGAGTTGACGCTTCGGCAGCTGATGGGGCGCTTGTAGGTGCGCATGGTTTGCTTCTGTTGAAGCACAAGTTGGTGCTTGTTCTCGTCGAAGGTAATGGTTAGTGAAGCTGCCATTGTTAGTTTTCGAAAGTTTCTGAAACAAGACCACATCCATTAGTAATCACAAGAATATAATGATCATAAATAGGAAGTTCTATGGTTTTGTCTTTTCAAATTGCTCGAGGGAGATGACCCAAGCAATATGAAGAAGGAAGAAAGCCATAGAGTGTACAATTGTTCTGATCGCAGGGATGTAAGCCCAGAATGAGCGTCCTAGTGACTGCTAGAAGCAATTGTGAACTTAAATTCGACTTATCGAGAAGCAGAGCTTGCTTGAGGTAAGAAGAATATAAAGTTGGAGTTACAAATATGCCGGTCGCGAATACAGTAGACCCTGAAAGGGCGTACTAGTACCGCTAGACACAAATGTTTGGAGACCGCATCCATGAGATGAGATTCCCTATTTTGAAAGGTCAATATTGGATTCATCAAAGAGTGAAGATGGTATTCCGAATCCAAATATGGTCTCAGCGATTTCCGTGAGCGCAGTATTCAGAAGAAATGAACCATAATTTCTCGGATCTGAATCCAAAATGACGAGTTTTTTTTTTTTGAAAGGCCCAATATCGGGTTCATCAAAGAGAGCAAAAGGCACTCCATCTAAACACAGGCTCAGCGATTTCCGTGAGCGCCAGTGCTCAGAAAGGAGAAGACCAAGATTTCTCCAATCTAACCCAAATGACGGAATTTTTTTTTTTGAAGATTTTTTTTAAAATCTTTTTTTTTTTATTTATTTATTTTTTTTTTAAAGATTTTTTTTGAAAATTTTTATTTTTATTTTTTATTTTAAAGTTTTTATTTTTTAAAATTTTACTTTAAAAGACAAGAGAGTACACATAGGCCTCCTAACCCGGGTCTTATGAAATCTCGATTAATAGAATTGCCCCCAGGTAAGGGTAGGATTACTTAATGAATCCGTTTGGAGGACCCTTGCCTAGAACAGTCAAGTTGTCTCCACACTCTGGACAAGGCTTTTCTTGAATCAACCATGATCAAAGAACGCAGTTGGTTTAACCTTAGTGGTCTATGTCTTTTTTGTTTTTTTTTCTTAATTCTTTTTTTTTTTTAGATCTTTAATGAATTCATCGAACAGAAACAATGGCCCAAAAACTTAGTCGCGCAGGCTCAAAATTTCTGCAAGCACGATGAACGATAGGAAAGGATCAAGGTTTCTCAATTTTGAATCCAAACTGAAAAATCTGATTTTTTGTTTTTTTTATTTATCTTTTTTTTTAGATTTTTAATGAACTCAACGAAGAGAAACGATGGCCCAAACCTTAGTCAACAGGCTCAACATTTCTGCAAGCACGATGAACGATAGGAAAGGATCAAGGTTTCTCAATTTTAAATCCAAACTGAAAAATCTGATTTTTTATTTTTTTTTTTTAATTTTTTTTATAGATTTTTAATGAACAAATCGAAGAGAAACGATGGCCCAAAACCTTAGTCGAACAGGCTCAACATTTCTGCAAGCACGATGAACGATAGGAAAGGATCAAGGTTTCTCAATTTTGAATCCAAAATGAAAAATCTGATTTTTTTATTTTTTTTGTTTTTTTTTTCGAATGAACTCATCGAAGAGAAACGATGGCCCAAAACCTTAGTCGAACAGGCTCAACATTTCTGCAAGCACGATGAACGATAGGAAAGGATCAAGGTTTCTCAATTTTGAATCCAAAAATCTGATTTTTTTTTAAAAGAGAAAGAGTGGAAATAAATTCAAAGAATTAGAAATTTCCAAAAAATTCTCATCTCATTTTTTTTTATGCGGAATCCAACACATAGGCCACCAATTAGAAAGTAGCCAAGGAATCAAGAAAAGAAGTATAAGCATAGAGCAATAGGTATGATATGCAAATATTTCATTTCTAGCATCGTGTTCTCAAATGAACGTGTCCCACCGGGTGTTGCCAGCTTGATGGACCAGCGCATTCTGCCCGCTCGGTTCTGGTGGACCGGCGCATTCTGCTCGCTCGGTTCTACCGAGGCCGGCGGACGTGGGAGTCCGTTTGGGTCTGACCCTTTCATAACCGGACGGGGGGGGGGGGGGGGGGGCAGAAGCGCGCATCAACATTTCTTTGTGTGGGTGTGCCAGATTTTCTATTTTTACTTGGAATTATAAGTGGTGATCCGGAGATTAACCTTCACAAGTAAAATGGAAATCAACTTCTTTCAAGTTTTCCATTGCACATATATTTAAGAAAAAGACATTTCTTGGTTTGCCGTGAAAGGCGATTTTTTGGCATTTATAGCCGATTTTGGCGTTATAGCCGATTTTGGCATTTATAGCCGATTTTTGGCGTTTATAGCCGATTTACAATTCTTATCAATAATGAAAGACAAGAGTTGTGATTTTGTCTCTTTTAAAAATATACAAACTACAATGAAAAGCAAGAAAATGAGGATCTAACTTCTCAGGAGATTGTGGGGGACCCGTTCAGATTGACAGTCGTAAGCCATATGTGGACTTCGCCATCATCCATACAGATGAGAACAGAGGATGCTATTGACTCGCTTGGCTTGGCTATAACCTCAGGTTTTTAGAGGACAAAGACCAAGAGGAGGTCCTATGTCCAATAAAAAACTAGGTAGACGGGCTGAAAAGCCACGTCTAAGCCATTGGAGGCAGAAGGAAAAGGCAAGGACCTTGGGGGGTACCTTGTAGCGGTGGTCGGTGTAGGATTTCCGCAGAGTTTTCTCTTTTTGATGCCTTTTTCTGTCTGAGTTTCCGGATTTTCTGCAGTCTGTTGTTTGTTTCTCTGCTGTCCCTCTCTTGTCTGTGTCCTCCTTTCTTCTTGGAGAGCTCTCCTATTTATAGGCTTTTATGTAGCCATTTAGGAGGGTTTACGAGCCTTAATTGTCATAAAGCTACATAAAGGGAGGAGTTACAAGATTGAATTCTTTATTTTGTAACTCCTTTTTCTTGGCTTTTGAATGGCCGGAGGAGATTAAGGGCATTTAATCGCCTTTAATCGCCATGATGGGAGGAGTTTCATGGGTTAAATGCCATAAATCTCTTGACTTGTTACTCCCGGATGCTTGCTTCTTATTGGGCCGTCCAAAGAAATGGATTAATGACTGTAATCAAGCTTGTCAATCAATCGCATTAAGTGGTCGCCGAGCAGTTGAAGAGTCGCGGGCCGTGCCGCATCCTTTGGGATTCTTCTGGCGATGATCATCGATGGATCTTCATGTAGATCGACATCGGATGATCATGTAACTTCAGGTGTTGGTTGCCAACAGCGGGTCGGTGCCATCTGTCCTGTCGATTTCTAGATCGGTCGGGTAGAAAGCACACTTTTTTTTGGTTGACTAGTTGGCGATCAATGTTGATTTCGATACTCTTGGAGATTAACCCGTGTTTTTGACGGATGTCAGAGGATTTAGTGTCTCAAAAGTATGAATTTTGGAAAATACCAGAGGCCGGACGCTTCGAATCAGGGAAAAAGGGTGAAAAATACGATTTTCGGGGCCCCTCCCGGCGATCCCGGGCCCCAGGGTCGCAGGGGTCTGCGACCCTAGGGGGGGTTTTCCCCCTTTTGTCCTGTTTTGTGTCCGTTTTTGCTATTTTTTTTGTTCTTTTTTGTTCTGTATTTTTCCTTGACATTTTTTATCATTTATTGGCCTGATTTCCCTGTAGAAAACTTGATGAGAATCCTTGCATTTTGGATTGCAAAGTTTCTAATTTTCTGAGAAAGCTGAAGACTTTGTCTCGCAGAGCTGCCGATTTTCCGTCAGAAGCTGAAACTGGGTCAAACGATGTCGGAATGACCTGAACTTTGGGGTGAAGCCTGCTGAGCAATAAATAAGACCAACCATAGGCTTTTGTTTGAGTTTTGAAGCCGCTTGGGGCCCTATCACCAGTAGACTTACTTTTGTCGCGATGAAGATGTCGCGGTTTGATGTGCGGTCAACCGATGTCCGATTGACTTGAAATTTGACAGGGAACCTATTGGAGTAATTTTAAGATGATTTATAGGCTCTGTCTTGGAAACCATGGTCCCGGGGAGCTTCGCTTCCGAGAGGCCTGATTTGGCTTCCGAGCGTCAAAGTATGGTCAAATGTTGTCGAAATGACCTGAAATTTGACGTGTAGCCCTTTGTAAGCATTTTGAAGCCGTCCATGTGCTCTATCCGATGAGTGATGGCCTCGGTGGTTCTCGCCGCCGAGAGGCTTGAATTAGCTGTTCGAGGGTTGATGTAGGGTCAAACATTGTCGGTTTGACTCGGAACTTGACGTTGAGCCTTTTGGATGTATTTTGAGACAATCCATCGGCTCTGATCGAAGACTTGGTGTCTCCGATGCTTTCGCCGCCGGGAGCTCCTTTTCAGCTGCCAGAGAAGCGAAGTTAGGCCAAATGATTTTGAAATGGCCTGAAACTTCTTGTGTACTCCTCTTTTGGCTATCTTGAAGGATCTTGCAGTTTTTGTTTAATTCTGACAAGATTTGATTTTTTGGAAGTAGCATTGCCTATTTATGGCAGGTTGCGACTTCATGTAGCTCTTTTGGATCTTGAAGAGGCAAAGTGACATTTTTGGTGTCAACAAATGCCCCCTCAAGGTACAGCGACGAGTTGCTTAACATTTGTAGTCGATGTGCCTCGAAGAGATTTGTAAAGGAGAGCCTGTGACTTGACCAAGAGTCTTTGAGCAGTCTTTCTTTTTGGTATTTGTAGCCTTTTGAGCTTCCAGGGGAATTTTATGGTAGTGAAAGGGATCACGTACCATCTCGAGGCAAAGTTTTGAAGATGACATCCGGGATGTGCATTTGGGTTTTGACCTTGTGACCTTACAGGCTGTATGTGGCAGGTTAGGGGGTCGGGTTTTGTTTTGACCGTGTGACCCAACAAGCTGTATGTGGAATATTAGGGGATCAATTTTGGTTTTGATCTTGTGACCTAACAGGCTGTATGTGGCAAGTTAGGGGATCAGGCTTTGGTTTGGATTTTTTTGGAATGTCAATTTCAAGATTTTGGCTCAATTTGTTAGATGAGGCTGGATGGTCTGATTTTGGAAGCTCATGGGGCTTGGAATTCTTTTTTGTATGGTCGAATCAACTCAAAAGAGGCATGGAACCATTTTTGTATGCTCTTGGTAAGAGGGATTTCTCTTTGACTAAAAGCCCCAATTTTTTTTTTAAGTGCCTAGGTGGTCAAACCTGGCTCATATGGGCTAACCCATGGGACCTTAAGCTTTTGAAATGGCTTAGATCTCATATGGTGTCATTTTTGTAAAGAATATCCAAAAATATCTCATTTGGATAGAGAATATCTAAGAATATCTTTATTTGGTGAGAATCTCTCATGTTCCCTTTATTTTGGGATAGTATATCTCAAGAATCCTTCATTGATCCTATCTTTTGGGAGAAAATCTCTCATTAATTTTTTTTGGGGAGAAAATCCCTCAAGATCTCTTTCTTTAGGTAAGGTTACTAATTAGTAACACTTACCTCTTTCTTCTTTCCTTCTTTGGTTTGCTCTCTTCTATAAAAGCAAGGAGGAGGTTGGATCCTTGCTCTTATTACTTTCTTTTGCTACAATCCCAAGAGGGCTTCAAGACCACGAGTTCTTCTTCTTCAAGATCTTCAAGACTTTTCTTCTTCTTCTCCATCAATGGCTTCAAGCAAGTTCTCTTTTTCAAGAAAACCCCATTGTAGAAAAAAAAGGTTCTTTCTTTTTTTTTTTTTTCTTTCTTTTCTTTTCTTCTTGTTTTTTTTTATTTTCCACGTGTTTGCTTCTTTTTTTTTCACTCGTTTTTTTTTTCTTTCTTTTTCTTCTTTTTTTTGCATGTTTTTTTTTTTGTTTCTTTTGTGGGCCTTACGGATCTGGCCGTACGGCCGCGTGGCCTGGGGCCAGTCCCTTTTTTCTTTTCTTTTCTTTTTGTTTTCTTTCTCTCTCCTTTTTTTTTGAGAAAGTTTTCTATTTTTTTCGTTCTTTTCTTTCTCCCTTTTTTTTTGAGAAAGTTTCTTTCTTTGTTTTTTTTTTGCTCATCATGATAATGCATTTTTTTCGCAAAACAAGATGTTCATGCATGTATATTTTTTTGAAAATTGAATTGTAGCATGATGTGATAGCATACCTGAAAGTTTTTGCAAATTTGGGAATTTGGAGCTCGCAGCGATGTTGAGCCCTTCCTGATTTTGCGGAGACTTTGAGGTTTCGAAAGTTTAGAGTTTCTGAGCTCGCAGCAGTGTTGAGCCCATCTTCAAGCTTTTTATTTCTTTCGGGATAGTTCCTTTTCTTCGGAATTGCCCCGGAGTGATGTCAAAATTTCGCCAGATTTTCTTTTTAGCGAATTTATGTCATTTTGATGTTTGATCTTTTTCTTTTCCAACCTTTGCAGGTGGTTCCTCCAGAACGAACAAGGGTAAAGAGCCTGCTACAAGCATACCTCGTCAATCTGCTAGTTCTTCTAATCCGGCCATTCAGCAGGCCTTTGAGAAGGTCCAGTATGTTAAGAGAAATTTGAAAGAATGCGACTCCCTCAACAGAGATGAGATGAGGCAACGACTGATCGCTCTCAAGGGAGAGGAATTCTATAAGATCATGGTAAGCAGTTGTCCATGGGTGATGGGAGATCAGAGTGTTTTACCCAAGCCTACCTTCTTCTTTGGTGATGCCGTCCCTGATGACATGACATACCAGAGGAGATGTTTTCAGTTCTCTTTCACAGCAGATGGTGAGAAGAAGACTGTTGCTACCCGGTCGACGTTTGATCGCACCGTCTCGATCATGAGCCTTGCCCCCACGTGCTCTAAGAGGGAAGATCCTCCAAGCTGGGTGAGAAGGACAAATGTAATCAAGACCGGGGTTTTTGTTGGCGGTTCTCCTAGATATACGGAGAGGTCGCCTGTTGACATGGACCTGTTGATGCCATCCAGCGGCTACCAGGGCTCTGATTATCCGTCGGTCGATTTGAGACCGGTGGGCCTTGGTATTTTCAGCAGTGACGGCAACAATTGGATAAAGCCTTTTCGACTTCGTGGCCGTTTCAATGCTGACTCCGAGTGGAAGTCATGGACTGATCGCGTCTTGCTGATTGGTGGCGCCGTTTTGAAGGAAGCAGGGATTTTTGATGCGGTCCGCGCCTTTAGGGAGACCGTGATCTTTTCCGACGAGGCCTTCATGGCTATGCTGGAATCATTCCTCCCACAAACCAATACCTTCGTTGTGACGAATGGTGAGATTGGTTTCTCTTTGAAGGAACTGAGCGCCATTACTGGATTGCCCATCCTTGGCAAACTCTATGGGGAGTTTATGCCGATTGACAGCGTCCTTGAGGGGCAGTCTGAGGAGTTCAGGCTTCTGTACTTTCAGCTAGTCGCCTTCTATGATTTTTTGAAGGAGAAGGAGGGTTTGAAAGTTAGATCCAGCAGTTGGAAGAGTTCTAGCTCTTCGTTCCCTAACTTTTTTAATAGCAGGGAGTCTTCTAATAGTGTGACCCAGGAAGCCAGGGCTCAGGATCCAAGTTCGAAGAAGATCTTGGCTATGCAAGAAGAGTTGAGAGATTTCTGTGCAAGTACAAACGCCTTATGTCCTGACATTGCACTGTGGAGAGATCTTGCTGTTTACCTCACTTATTGGCTTGGTGAGGCTATTTTTGCTGGAGGAGATGGAACGCACATCAGGCCGCACTGTATTTTTCCGGCTTGTCAGATGGCATTTGGAGAGTAGCTTGCTTTGGTGGCAGCTCTTTACTCCTACCTGTGTACCGAACTGCAGGCTGCTATTTTTTTTGGTTCGGCTTGGGCTCCCTATGAATAGGGTATTTTCATCCCATATCTTTTATTCGTGGTACGTGTACCACTGTCCTGGTTTCCACCGGCTGGGTGCCGCACAGGATGATGATCCTCTGATGATTCGGCTGGCTAAGGGCAAAGCCGTGTCCGAATAACTTTTGTTTGCCCGCATGAGGATCCGACGGTTCAGGGACGTCGAAATGGGGCAATCTTCAGTGAAGCTTTCTCCGGAGTTGCGGAAGAAGGCTTTTGATTTTGGTGCCTCCCGAGACTCTACCAGGGCGGGGTCGGGAAGGCATTACTCCTTGACAAATGCAGAGAAGGAGTGGCTTTTCAACATACATGTTGGCACGATGGTGTACCGCAGACATCTTTTCGTCGACATCCAGCCATATGTACCTTCTCGCTTTGCTTTGCAGTTGGGATTTTCTCAAGGCGTTGTTGGAGCGCCTTCAAGCATGGTGAAGCGCTTTGGAGGTTTACAGGACGGGAGAAATGCATGGGCTTTCTATAGTGTTGAAGACACTACAGCCATGATCTCTTATCCTATGTTGTTAACTTCCGGGACTGCCGGCTTTGCGAAGTGGTTCGCGGAGAGCTTTTCGGCATATCGGGGGCTTTCCAAGAAGGAGCTTGATGTGAAGCTGGCATCTGGAAAGGGCCTTGGAAAGTCAGATGGCGTCCGGCGAGAGGAAGTTTGGGCCTTCTTTTTTGGAGAGAAGCATAAGATAGGCTTTCTCGGTGACCAGGGCGTCATTGGTTCTGAAGCTGTTCGAGAAATACCTGATGAGGCTTTAGAGCAGCTAGAACAGGAGGAAGCCGAACTTGATGCTTGGATGCAAGCGGAGCAAAGGCAAGCTTCCGTGGAGTCTACTGGCAAGAGTAGACCATCCAGTGAGGAGTCAAGTGGGAAACCTGACTCTGACAGCGAGACAGGTTCCTCTAAGAAGCGAGCCCGCAGGAGTAAGAGGAGGAGGAGTCATCATCGCAGCAAGGGGCAGCATGAGGACTCTCCTAACTTGGAAGTACCTCTTACTATCAATGAGGAGGCGCCAGGGGATGCTGACGAGCCTCCAGAGAAGCGAAGCTGAGGAAAAGAGACCGTCGGTGAAGGTATGATTCTTCCTTTTTCTCTTTCCATTTCTTTTCATGGGATTTTTCCATGTCTTGATTTGCTTTCTCTTCCCGCTGCTCCTCTTTTCTTTTTTTTCTTTTTTTTTAGAAGAGGAAGATTTGGAGATGCCTGAGGTTCCAACCGATGACGTGGTGACAGATCCTATCGGGGCACCTGAAGAAGAACTGAGGGACTCTGGAGTGAATCCAGAATCTCCAATTGGTATAACTTATTTTGCTTTCTTCTCTTTTTTTTTTGTCTGTGACTTGGTTTGCCAACATTTTTTCTTGTCAGCTGACTTGCCATAGGATTTCGATGACTTTGAACCATAGATGGACGCAAATGTTGATGATGCTTCCGATGAGTTCATGGAGGAAGAGAGTCTTCCGCCAGTCGTCGAAGAAGGTATTTTGTAGTAATAACCCTGATAATGGTTTTCAAACAGGATCATATTCATACCTTTTTGTGTTTCTTTGGCAGGTTTTGAAGTGACAGAGGAGGGTCCGTCGCTTCCTTTAGAACCAGAGCAAGGGATGCCAGAGGTTGATCCAGAGGTAGAGACTCCTGGGACCAGTTCTGACACTGTTGAGGAGATACCTCGTTGAGATTCCTTCCCGAGCAGGAGCAGCCTCAACCGGAAAGAGTTCTTTTGTTACTCTTCCAACGGGTGATGACATGAGCAGCCGACCAACGGAGTTGGGCGAATCTTCAGCTGGGCCATCTCTTCTTTTTGCAAAGAAGGTGATGGTGCGGGTTCTGAACTCTTGGATTGAGACTCTGCTTTCTGGGCACTTAGATGCCGGATTTGGGATGATCCAGCATGTGCGTGAGATTCTTGTTGTTGCCGAAGAGGCTAGTCTGGATGTCACAAGTGCCAGGGCGATCGTTGATAAGATCATTGAGCTGGGTGAAAGGTGGTTTGAGACCATGGGTTTTCCTGACGGCCAGTTCTTCAAGGAGATGTTCCTGGACCCTGCGGATAAGGCTCAGTCTAACCTGGATGAGGCTACACAAAGCAGGAAACAGATAGTCCGAGAGAAGAACTTAGAAGAGCTAGCCATCATTGGGCTGACACATGACCTTAACATCCTTGATAGGGAGGTTGATGAGGCCAGGAAATGTCTTGAGCATCTGCAGGCACAAGTCGCTGCCAAGTGGACTGCAATAACAGAGGCTCGTGACATGGAGAGTGCTCTGATTCGCCGGGTTACAGATGCCGATCGAGTTCTTAAAAGGAAGTCTGAAGAGAACAAACAATGGCAAACTGCTCGGGATAAGCTTCCCGGTGCGAAAGAAGGGTTACAGCCCACCCCAGCATCTCATGGCAAGTTCTTGAAGAATCGTGCCCTGGAATCCTTGACGGCTGAGGCCAAAAGTTTGCTTCAGGAGCTGAACTCTTGGCTGGAGACCATTTTTGGCCGAGCTCCTGATTTTTGTAGCAGAAACTATCCTTCTTTTTTTTGGTATCACTTGTATTTTTTTGGTACTTTTCTTCTTTTTTATTGTAGTACTTGTGAACACTTTCTTTTTTTTTGGTACCACATGTATTTTTTTGGTACTCTTTTTTTTTTATTTTCCCTACGCTTACTTAAATCTTTTTGTGATAAAAGTAATTGCTAAATGGGATGCCCTTTTTTTTGTTTTTTGTTTTCCATACGCTTACTTAAATCTTTTTTATGATAAGAGTAATTGCTAAATGGGATTTGATCAAAAGCTTGTCATTTTGTGAAAATCTTTAGTCAAATGATTGTTTTGGCATGGAAGGCAGATTTTTGTTTGTGGCATGGAAGCCGATTTTTGTCATGAGAGCCAGCTTTTTTGTGGCATTGATAGCCGATTTGTGGCATTGATACCCGGTTTTGGTGGCATTGATAGCCGAGTTTGTGGCATTGATAGCCGGGTTTTTTTTTTTGAAAGCCAAAGTATTTGGTTTGTGGCATTGATAGCCGGTTTGTTTTGGTGGCATCTATAGCCAGTTGTGGCATTTATAGCCTGTTTTGGTGGCATTTATAGCCGGTTTGGTTTTCAAAAATGCAAGTATCTACTAAATGTCGCCTCCCTACTGAATGTTCTTGCAAGTATCAATGGAATGTCGCATCCTTGCTCGTTCGGTTGCGAGTATCGATGGAATGTCGCATCCTCGCGGATTTGGGTGCAAGTATCGATGGAATGTTGCATCCTTGCTTTTCAAAAATTTTGGTTTTGCGGGTACTGACTTGATGTCGTTTCCCCACGATTTTTGAAATTTGTGGCTTTCTCGAACCTTTGGTTTATGGATATCAACTGAAATGTTGCGTCTCCATGGTTTTTTAGGTTTTTTTGAACCTTTGAAATTTGGGTTGTGGATATCAACTGAAATGTTGCATCTCCACAGTTTCTTGGTTTTTTTTTTTTTGAACCTCTGAAATTTGGGTTGTGGATATCAACTGAAATGTTGCATCTCCACAGTTTCTTGGTTTTTTTTTTTTGAACCTTTGAAATTTGGGTTGTGGATATCAACTGAAATGTTGCATCTCCACGGTTTTGGATTTTGCAAGTATCGACGAAATGTCGCTTCCCTGCGATTTTGGAAGTGTCGAACGTGGTTCGCATGCTTCTGATTTGTGCTAGTATCGACTAAACGTCGCTTCACCGCAGCTTTTTAAAGAAACATTTTTTTTTTGTTTAAAGACACGAGAGTCATAAGTTTTTACCTAAAACCATTTAGGCGGTAAAAGGTAAGGTGGACTAGGGTGGAAATCCTTGAATCCGGATTTTGTTTCAAACCATGAATTTTGGGTTCAAGGGTTGAAAATCTTGGTCAAGTTAGGGAAAGGTTCCTAAACTTGGATTTTTTTTGAACAATGAAACGATGAAAGTAAGCATTGTTTAAATTTCTAGAAATTTCAACATTTGACATGAAAATTCTAAAAAAGATGGGTTTAGCGAGCGTGTACCTGGAAACCTATTTTGGCCATACAGGCATTGCTCTTACCCAGTTGGGTAAGTCTTCAAGGGTAGTACCGCTTTAAGAACTTGCCGTTGATGGGCATCATACATCTGTCACCTTCCATGTTTAGGAGTGCGTATGCGCCGTTGGAGAAAACCTTGTCGATGTCGTAGGGTCCCTCCCATTTTGGCTCAAATTTGCCTTTGGACTTGTGAGCGAAGACCATTGGTCATTTTACCGCAAGGACCAAGACACCCTTTTTGTAGGCGCGTTGCCTGACCTTTTTGTCGAAAGATCCTGCCATGCGTGCTTGGTAAAGTTCAATGCTTTGTTGAGCTTCGAGCTGTCTCTCATCGAGATTGTCCAGCTCATGGAGTCGCAATTTGACATTGCTTTCTTGAGTCATGTCATTTTGCAACGATACCCTCAGGGAAGGAATTTGTACTTCCAAGGGCACGACAGCTTTGCATCCATAGACCAAGGAGAATGGTGTGCTATGGGTTGGTCCTCGAACGGTGGTTCGATAGGCCCACAAAGCTTCGGACATTTTGTCGCTCCAGTCTATTTTGTGACTAGAGACCATTTTTTTAGGGATTTTGCAGAGGGTCTTGTTGAAAGCTTCTGCTAACCCGTTTGCTGCCGGATTGTATGGAGTCGAAGGACAGCTTTGGAATTTATACTTGTCGCAGAACCTGTAGAATCGGTGATCCCAGAACTGTGGTCCGTTATCATGGACGAATCTTTTGGGTATGTTGAAACGACAAATGATGTTGGTGCGCAGGAACTGAAGGACTGATGAGGTCTTCATTTCGTTGAACGCAAATGCTTCTGACCACTTGGACAAATAATCCGTAGCGGCGAAGATGAAGCGATGACCTTTGCTCGAAGGGGGAGAAATAGGACCTATGATGTCCATACCCCAGGCATCGAAAGGCCATGAAATCGCTATAGGATGTAGCCATTCTGGAGGCATGTGAACATAATCTCCATGAACTTGGCATTGTTGGCAGCGCTTAGCAAATTGCATTGCGTCAGCTACCATGGTAGGCTAGTAATAACCTAACCTTTTTATCTGATCATAGAGCTTGGGACCAGCCTGATGAGCTCCGCAAAGACCAGCATGAACTTCTTTGAGTGTTTCTTCAGCCTCTTGTTGTGACAAGCAGCCTAAAAGTACTCCGTTGAAGGATTTCCTGTAAAGGATTTTTGAAGGAATATCCAAATGAAAGCTTGGGGTTCGCCTTTGGATGCTTACCCGTTCTTTTGGATCTTCAGGTAGGATTCCGAACATAATGTAATCAATGAACGTATCCCTCCAGTCGCCGATTGAAGTTTGAAGGATTGAAATCCGACTTCTAACCACTTGGTGGCATTCAGCAACTGCTTGGTGTGTGTTAAGAGGAGGAAGGATTCTTCTTTCGCACACTGTGATTTGCATGTTTTCCCTTTCCTGGATTGCCATAGATGCGGCAAGTCCAGCCAGGGCATCTGCACGTATGTTTTCATCTCTACGAATGTGGGTGATGTGGTAGATGTCAAACTTTTGCAGAAGCGATTGTGCCTTGTTGTAGTAAGGCAGCAGATCAGGCTTCTTGACTTCAAATTTCTGATTCATCTGGTTGACGATCAGTTGAGAGTCTCCAAAGACTTGCAGCATGGTGATACCGGATTCGATGGCGAGTTCCAATCCTAGGATCAGAGCTTGATATTCAGCTGCATTGTTTGTGCATGGTTCCAGTAGCGAGAAAGCGTGCGGAATCATGTATTTGTCGGGGCTAACAAAGAGGATGCCAACTCCCGAGATCAGCTGTCGTTTTTCATTTGTCCTGGTTGCACCGTCAAAGTACATGTCCCAGGAGGCACTTTGTGAGAAAGTCTCCACATTGCAGACTGGTTCGTCTGGGAGATCATCCTTGAGTGGAGAATCTTTAGGCAATGGATGCTCTGCTAGGAAGTCCGCTAGAGCTTGCCCTTTGATTGCATTTTGTGCTACATACCTGATATCAAATTATGACAGAAAGATGGACCATTTTGCCAGTCGAACATTGAGAGAACCTGCCTTTGTGACAAGGACCTTCAAGAGGTTGACCCTCAAGACTAGGTAGACTGTGTTGGAAAGCAAGTAGTGACGCAGCTTTTGTACGGCGAACATCACTGCAAGGCATTCTTTTTCGACTGGAGAGTAGCGATGCTCTGCACCTACTAGCAGGCGGCTGAGGTAATATAGAGCAGCTTCTTTTCTTTCATCATTTTATTGTGCAAGCAGAGCCCTCAGAGAGTGATCAACGCCTCTTGTGTACAAGATGAATGGTTTTCCAGTGGTAGGAGCGGCCAACACTGGAGGTTTTGTCAGGTATGACTTGATATCTTGGAAAGCAGCTTCACAGTCTGCATTCCAGACAAAGTTCACACCTTTTTTCATCAACCGGGAGAATGGACGGCATTTCCCCGAAAGATTGGAGATGAACCGTCTGATGTAGGCCAATCTCCTTTGAAGCCCTTTGAGTTCTCTTAAGGTTCTTGGAGAGGGCATTTCTAGAATGGCTTTGACTTTTATGGGGTCAAGCTCTATTCCAGCTTTCCGAACTAAAAGTCCGAGGAACTTACCCGACGAGACACCGAAGAAGCATTTCAGAGGATTCATTCGCAGTTTGTGTTTGCGAAGCCGGAGGAAGACTTATTTAAGGTCTTCGAAATGATCTTCTTTTCTTTTGCTTTTGACGGCGAGGTCATCAACATAACATTCAACCGTCTCGTGCTGCATATATCAGAATATCTTCATCATAGCCCTCTGATATGTGGCACCAGCATTTTTCAGACCAAATGGCATGACAGTGTATCAATACACGCCAAATGGGGTCCGAAAAGATGTATGTTTTTCATCTTCAGGATGCATCTTTATCTGATTGTAGCCAGAGAAACCATCCATGAATGTCATTCACTCGAATCCACAGATATTATCAATCATTACCTGTGGTATGGGGAGCGGAAATTCAACTTTTGGGCATGCGCCATTCAGGTCTTTATAGTCAATACAGACCCTGATCTGCCCGTTTTTCTTTATCACGGGGACAATGTTGGCCAACCATTCAGGATGTTGTTCCTCACGGATGAAGCCGACGCTTTTGAGTTTTTGAACTTCTTGTTCAATTTTATCCATCACATCCGGACGGAATCTTTTTTGGCCTTGCTTGACAGGCTTGATGTCTTCTTGAAGATTGAGTTTGTGGACTACTATTTTAGGGTCTAAGCCAGGCATTTCAGCGTAAGACCATGCAAAGCAATCAACGAACTCACGAAGAAAGGCGATATACTCGGGTAACTCATCATCCTTTATATTCTTACTTATGAATACAGGACGTGGGTTATCTGGTGTTCCCAAGTCTATCTTTTGAACAGGATCTTCTGTTGGAAGGTTCGAAGGTGGTTCCTCCACAATATTTTCGTAGGCTTCCAGCTCAACGGAACCTTCAAGGGCATTTCCAGACCAAGGTTTTGTTCCTTTCCACGGGTCTTCTTGATTGGTAATTTTCCCAAGGCTTGCTATGAGATGATCCCAATCGCCTGTTGAAACCGGGTTGAAGTAGGCTACTTCTTTTGGAGATGAGGGTCCTTCTGGGTCGGAAGACCATACGTCTGTGCCATCGGACAACTCCTCTTCATTCTCAGAGAAATCGTGCCAATTGGATGAGCTTCCTGGATCTTTGTCTGGTGACTCATCAAAGAGATATCCAGGGAGATCGATGTCTTCATGGACTTGAGATGTTGAGGCTTGGTCAGTATATTGACTTTTAAGCCTTTGTGTCAACTGTCTCAGGGGAGTGTCGGGATCATACCCTAACCCGTGTGAATACTTTTCTACATAGCCGTAGAGTCTCCAATCTTTCAGCTGGCTTTTGGTCAAGACGGGCCCCAATGGCGTGAAAATACCGCGTCCTTCTCCCAAACCAACTGGGTTTTGAGTGTATAGCCCATTTTCTTCATAATAGCTTGTGCCACAGAACTATATAAGGATAGTTGAGGCATACCTTCATTTTGGAAAGGTTCAAGCATGGAGATTAATGAAGAAGCATCCGATCTATGGAAGAAGATCGGTTTTTCCTTTGCTGAAGTTGCTGTAATAATGAAGGAAGCTGACGTAGGATCTTTTATGTCAGAAGTTGTCTCCATTGGAGTAAGAGCAGGCTGAACTTGCTGCGTGTCAGCTTGGCTTGACGATGTGTCGTCTTTTGGCTCTGAATCCGAATCCGTGTCTTGCATGATAAACACGAAATAGACAACAAAATTTCCCCCAGGCTTTTGCTTTGCCTTCTTCACTTTAGTTGTGATGACCAAAGGCTTTGATGGTTTGAGGGAGATGATGAAGGGAGTTTGAATGCTCTCTTCGGATTTATCGGATGGTTTGTTTTCTTCCGGTAATTGTTGAGGGGCCTCGCCTTTATCTTTTTAGAGATTTTTGCAAAGGGTGCTGTGTGCTTCCTCTTCTTCGTTTTCACCTTCATACATTTGTGAGTCTGCAAAGTGGACTTCTTTACCTTTGAAGGTTTTTCTGTCCACAAAGACTCGATGTATCATGCCATCATCGCCAACAAACTTGATGCATTGATGTAGAGTTGAAGGGACAACACCATTCTTGTGGATCTAAGGGCGTCCGAGAAGGATGTTGTAGCATGAAGGGGTTTTTATTGCGCACACAGTGACCTCAGAAATAAGATCACCGATCTGCAACTTGAACCTGATTTTGCCGATAGGCCTTTGAGTACTCCCATCGTATCCAAAGATAGATACAGATGTGTGGCTCAGCTTGCTGGGTGGGATGCCCAACTCTTCGAGAGCCGAAGTGGAGATGAGGTTGAGTACAGAACCTGGGTTGATCTGAACTCTGTGCATAGGCATTTCCTTGATGTACCCTGTGAAGTATAGGGGTCGGTTATGCCTTGTTTCGCGAAGTAGGAGGTCGTCCTTTGTGAAGGCGATGGTTGCACTGGCTGCTTTTTTAACCGAGAGGCATTCAATGCATGATCTCTCAGTTTTCTTCTTTTCTCCCTTTGAGGAAGCTTCTGAGTTTTTGACCCGGTAATCCATTTCAATTTGGAGGACTTGTGGGGCATGTTTGTCGACATCCTCATTCAGCTTTTGTAATTCTGAAATGAGATTATCACGAGTGTGTGGAGACATTCGCAACAAATCTAGGATGTGCAGACGTGCAGGTATGTGCTTGAAGTGTTCAATCAAGTCATACTTGAAAGCCTCCTTAGGGCCTGCATGTTCATCATTGTTGCCACTAGGGGCGCTTACAACATCTTTTCCCGAAGGACTTACATATGTAAAGGAAGATTGGTTGTAATTTTTGTGGTAGTCCCGGCCAAGGCGGGTGCCTCTACCAACTTCGAGAGCTTCTTGAGAAGGGTCTTCGTTTGGAAGATTGTCTTCAGGATCAAGAGGCTGTCATTTTTCATTTGCTGAGGATGTATCAGCAGCGGAGTTGCCATCCTCAGTGATTGTGTTGCACGGAGCATTTTCCGGGAACAAGTCCTGAACAACATCCAGCAACCTTTCTTCTTCATTGACCAATTCATCGTCCCAAGCATCAATAGCTGCGAATTCTTTAGCCAGGAAGGGTGTGAACTTTGAAGTCACAGTCTCCGGAGAAGAAACCTGAGAGGGTGTCATCTCAGTGAAAGTCACGTGAGACTAGGTGGCTCCAGAAGATACATTGCTAGGCGTCGCCGGAGTGTAAATGCTCTCATCAGACGATGCTTTGGAAGAGCTATAATCCTGAATTATTACATTACAGGAAGCTCTGACGGGAGACGTTGCTTGATCGGAGTCAGACTCATCCTCGGATGTAAGAGGATCGTCTATCTAGCAATTTTCTCCATTTTCAAGAGTTAAGGGAGGATGTACCTGATGGTCTTCATGGACTTTAGGCTCTGGATTGCGAGGAGGCTTGTTGACGCGGTCTTGCTCTTGTTCTAGAGCGAGATGCAGCAAGATCCTTACATATTCTTCAAGATCAGGCATGGGAGCCAAATCTTCTTCTTCATCATCTCTTTGTGGCTCAACATTGTTGATTTCCACTGGAGCAATGAGAGGTGCTGGGTCAGCAGCATTTTCTTGTACAGCCTCTTGGTCTTCTTCATCATCAGACCAGGATCCTTGTGGCTGTAGGGGGTTATACCAGATTACTGGCATAAGATGAGTCTCAGGAACCCATTCTTCATCGGAGAGATATTCTCCTGTTTCAAGGGATTCCTCCCACTCGTCGGTGTAGTTGGATTCGAATCCATCATCGGTGTCGCTGGACTCGTATCTATCAATGGAGAATCCAACTACCGAATTGCAAGAGTATGATGCCTCCTGCGTGGCTTCTTTGAATTGAGGTGGCATGAAATCACCGAGAGTGAATTTCCTTACCCCCTTTAAAGTCTCTGGAAGGGATGTTTTTGTTGCCACCAGTGAAGCAGTAGATGAAGCCTCTGCCTTTTCTTTGACTTCTTATTTTGGCTGGGTCTTCTCTTGCCGTTTAAGCTTGAGGAGATGTTTCCTAGCCTGCCTTCGCTGTTAAGCTGTTGGCTTTGTTTTCACGACCTCCCAATTTTCATCATCCAGGAGATCGGGATGTACCCATATAGGTTGTCCGTCTGGTGTCGGGCAAGGAACCAGTTCTTCGGACGCTTGAATTGAGTTTATCACCTTGAAGGAAGTAGTGATCTTCTTCTTCGATGATTTTGATGTTTGTCCACATGTCACCATGTTGACGGAGGCAGACCCATAGTTTTTGTCAAAGGTGATGACTCCGTTTTTCCACATCTCGTTTATTTTCTCCCTCACAACGAAGCATTGATTGAGAGGATGTGAGATCATCTGGTGGTATGGACAGTACTGAGGATCGTTGGTTTTGCCAACATCACCCGATCTTTTTAGTTCAGGCAAGGTGAGCTTGCCGTTTGCCACAAGAGCCCCGAAGATTTCATCAACATCTTCATCAAACGGGTATTTCTTCTCTACTCGTTCTTTGAAGGCATCAGAGAGTTCAGGTCTCTTACCAGCAGCTTTGTTTTCAGCTTTCTTTGGTGGCTGAGGAGCTGACTTGGTTTGCACATTGAGGACCTCTTTCTTCTTTGGTTTAGAGGTTGCAATGGCGGTTGGCTCTTTTCTTGATGATTTCTGACTGTTGAGGTCTTTAATCACCGTTTCAGCTTCCATGGAAGCTTCTAGGAGTTCTCCCAGGGTTTTTGATTTGTTGCCAATGATCATGGAGCGGATTCTGGCTCTCTTGTTGTTTCGGCAGATGTCGACTAGCGGCACTTGTGGCAATACATCAGAGCATTTGTATGCCATTGCTTTCCACTTGTGAATGAAGTCATATGTTGACTCATTCTCCCCCTGTTTTAGGCTGCACAACTGAGCCATAGTAACGGGATGATCCTCACCTTTGAAGTGAGTCAGGAAGCGTGTCTCTCGCATGGCCCAGTTTTGGATGGAGTCCTCCGGCAGAGTGGAGTACCAATCAAAGGCTGTACCTTTTAGGGTACTTGCAAAGAGGCGGATCTTGAGTGCATCTTGATCCACGATAGCTCCCGTCAGGATCTTGAAGTGGATGACGTGCTGTCTGGCTGATCCTTTCCCTGTATATGTTTGGAGAGTAGGATGCTTGAATTTTGTGGGGAATGGGACCGAGTCCATCCATAAGGGATATGGTGGCTTGATCCCATGCTCCTTGAGTATATCCTCTTCTTTTGCTTTGGCGAGGATACTGTCTACGTCCTTTTTGGTAAGGGCGCGTGACTCATTTTCTTTTCCATTTACCTCATCGTCTTGATGATTCGGAGGAGGTTCATTGTTCGCCTAATTTTGGAAGGCGAGGAGAAGGTTTTCCATCAGAGTTTCAATCCTCTGTTGGCCTTGTTCCAACTGCTGGATGCGGGTGATCGCATCATCTTGAGGTGGATTGCGGGGTGGTGGCTCAGAATTTGTAGCCAAGACGTTCATCCTTTGTGATTCGAACGAATAAACTGTCCTGGTGACTGAGCTGGGGCTCATTCTTTTTGAAGAAGAGCTTGAGGAAGGATCACTCTGCCGTCCTTTGCTTGAAGGAGCAGGGGATTCTTCTGAATGTCTTCTTGTCCTGGAGACGCCGCGTGTCATCTGACATCGGACATGGATTTTTGTTGCTGACTTTTGGCGCCTTCTGGTTTTTCCAACCATATGGACGGCAGCAACTTGGTTGGGTCTTTCTTTTTCGACCCATTTGGGAGAGACTTGAAGTGCAGGAGGCTGGGTCCTTTGCTTCTCTAGTCTCTTTTGCCAATACAACGCACGGCGGCATATACGACGAGCAATTTGGGCTTTGGTAAGCTTTGGCTGGGCTTTGATGATGAAGGATGTGAACCCCCGGGCGCAACAGCCAAGCCTGTCTTCTTTGTAGCTGGGCAAGGACAGGATGCGAACCCTATCCTTCGCCTGTTGCAGCGAAGCTTTAAAATTTTCAAGTTCGGCCCCTGTAGAGATGAAGTGTCGAACTGCAGGTTTGTAGGCCTTAGCAGGTGCTTGCGGAAGCCTTGTGATGCATGACTTGATTTTGGGCTTGTAGGAACAAGCCGGCTCATGCTGGGTTGACTTGAGAGTCAGATTGGAGATGGGCCTCTCCTCTTTCATATAGGCAAGAGGGTAGAACTGGTTCTCCTTGAGTGGGGCCAGGAATGCTGGCTTGGTGGATGTTTGGGACCTTCTTTGTTTTGGTGAAGGTCTTGGGGACCAAGTCTTGGGATAGACCTGGTCATTTGAGGGTTGAAGCTTCGTGGGGCTGCCATGGGTTTCGGGCCTTCTGGTGCTCGCCTTTGTTGTCACGATAGTGATATGTTGAGAGGCGAGTTTCCGCTTCTTGGAAGGAGCAGTTTGTTCCTCAGGAAGTGGGAATGGTCCCAGCGTCCCAAAGACAATAGTCAGGGAGTCGAGGTCGACCCGAAGCTCAGAGAGTTGCCGAGGGAGTTGACGCTTTGGCAGCTGATGGGGTGCTTGTAGCTGCGCGTGGTTTGCTTCTGTTGAAGCATGAGTTGTTGCTTACTCTCATCGAAAGTAATGGTAAGCGATGCTGCCATTGTTAGTTTTTTCAAAAAAAATTTCTGAAACAAGACCACATCCATTAATAATCACAAGAATATAATGATCATAAATGGGAAATTCTATGGTTTTGTCTTTTTAAATCGCTCGAGGGAGATGACCCAAGCAATATGAAGAAGGCAAAACGCCATAGAGGGTACAATTGTTCTGATCGCAGGTATGGTAAGCCCAGAATGAGTGTCCTAGTGACTGCTAGAAGCAATTGTGAACTTAAATTCGACTTATCGAGAAGCAGTGCTTGCTCGAGGTAAGAATAATATAAAGTTGGAGTTACAAATGTGCCGGTCGCGAATACAGTAGACCCTGAAAGGGCGTACTAGTACTATAGACACAAATGTTTGGAGACCGCATCTATGAGATGAGATTCTCTGTTTTGAAAGGTCAAGATTGGATTCATCAAAGAGAGCAGATGGTATTTCGATCTAAACACGGGCTCAGCGATTTCCGCGAGCGCTAGTGCTCTGAAAGAAATGAACCATAATTTCTCGGATCTGAATCAAAAAATGACGAGTTTTTTTTTTTTTTTTTTTGAAAGGCCAATATCGGGTTCATCAAAGAGAGCAAAAGGCACTCCAATCCGAACACGGGCTCAGCGATTTCCGCGAGCGCCAGTGCTCAGAAAGGAGAAGACCAAGATTTCTCCAATCTAAATCCAAAATGACGGAAGTTTTTTTTTTTTTTTGAAGATTTTTTTTAAAAACTCATTTTTTTATTTTTTTATTTAATTATGTTTTTTAAGATTTATTTTTTGAATTTTTTTTTATTTTTTATTTTAAAATTTTTATTTTTAAAAATTTTATTTTTTGAAAAAAAATTATTTAAAAGACGAGAGAGTATACATAGGCCTCCTAACCCAGTCTTATGAAATCTCGATTGATAGAATTGCCCCCCGGTAAGGGTAGGATTACTTAATGAACCCGTTTGGAGGACCCTTGCCTAGAACAGTCAAGCTGTCTCCACACTCTGGACAAGGCTTTTCTTGAATCAACCATGATCAAATAACGCAGTTGGTTTAACCTTAGTGGTCTATGTCTTTTTTTTTGTTTTATATATATATTTTTTAGATTTTTAATGAACTCATCGAAGAGAAACGATGGCGCAAAACCTTAGTCAAACAGGCTCAACATTTCTGCAAGCACGATGAACGATAGGAAATGATCAAGGTTTCTCAATTTTGAATTCAAACCGAGAAATCTAATTTTTTGTTTTTTTATTTTTTATTTTTAGATCTTTAATGAACTCATCGAAGAGAAACGATGGCCCAAAACCTTAGTCGAACAGGCTCAACATTTCTGCAAGCACGATGAACGATAGGAAAGGATCAAGGTTTCTCAATTTTGAATTCAAACCGAGAAATCTAATTTTTTTTATTTTTTATTTTTAGATCTTTAATGAACTCATCGAAGAGAAACGATGGCCCAAAACCTTAGTCGAACAGGCTCAACATTTCTGCAAGCATGATGAACGATAGGAAAGGATCAAGGTTTCTCAATTTTGAATTCAAACTGAGAAATCTAATTTTTTGGTTTTTTTTATTTTTTTATTTTTAGATCTTTAATGAACTCATCAAAGAGAAACGATGGCCCAAAACCTTAGTCGAACAGGCTCAACATTTCTGCAAGCACGATGAACGATAGGAAAGGATCAAGGTTTCTCAATTATGAATCCAAAATGAGAAATCTAATTATTTATTTATTTTTTCTTTAATGAACTCATCGAAGAGAAACGATGGCCCAAAACCTTAGTCGAACAGGCTCAACATTTCTGCAAGCACGATGAACGATAGGAAAGGATCAATGTTTCTCAATTTTGAATCCAAAATGAAAACTCTGATTTTTTTTTTGAAAAGAGAAAGTGGAAATAAATTCAAAGAATTAGAAATTTCAAAAAAATCTCATCTCATTTTTTTTAGATGCGGATCCAACATAGGCCACCAAATAGAAGGTAGCCAAGGAATCAAGAAAAGAAGTTTAAGCATAGAGCAATAGATATGATATGCAAATATTTCATTTCTAGCATCGTGTTCTCAAATGAACGAGTCCCACCGGGTGTGCCAGCTTGATGGACCGGCGCATTCTGCTCGCTCGGTTCTACCGAGGCCGGCGGACATGGGAGTCCGTTTGGGTCCGACCCTTTTGTAATCGGAGGGGGGGCAGAAGCGCGCATCAACATTTCTTTGTGTGGGTGTGCCAGATTTTCTATTTCTACCTGGAATTACAAGTGGTGATCCGGAGATCAACCTTCGCAAGTCAAATGGAAATCAACTTCTTTCAAGTTTTCCATTGCACATATATTTAAAAAAAGAGACATTTTCTTGGTTTGCCGTGAAAGGCGATTTTTTGGCATTTATAGCCGATTTTGGCGTTTATAGCTGATTTTTGGCGTTTATAGCCGATTTAGAATTCTTGTCAATAATGAAAGACAAGAGTTGTGATTTTTGTCTCTTTTAAAAAAATACAAACTACAATGAAAAGCAAGAAAAGGAGGATCTAACTTCTCAGGAGATTGTGGGGGACCCGTTCAGATTGACGGTCGCAAGCCATATGTGGACTTCGCCATCATCCAAGCAGATGAGAACAGAGGATGCTATTGATTCGCTTGGCTTGGCTATAACCTCAGGTTTTTAGAGGACAAAGACCAAGAGGAGGTCCTATGTCCAATAAAAAACTAAGTAGACGGGCTGAAAAGCCACGTCTAAGCCGTTGGAGGCAGAAGGAGAAGGCAAGGACCTTGGGGGGGGGGGTGTTACCCCCCAAGGGACTTTTGTCACCTTGTAGCGGTGGTCGGTGTAGGATTTCCGCAGAGTTTTCTCTTTTTGATGCCTTTTTCTGCCTGAGTTTCCGGATTTTCTGCAGTCTGTTGTTTGTTTTCTCTACTGTCCCTCTCTTGTCTGTGTCCTCTTTTCTCTTGGAGAGCTCTCCTATTTATAGGCTTTTAGGTAGCCATTTAGGAGGGTTTATGAGCCTTAATTGTCATAAAGCTACATAAAAGGAGGAGTTACAAGATTGAATTCTTTATTTTGTAACTCCTTTTTCTTGGCTTTTGATTGGCCGGAGGAGATTAAGGGCATTTAATCGCCTTTAATCGCCATGATGGGAGGAGTTTCATGGGTTAAATGCCATGAATCTCTTTACTTGTAACTCCCGGATGCTTGCTTCTGATTGGGCCGTCCAAAGAAACGGATTAATGACTGTAATAAAGCTAGTCATTTAATCGCATTAAGTGGTCGCCGAGCAGTTGAAGAGTCGCGGGCCGTGCCGCATCTTTTGGGATTCTTCTGGCAATGGTGATCGATGGATCTTCATGTAGATCGACATCGGATGACCATGTAACTTCAGGTGTTGGTTGCCAACAGCGGGTCGGTGCCATCTGTCCCGTCGATTTCTCGATCGGTCGGGTAGAAAGCACACTTTTTTTTTGTTGACCAGTTGGGGATCAATGTTGATTTCGATACTCTTTGTGATTCACCCGTGTTTTTGATGGATGTCAGAGGATTTGGTGTCTCAAAAGTATGAATTTTAGAAAATATAAGAGGCCAGATGCTTCGAATCGGGGAAAAACGGCGAAAAAACGGGGTTTCCGGGGCCCTCCCGGCGATCCCGGGCGCCAGGGTCACCGGCGACCCTGGGCCAGGGTCGCAGGGGCCTGCGACCCTAGGGGGGGTTTTCCCCCTTTTGTCCCGTGTTTTTGCTATTTTTTTATTCTTTTTTCTTCTGTATTTTTCCTTGACATTTTTTATCATTTATTGGCCTAATTTCCCTGTAGAAAACTTGATGAGAATCCTTGCATTTTGGATTGCAAAGTTTCCAATTTTCTGAGAAAGTCGATGACTTTGTCGCGCAGAGCTGCCGATTTTCCGTCAGAAGCCGAAACTGGGTCAAACGATGTCGGAATGACCTAAAATTTGGGGTGAAGCCCACTGAGCAATAAATAAGACCAACCATGGGCTTTTGTTTGAGTTTTGAAGCCGTTTGGGGCCCTATCACCAGTAGACTTGCTTTTGTCGCGATGAAGATGTCGCGGTTTGATGTGCGGTCAACCGATGTCCGATTGACTTGAAATTTGATAGGAAACCTATTGGAGTAATTTTATGATGATCTATAGGCTCTGTCTTGGAAACCATGGTCCCGGGGAGCTTCGCCGCCAAGAGGCCTGATTTGGCTTCCGAGCGTCAAAGTATGGTCAAATGTTGTCGAAATGACCTGAAATTTGACGTGTAGCCCTTTGTAAGCATTTTGAAGCCGTCCATGTGCTCTATCTGATGAGTGATGGCCTCGGTGGTTCTTTCCGCTGAGAGGCTTGATTTAGCTGTTCGAGGGTTGTTGTAGGGTCAAACGTTGTCGGTTTGACTCGGAACTTGACGTGGAGCCTTTTGGATGTATTTTGAGACCATCGATCGGCTCTGATCGAAGACTTGGTGTCTTCGATGCTTTTGCCGCCGGGAGCTCCTTTTCAGCTGCCGGAGAAGCGAAGTTAGGCCAAATGATTTTGAAATGGCCTGAAACTTCTTGTGTACTCCTCTTTTGGCTGTCTTGAAGGATCTTGCAGTTTTTGTTTGATTTTGACAAGGTTTGATTTTTTGGAAGTAGCATTGCCTATTCATGGCAGGTTGCGATTTCATGTAGCTCTTTTGGATCTTGAAGAGGCAAAGTGACATTTTTGGTGTCAACAGGTTCTACCGAGGTCGGCGGACGTGGGAGTCCGTTTGGGTCCGACCCTTTCGTAACTGCAGGGGGGCAGAGGCGTGCATCAACATTTCTTTTGTGTGGGTGTGCCGGATTTTCTATTTTACTTAGAATTGCAAGTGATGATCCGGAGATCAACCTTCGCAAGTAAAAAGGAAATCAACTTCTTTCAAGTTTTCCATTGCACATATATTTAAGAAAAGAGACATTTTCTTGGTTTGCCGTGAAAGGCTATTTTTTTGGCATTTATAGCCGATTTTGGCGTTTATAGCCGATTTTTGGCGTTTATAGCCGATTTACAATCCTTATCAATAATGAAAGACAAGAGTTGTGATTTTTGTCTTTTTTTAAAAAATAAAAACTACAATGAAAAGCAAGAAAAGGAGGATCTAACTTCTCAGGAGATTGTGGGGGACCCGTTCAGATTGATGGTCGCACGCCATATGTGGACTTTGCCATCATCCTTGCAGATGAGAACAGAGGATGCTATTGATTCGTTTGGCATGGTTATAACCTCAGGTTTTTAGAGGACAAAGACCAAAAGGAGGTCCTATGTCCAATAAAAAACTAAGTAGACGGGCTGAAAAGCCACGTCTAAGCCATTGAAGGCAGAAGGAGAAGGCAAGGACCTTGGGGGGTTTTGTCACCTTGTAGCGGTGGTCGGTGTAGAACTTATGCAGAGCTTTCTCTCTTTCTTTTTCTGGATTTCTGTGCTTTTTTCTGATCTGGGATGTGTCTTGTTTTTTTCCGATCTGGAATTCTTTGGAATGCTCTCCTATTTATAGGCTTTTAGGTAGCCATTTAGGAGAATTTATGAGCTTTAATTGTCATAAAGCTACATAAAGGGAGGAGTTACAAGATTGAATTCTTTATTTTGTAACTCCTTGTTCTTGGCTTCTGATTGGTCGGAGGAGATTGAGGGCATTTAATCGCCTTTAATCGCCATGATGGGAGGAGTTTCATGGGTTAAATGCCATGAATCTCTTGACTTGTAACTCCCGGATGCTTGCTTCTGATTGGGCCGTCCAAAGAAATGGATTAATGACTGTAATAAAGCTAGTCAATTAATCGCATTAAGTGGTCGCCGAGCAGTTGAAGAGTCGCGGGCCGTGCCGCGTCTTTTGGGATTCTTCTGGCAATGCTCAATGATGGATCTTCATGTAGATCGGCATCAGATGACCATGTAACTTCAGGTATTGGTTGGCAACAGCGGGTCGGTGCCATCTGTCCTATCGATTTCTCGATCGGTCGGGTAGAAAGCATACTTTTTTTGGTTGACCGGTTGGTGATCAATGTTGATTTTGATACTCTTGATGATTGACCCGTGTTTTTTTACGGATGTCAGAGGATTTGGTGTCTCAAAAGTATGAATTTTGGAAAATACCAGAGGTCAGACACTTCGAATCACGAAGAAACGGCGAAAAATGGGGTTTCCGAGGCCCTCCCGGCGATCCCAAGCTCTAGGGTCGCAGGGGTCTGCGACCCTGGGGGGGTTTTCCCCCCTTTAGTCCCGTTTTGTGTCCGTTTTTGCTGTTTTTTATTCTTTTTTCTTCAGTATTTTGCCTTGAAACTTTTGATCATTTATTGGCCTGATTTCCCTGTAGAAAACCTGATGAGAATCCTTGCATTTTGGTTTGCAAAGTTTCTAATTTTCCGAGAAAGCCGAAGACTTTGTCGTGCAGAGCTGCCGATTTTCCGTCAGAAGCGGAAATTGTGTCAAACGATATCGGAATGACCTGAAATTTGGGGTGAAGCCTGCTGAGCAATAAATAAGACTAACCATAGGCTTTTGTTTGAGTTTTGAAGCTGTTTGGGGTCCTATCACTAGTAGATTTGCTTTTGTCGTGATGAAGATGTCGCGGCTTGATGTGCGGTCAACCGATGTCCGATTGACTTGAAATTTGACAGGAACCTATTGGAGTAATTTTAAGATGGTCCATAGGCTCTGTCTTGGAAACCATGGTCTCGGGGAGCTTCGCCGCCATGAGGCTTGATTTGGCTTCCAAGCGTCAAAGTCTCGTCAAATGTTGTCGAAATGACCTGAAATTTGACGTATAGCCCTTTGTAAGCATTTCGAAGCCGTCCATGTGATATATCTGATGAGTGATGGCCTCGGTGGTTCTCGCCGCCGAGAGGCTTGATTTAGCTGTTCGAGGGTTGATGTACGGTCAAACGTTGTCGGTTTGACTCGAAATTTGACGTGGAGCCTTTTTGGATGTATTTTGAGACCATCCATCGGCTCTGATCGATGATTTGGTGTCTCCGATGCTTTCGCCGCCGGGAGCTCCTTTTCAGCTGCCAGATAAGCGAAGTTAGGCCAAATGATTTTGAAATGGCCCGAAACTTCTTGTGTACTCTTCGTTTGGCTGTCTTGAAGGATCTTGCAGTTTTTATTTGATTCTGACAAGATTTGATTTTTTGGAAGTAGCATTGCCTATTTATGGCAGGTTGCGACTTCATGTAGCTCTTTGGGTATTGAAGAGGCAAAGTGACGTTTTTGGTGTCAACATCTTCGTTCCCCAACTTCTTCTGATAGCATGACCCGGGAAGCAAGGGCTTAGGATTCGGGTTCGAAGAAGACTTCCACCATGAGAGAAGTGTTGAGGGGTTTCTTCTCAAGTACAGACTCCATTTGTTATGACATTGGGCTGCGAAGAGATCTTGCTGTTTACCTCACTTATTGGCTAGGTAAGGTTGTTTTTACTGGTGGAGATGGAAGTTAAGGTTGTTTTTACTGGTGGAGATGGAACGCATATCAGGCTGCATTGTATTTTTTTGGATTGTCAGATGGCGTTCAGAGAGCGGCTTACTTTGGTGCCAGCTCTTTACTCCTACCTGTATACCGAACTGTCGGCTACTGCTTTCTTGGTTCGGGTTGGGCTCCACATGAGCAGGGTATTTTCAGCCCATATCTTTTATCTGTGGTATGTATACCACTGTATTGGCTTCCGCCGACTGGGTGCTGCATAGGATGATGATCCTCTCATGATTCGATTGGCTAAGGGCAAAGCTGTGTTCGAATCTCTTTTGTTTGCCTGCATGAGGATCCAACGGTTTAGGGACGTCGAGATGGGGCAATCTTCAGTGAAGCACTCTGGAGTTGCGGAAGAAGGCTTTTGATTTTGGTGCCTACCGAGACTCTACCAGGGCAGGGTTGGAAAGGCATTACTCCTTGAAAAATGCATTGAAGGAGTGACTTTTCAGCATACGTGTCGGCACGATGGTGTACCATAGACATCTTTTTGTCGACATCCAGCCGTATGTACCTTCTCGCTTCGCGCTGCAGTTGGGCTTTTCTCAAGACGTTGTTGGAGCGCCTTCGAGTATGGTGAAGCACTTTGGAGGGTTTTAGGATGGCAGAAATGCATGGGCTTTTTATAGTGCTGAAGACACTACTGCCATTATTTCTTATCCTAAGCTGTCGACTTTCATGATTGCCGGCTTCACGAAGTGGTTCGCGGAGAGCTTTCTGGCATATCGGGGACTTTTCAAGAAGGAGCTTGATGTAAAGCCGTCTTCTAGAAAAGGCATTGGGAAATCAAATGGCGTCTGGCGAGAGGAAGTTTTGGCCTTCCTTTCTAGAGAGAAGCATAAGATAGGCTTTCTCGGTGACCAGGGCGTCATTGGTTCTGAAGCTGTCCAGGAAGTACCTGATGAGGCCTTAGAGCAGCTAGATTAGAAGGAAGCTAAGCTTGACACTTGGATGTAAGCGGCACATAGGCGAGCTTCCGTGGAGTCCACTGGCAAGAGCAGACCATCCAGTAAGGAGTTAAGTGGGATGCCTGACTCTGACAATGGGGCAGGTTCTTCTAGAAAGCGAGCCACCAAAAGTAAGAGGAAGAGGAGTCAATGTCGCAAGGGACAGGATGAAGACTCTCCTGATGTGGAAGTCCCTCTTACCATTACTGAGGAGGTGTCAGGGAATGCTGACATGCCTCTGGAAAAGAGGAGCCGAGAAGGAGAGACCGTGAATAAAGGTATAATTCTTCCATTTTCTCTTTCCGCTTATTTCATGGAATTTTCCATGTTCTGATTTACGTTCTCTCTTCCTATCTTTTTAGTAGAGGATGATGGCTTGGTGATGCCTGATGTTCCGGCCGATGAGGCAGTAACAGATCCGGTTGCGGCATCTGAAGAAGAATTGAGGGACTCTGGAGTGATTCCAGAATCTCCAACTGGTATGACTTCTTTTGCTTTTTTTTGTCTGTGACTTCATTTGCTAACATTTTTCTTATCAGCTAACTTGCCACAGGATTCAGATGACTTTGAATCATCAATGGACGCAAATGTTAACGATGCTTCCGATGAGTTCATGGAGGAAGAGAGCATTCCGCCAGTCGTCAAAGAAGGTACTTCAGAATGATCACCCTGATAATGATTTTTTTAACAGGATCGTACTCATACCTTGTTATGTTTCATTGGCAGGTTATGAAGTAACAGAAGAGAGTCCAACGCTTTCTTTAGAACCAAAGCAAGGGGTGGCAAAGGTTGATCTGGAGGTAGGGACCCCTACAACCAGTTCTAACACGGTAGAGGTGAGACATCGTGATGAGATTCCTTCCCCTGAGGCTCCAATTGGAAAGAGTTCTTTTGCTACTCTTCCAATGGGGCATGACATGAGCAACCGACTGACGGAGTGGGGCGAATCTTCATCTGGGCCATCTCTTCTATTAGCGAAGAAGGTGATGGCACGGGTTTTGAGTTCTTGGTTCGAGACTCTCCTTTCTGGACACTTGGATGCCGGATTTGGGATGATCCAACATGTGCAGGATATTCTTGGTGATGCCGAAGAGGCTGGTCTAGACGTCACAGGTGCGAGAGCGATCACTGATAGGATCATTGCACTAGGTAACAAGTGGTTTGAGACCATGGCTTTCCTTGATGGTGACTTCTTCAAGGAGATGTTCCAGGATCCTGCTAATAAGGCTCAATCTGACCTGGATGGGAATACACAGAGCAGGAAGCAGTTCGTCCGGGAGAGGAACTTAGATGAGTTAACCATCATTGGTTTGAGGCACGACATTACCATCCATGATAGGGAGGTCACCGAGGCTAGGGAACGTCTTGAGCATTTGGAGGCGCAAGTCGCGGCCAAGTCGGGACAGGAAGAGAGCTCTGATTTGCCAGGTTGCAGATGCCGATTGAGTTCTCAAAAAGAGGACTCAAGAGAACAAATGATGGCAAACTGCTTGGGATAAGCTTCCCGGTTCGAAGAAGGGTTAAAGCATCCTCCAGCATCTCATGGCAAGTTCCTGAAAAAGCGTGCTTTGAAAACTCTAACGGTTGAGGCCAAAAGTTTGCTCGAGGAGCTGTAACTTTGGCTGGAGGCCGTTTTTGGCTGAGCTTCTGGTTTCTCATTTTTTGTAATAGAAATTCTTCTTCTCTTTTGTAGTGCTTGTGAACACTTTTTTTTTTGTTTTCCCTACTTTCACTTAAATCTTTTTTGTGATTAAAGCAATTGCTAAATGGGATGACTTTTTTGAAAATTTGATCAAAAGATTGTCATTTTGTGAAATCTTTTGTCAAATGATTGTTTTGGCATGAGAGCCAGATTTTGTTTGCGGCATGAAAGACAATTTTGGCATGAGAGCCGGTTTTGTGGGATTTATAGCCTGGTTTGGTGGCATTGATAGCCGGGTTTTGTGGCATTGATAGCCGATTTCTGTGACATTGATAGCCGAGCTTGTGGCATTGATAGCCGATTTTGGTGGCATTGATAGCCGTTTTTTTTTTTTGAAAGCCAAGTTTTGTTTGTTGGCATGAAAGTCAGGTTTTGTTTTGTGGCATGAAAGCCAGGTTTTGTTTTGTGGCATTGATAGCCGGTTTGTGGCATCTATAGCCGATTTTGGTGGCGTTTATAGCCGGTTTTGGTGGCGTTTATAGCTGATTTTGGTGGCATTTTTAGCTGGTTTTGGTTTTCAAAACATGCAAGTATCGACTAAAAGTCGCCTCTCTGCTGAATGGTCTTGCAAGTACTGATGGAATGTCGGATCCTTACTCATTCGGTTGTGAGTATCGATGGAATGTTGCATCCTCGCGGGTTTGGGTGCAAGTATCGATGGAATGTCGCTTCCTTGCTTTTCAAAAAATTTTGTTTTGTGGGTACTGACTTGATGTCGTTTCCCCATGATTTTTTTTTAAATTATGGTTTCCTCGAACCTTTGGGTTGTGTCTCCACGAATTTAGGTTTTTTCGAGCCTTTGATATTTTGGGTTGTGGATATCAACTGAAATATTGCGTCTCCATGGTTTTAGGTTTTTTTTTCGAACCTCTGAAATTTGAGTTCTAGATATCAACTGGAATGTTGTGTCTCCACGATTTTAGGTTTTTCCAAGTATCAACAAAATGTCGCTTCCCTGTGATTTTGGAAGTATCGAACGTAGTTCGCATTCTTCCGATTGTGTGAGTATTGACTGTGATTCGCTTCCCCGCGGTTTTTGAAAAACCATTTTTTTTTGAAACGCAAAAAGGGAACTAAAAATGTTCATTTTGCGAAAATCAGGCGACCCAGATTTCCAGAGTCACCGGCGACCATGCATCCAGGGTCGCCGGCGACCATGGGGGATTTCTCCCCTTTTGGTCGCCGATTTTCGGCCGTCTTTCCGGTTTTTACGATTATTTTTTCTTCGATATTTTCCATGACATTTTTGTACATATTTTGGCCTGATTTTCCTGCAAAAAACTTGACGAGAAGCCTTGCGTATCAGAGTGCAAAGTTTCTGATTTTCCAGGAAAGCCAAAGACTTTATTGCACAGAGTTACCAATTTGCCGTCAGAATCCAAAAATGGGTCAAACGATGTCGGAATGACCTGAAGTTTGCAGTGAAGCCTCCTGAGCAATATATAAGACGAACCATAGGCTTTTATTTGATTTTTGAGGCCGTGTGGGGCCCTATCGCCAGTAGACTTGATTCTGTCGCGAGGAAGATGTTGCGCTTTGATTACGGTCAACCGATGTCCAATTGACCCTAATTTTGATAGGGAGCCAATTGGAGTCATTTTGAGATGATCCATTAGCTTAGATTTTGAAACCATGGTCCCGGGTAGTTTTGCCATCGGGAGGCCTGATTAGGCTTCCGAGAGTCAAAGTCTGGTTAAATATTGTCGAAATGACCTAAAAATTGACATGTAGCCCTTTGCAAGCATTTTGATGTCACCCATGTGTTCTATTTGATGTGTGATGGGTGGTTCTCGTCCCCGAGAGACTTGATTTTGCTGCTCGAGGTTGATGTAGGGTCAAACGTTGTCGGTTTGACCTGAAACTTGACATGGAGCCTTTTGGAAGTATTTTAAGACCATCCACAGGCTCTGATCTAAGAATTGATGTCTTCGACGCTGTCGTTGCCGGTAGCTCCTGTTTAGCTGTTGGAAGAGTGAAGTTTGGCCAAATAATGTTGAAATGGCCTGAAACTTCATGTGTACTCTTCTTTTGGCCGTTTTGAAGGATCTTGCAGTTTTTGTTTGATTCTGACAAGATTTAATTTTTTTGAAGTAGCATTGCCTATTTGTGGTAGGCTGCGGCTTCATGTAGCTTCTTGACGTTGAAGAGGCAAAGTGACATTTTTGGTGTCAATAGTTTCATTAATAATCTAGGCAATCATTAGTGGACAAATTTGAAGAATAGAAATTATGTTCTCTTTGGTCTATTTGGTTGTCTTTCTCCTAGGGGTGTAAAAAAAAAACCAGTAAAACTGTCTAACCGATCGAACCGAACCGATGATTAATAACCGTATTTCACGGTTAGATTATTGTAAGACCCCGACCCCCAAATCTTTTGTTTACTGTTGTTTTAATTATGGTTTAATTTTTTTAAGCGAGATTAGAGTTGGTTTGACTTTGTTTTTGAGTTTGACTAGATTTTTCATAACCTTGGAGAGTTTTGAAGACCGTTGACTTTATTTGACCCAGCCTTTGTAAGTGGTATTTTGTGAGAATTTATTATTGATTTCGAAGAATTCCAATTTTTATTCCTTTTGACTCATTTTATTGTTTTTAACAACATTCATGTTTTGACTGTTTAGATTTGAGGCTCGAAAAATACGTTTTTCGAGAAAAAGGCAAAACCGACCTTTCACACAAAATCTGTACCCAAATTTCAAAATTTGCAAAATATGTCAAAAATATACTTTTTGGAAAGTAAATATTTCGTTGATCGATTTTGTCTTCTTCTTCGTCTTCGTTCGGGACCCACAATTGATAGTTTTAGCCATGACAAGTCTTGGGGCCCATGGGGCCCAGCCCACTTAACTCTTTATAAAGCCAATGGGTTCTTCTTCTTTCCCATTCATTCATTTTCCTGCAACAAAGAGTGGAGCCTAGGGTTTTCTTCCAGCCCCCTTTTTCTCTCCTCTTGTTTGTCATCTTCTTGAAGACCAAGTAGAGATTTGATCTCCAAATCATCTTCCCCATCTTTCAAGCTCTCCTAGGATATCCTTTTCATGGGTTTTAAGCAAGGACATTTCTCTCTTTCAAGCTCTTCTTCTTGGTTTGAACTCTCAAAGGTTAGCAATGACTTTATCTCCTTAGAAATCTTGTTTTTCTAAGTCTTTGAAATGTTTTCTCCATGCATGCAAGAGTTTTCATTGAGGATTGCAAAGGATTGAATTTTTAGGGTTTTACTTGGAATATTTTGGGGGTTTTGTAGATTGGGAGCTAGAGACTTGTTAGAGGCTACCAATGAGTGATTTACTTCTCTTCTTGAACAAAGGCAAGTAAATATTCAGCTAATTTGGTCGTTGTGTTTAATATGAATGATTTTATGTTATTGCATTTTATTTCTTGTTTCTCCTTACCTTTCATGGATTTATTCATTTAATGTTTTAAGCTATGGTTATGTTTATCTTTCCCTAAGATATTGTCTTACATGAAGCTAAATCTTCATTCTCTTTTAATCACCTTGGTTCAACTTTTGTTTTCAAATTCTAGTGTTTTGTCAAATGAATAAGACTTTGCTTTTATATGATTGATTTAGACTAATTGGAAAGTTTAGTATATGGATGTGATTAATGAGGATTGTGGAGGTTAGGAGAGGCCATTAAATTTGTGAAATTATGTAGGAAAGGAAGGAGGAGAGAGAAGGATGTAAAAATGGCTGAAAAAGTGCATTTCTGCACTTGGATCAGGCTGGGACAGAGCCCAGTCCGCTCGAGTGACCCAGTGGGCCGCTCGAGTGGACCAGGCTCTGGATGGGCCTCGCTCGAGCGAGCCCAGGGTCGCTCGAGCGGACCCGCCCAGTTCTGGGCCCTTTTCAGGGCCTGGTTTGATGGGCTTTCTGAATTACTTTTTAAGCCTGATTTAAGGCTGATTCTTGGGATTTTTCTAAACTTGTTTTAGGCCTGTTTTAGCCCTCCTTTCCTCTTCATCTTAAGGCCCATTTATTTCCTATTGAATGCCTAAAAGCCCATGAAAGATTTGGATAAATAGTGACACTTGAAAGTTTGAAAATTGAATAGGAATTTTACCCGGGAAGCTCTTTAGTAATAAAACACACTTATTAATCTCAAGTGTTGTGGATTTTCATTGGTGCCAAACTTATCATTGTAAATCAACCTTTAGATAGTAAGTGTGCATTGAGACTTCCCTCGGTAAGATATCAATTCATCATATACTATTCCTTTTCTAAGTTATCAAAAATGTATACGCATTATTTTGTTACATTTATTTGAAATGTACTTGAGTGGTTCGCCACGATTGAGAATGACATCTTCGTTTCGAGATCGAGATTCGTATGTTTTCTACAAATTGTATTGAAATGTATTTGAGTAATTCATTATGGAAACTCGTATGTTTTTCTACTAATTGATTTGGGATGTATTTAAGTGGTTCGCCACAAAAATTGTTATCTTTTCAACAAATCAAATGAATATTGATTTGAGTGGTTTTCCCACGTTTCAAAAGGATAGATTGTATGAATTTTACACTAAGTGATTTGAAGTGTATTTGAGTGGTTCGCCACATGTGAATATCGATAAAACCACTCGTTTGAATGAGTGATATTGACCATGTGCTATTTGCCCAGAGTAGTTACTTTTATCGATGAAAATGTATCGAAGTGATTTGATTGTATTGATTTGGTTTTCATTCGGCACCACTAGGCTTGGGTTCCTCTTCGGGCTGATCACCCGGCTTGGGATCCTTATATTGTTTGCCAACTGCAGTTTGGAGCTCTTTATGAGCGAGTGTTTCCGGCCATGGCGACGGTTAGATCTTTTCTTCCATTTTGCATGGATTAGAATTGATCGAGTACCTTGTTACTTCGGTAATGAGGTACGAGTACCTTTGTTGCTTCGGTGACAAGTACGAGTACTCTTGTCACTTCGGTGATGAGGTACGTTTCTGAGTGAGTGCTCTTGTTACTTCAGTAATAGGAGAATTTAGCGTATGTGGTTGCCAATGTTTTTAACGAACGCCATCGATTTATTTGATCGTCATGGATTTATTGATAGTTAATGTTTTTACTCGATCGCCACTGATTTATTCAAATACTATTGATTTATTTGTTTATCATTTGATTTATTAACCTTGTCATATTTCTTCATATTGTCATGACTTAGAAAGTATTTATTTTACCCCATTGATTATTTATGTTTTAAACTTCAAATGTATCAGATTTGATATTATATTATTTTATAAATATTATCATCATATTACCTGTTTATTTGCTTGCCAGACCGCCGTGTTTGACCCTTTTTATTTGGTGCCAGGACTTTATCTCTTTGCCTTTTTACGTGACTTGAGTGAGGAGGCGGTTGAGCTGCCGGTTGGACGCGAGAGGCTGCCTATTGATGTCAAATAGATGTCAAGTCGGCACCGGAGTTCGTAATATGTTTTGGGTAGTTTTTTGATTAGTTGATTATTTGTTTGTATGGCTTTCATTAGCCTTTTTTCTTTGGGATTTCCAATGAAAATACTTTTGTAATTGTAACTCGAATATATATGGGAAATAAAATGTCATGTTACTGTCAGCTCAATACTTTATGGTTCTTGATTCACATCAGTCTGACTATGAGCCTTAATTTTAATGGCTTTATATTATTGGTTGAGTGCGACATGAAATCCGATGGCCACGGGCTCCGAGTCGCAACGCCATGAAAGCTTCCGCAAAATATTCAGATTGTGTGGAAATGTGTGATCCTCATCCACGCGGATCTTGGGAAATGCAAAAGTTTTAATTTATCCCAGAATTTCGCACCGCGAGATTGGATCGCTGCAGGGTCCCGGTTTCGGGGTGTGACAATTATGGTTACGGTTAATAAAACCGAAAAATAGTGCTTTACGGTTCGGTTACGGTTTTCAGTCTCGACTCACAGTTATTAACCGAACCGAACCATAAAATAAGGTTAGATTAACCATTTTTTCAAAACACATGGTTAACTAAACCGTTACACTAATAAAAAAACTAAAAGGGCCTAAATGTATTGCTTGATAGATGTTTTGCAATATCATTTTAGACTTTTAGTTGTTTTTATTTTAATAAAAAATGATAGTATTATTTTGTTTGGTATTTGAAAAATGATAGTGTTGTTCAGCATGCAGAGTCAAACGGCAAAGATGGGATTTTTTTAAAGTGACAATTAACTGTAATAGAACCCGTCTAATACGATTAACCGCGGTTCGATTTTTTAGGGTACGGTTATCGTTATGGTTTTTAAAAACTGAAAATCGTAAAATACGATTCAACTAATGATTTATCCAAAATAAACGGTTAATCGAACTGTTAAATCCCTAATTTCTCCTTAGATGTGTTTGTGCACCGAGAGGGGAATGCACAATAGAGAGGAGATTATTCCGATATTTTTTTTAAAGGTAATTATATTGTATTAAAATGTAGACAAAATACAATGATGCATTCATGTTTCTGAGCATTGTGAGCATAACTTGCTCACACTACAGAGAAATAGAAGCCAAAAGTTTGTTTTATGGCCAACCTAAAATTAAGGTAGGCCTTCCCCTCAAACAGGGAGTGGGCCAAAAAGGAGAAAAAAGACCCACAGCCAGGTGATGAAAACAAAGTGGAAAAAGAAATCCCAGCAAAAAAAAAAATCAGATGGATGTGATGTCCCTCATCTCAGCTGCAACTCGAGATAGGAGCATTTCATGAGGAGAGGGGTTGCAAACTTATGCTTTTTTATTTGACGGCGAGGGCAGCGACCTTCTCCAACTCAAAATTTTTCTAATTTTCCACTAAATCCCTATTTCATCATTTGGTGCGTCAAATTTTCTGTGCAAAAAGGAAAAAAAAAACTAATTTTCTTCAATTTTCTATGCGAGAGTTAGGAATGTAGGATTCCTCTTTTGTACAAAAATGAAAACTCACGCTTAGTTGTTTGGTGAAATACTTTTTTTTTATAGAAAAGTAAAAAATTGAGCTGATTTTCCTCAATTTCCTATAAAAGGATTAGGAATGCAGGAACTCATTTCCCTCAATTTTCTTAAAGTTTCTTGGTGAAAATGAGAACCTGCCAAGTGTGTAATTTCCTCATTGTAAAAACACACGTTAGGTTTCATTTATAATTGACAATATTGTTTAGTATTTTCTAGTTATACTTATATACAATCCATTAGATTTCAAAATATTGACACATAAAATACATTCAAACAAGGGAGCAGCTCCCCTAAGCTGAAGCTTAGGGGAGCTTTCAGCTGAAGTGTGCCATTGGTTCGTGTGGGATGCAAGAGAGGAAGTCAACATCGTTTTGGATGGCCCGCTCGTTTTTTCATTGTTCCCCCTCTGGACGATTTGGATGACCTAGTTTTCTCTCCACTCTCTCTTCTCTATTCTCTCTTCTCTCCTCTTCACTCTCGCCGGTGCTGCTGCTGCCTCTGTTTCCTTCTCTCTCACGGACAGAACTCTCTCCCGGACGGACTCTTCTCTCTTCTATTCACTCTCGCCGGTGCTGCTGCTGCCTCTGTTTTCTTCTCTCTCATGGACGGAACTCTCTCCCGGACGGACCTCCCTCTCCCGGACGGAGATCTCCGTCGGACGTCCCCCTCTCCCGGACGGATCCCTCCCTCTCTCTCGTCTCTCTCCTGGACGGAGATCAGAAGCGGCGCCTGCGATCTCCCTTTCTGCGATCTCCCTCTCTGCGATCTCTCTCTCTCTCTCTCTCTCTCTGTCCCTCCCTCCCATCTCCCTCTCTCGTTTCTCTCTCCCGCCAGTGCTCTGCCTAGGGGCGACTTCCAAGCGTAGGTTCTGCGATCTCTCTCTCTCGTCTATACCTCCCTCAACTGTTCTCCAACTCGGGTCGACTCTCCTCAAGAAGGTGCTCTGCTCTCTTCCAATTTATGCAATTGTTGCAGTTTTGTTTCGATTTATGCTATTTTTGTTGAACTGTTGCATGAGTGTTCATTTGCATTTTCTTCTAAGATTGGTACTGGGTTTCTTTCAAAAAGACAAGCAGGTCTATCCATTAATCCATTATCCATGTGTGAGACAGGTCACATAAGATCAGATCAATAATATCGTTAGGAATTCCTTTTGGGCTTCCTCTTCTACCCACCATACACGTGTCAACGACCCCACTTGAGCTGGAAGAAGCAGTTTCTTTCATAAGCTCCAAAAGGCCTTCTGAAAGGAGATTGATTGATCATTCTTTTGAATGGAATGAAAGAAACCCAGCATCAGAAAAGAGCCGTTTCAAACCTTCAATTCCCAATCATTTGAGTGCTAGTTTTTGGGAAGATTTGAAACTGCGGGAATGTAGTTTAGGCCGTAAGGGAGAATAGTCGGTATTGTGGTTGGGTTGAATGATTCTAGAATAGTGCAGCTATTGTAAAATGAATAGTGCAGCTGCACACCACAAGGAAATGTCACAACTTAGACATCTGATTACTTGCTTTTCCTTGTTGAAAATGCAGTCTCTGTTGCAAGACATGTAAAATCAGTTTAAAAGGAAATTCATATCAAAACAGAACTGTGCTGGCTTTAAACTTTCAAAGATAAACTTCTTTGAACAATGAACATTTAACCGCTGTGAAATATCAAGATTTATGATTCTACTTTGAATCCAAGGTTATCCACAATTAGGACAAATTCCTCCATGAATTACGACCCTATTCCCATCCCTGTGCCCATTCAATTGAATTTGTTTTGTGAATAATAGATAAAAAGTAATGAAATACTTCTGTTAGTGTGATATCAGTCATACTTCTGCCTTTCGTTTGGTCTGTTATTCATGGCCAATTTTAATTATATGTCTCCAGATTGGATATGGATATGACCTCCTCCTCAGCTGTTGCGGTTGTCCACTATCCGGTTGTTGATGAAAACATGACACCAAAGTTGGGCATGCATTTTGATGATTTAGATGAGGCATATAAATTTTACAATGGTTATGGAAAGCTTGCTGGGTTCAGTGTAAGAAAAGAATCTACTAATAGAGGCAAAGATGGGGAGGTTGTATGGAAGCGATTTGTCTGTTCAAAGCAAGGTAAAACAGATGACAAACACTTGATTGATAAGGAAGTTGTACAAAGACATCGAATGGAAACTAGATTCGATTGTAAGGCACAATTGCAAGTGAAAATAGATAAGTCAGGTGGTTATGTGGTATCCAAGTTTGTTCCTCAACACTCTCATGCCCCCGCTACTCCTAGTAAGAGATTTATGTTGAGGTCGCATCGTGAAGTGCCAGAATCAAAGCGACAAATTATAAATACATATGATGCAGCAAATGTGCGAAGCAAACATCAAATGCAAGTGTTTGCATCGCAATCTGGGGGACTTGATAAAATTGGTTTTACAGATACGGATGCCAAGAATCGCCGTAGGGATGAAAAGGAAAAGAAAAGGGGGCTAGATGGGCAGTTGTTATTTCAGCTATTTGAAAACCGCAAAGAGATGGGAAATGGTTTCACATGTACCATTGAGCGGGATGCACAGAAAAAGATAACACACATTTTTTGGGCAAACGGAGCATTTCGTTCGGCTTACAAAGTGTTCGGTGATGTGGTGACATTTGATACAACCTATAAGACAAATTGTTATGAACTTATTTTTGCCGCATTTGTAGGTTGCAATCACCATGGGCAAACGACTTTATTTGGTTGTGGGTTTCTTCCCAATGAAAAAACGGAGTCATTCGAATGGTTGTTTAATACATGGCTTGAAGCAATGTCATATATTCCACCAAAGGGGGTCATAACAGATCAAGATCTGGCAATGACAAAAGCTTCAAAGAATGTCATGCCAAACACAGTTCATAGATATTGCCTATGGCACATTTTGGATAAGTTGCCTACGAATCTTGGAGGGGCTCATATTCACAACGAGGGTTTAATAGATGAGATTAAAAAATGTGTTCATGAATCTAACACTCCTTGTCAGTTTGAGAGCAAATGGAATCAGATCATAATAAAAAATAAGCTTGTGGAGAATGATTGGTTGGCGGAAATATTTAAGATTCGTGATATGTGGGTTCCGGCATATTTAAGGCAAAATTTCTTTGGTGGCATGTCAACAACTCAAAGAAGTGAGAGTATGAATGCATTTGTGAAACAGTATGTAGAATTCAAGGATTCTTTGCTTGATTTCATATTGCGTTTTGACGCCGGGGTTGAGCATCTAAGATATCTTGAAAAGAAAGAGGACTTCGAAAATAGCAATGGGAGGCCTAAAATGAAGACACGGTCACCAATGGAAAAGCAGATGGCCAAATTATACACAAGGAACATATTTTATAAGTTTCAAGATGAGTTATTCATGACCATGTCACTTGGCGAAAAGCTTGTATACGAGGATGATATGAGCTGTAAATTTGTTGTGAAAAACTACTTTGATGAAAACCAACTTGAGAGAGATGTTTCATGGAAAAAGGAAGAGTTGCATGCATATTGTTCCTGTTACAAGTTCGAATTTGAAGGCATCCCTCGTTGTCATGTATTGACTGTCTTGAAGCATTTATCTATATTGTTTCTACCCGAACGTTACATTATGAAGCGATGGACAAAGGGTGTTACAAGAGATGCTTTTGTATGTTGGATATCGCGATCACTGAGAGGGGGGGGGGGGGGTGAATCAGTGATTTCTAAAAACAGGTCCAATTCAACAACAAAACAAGTCAAACCACTCAATGACACCAGATTTAACGTGGTTCACCGAAAGGCTACGTCCACGGTTCAAAGACTGTCCGAGCACCAATCCGGGACAGATCTGAATCTTATTTAGTCGCTCCAACGACAAAGAGCACCAACCCTTAGTTTCAGATAGCACCAACTATCTAGGAAGCACCGACTCCCTTTACAATTTATCTGCACCCACAGATAGGATCACCAAACCCTAAACACCAAGCACCAACTTGATGTATAAACAGAATAGAAGATCAAACTCTGTCTACAGCCCTTCCCCTCTACAATTCTCTCTCTCTCAATCCCTTACAAATTGAAATCTAAAGCATAAAAGAGAGACACTTAACTCATGGACGAATCACCATCTTCTAGAGCATAATCTCGTCCACAATTGCTGTAGAAAACGTCACCACATCAGCACACAGCAACACACACCAGCAGCTTCTTCTTTCTCTCAAGAACTCTCTAAAACTCTTCTCTATTCTTTCTCTCTTCTGGTGTATTTAAGAACGACCCTTACATGCCTTTTTATAGGTTTTGATAACCCTTAATTGTATTTAAAACGGGCTACAATTCGTTTAGAAAGAGTCCCAAACAAATTAGATAAGAGTGCTGGATTTTCGTGCAAAACTTCTAATTCTGCGCAACTCTGGTTCCCGTGCTCGGTCGACATCCTGGCTTGCTCGGTCGACCGAAGACACTAACTGGAAACAGACAACTTTTGAGCTCGGTCGACATCCTGGGGTCCCGGTCGACCGAAGACACACTGTGTCACGAAAATAACTGAGAGGTGCCTGAAACTGTTTTCTGCAGGTTTCTCTTGCTTCGGTCGACCGCATGGGGTGCCCGGTCGACCGAATGCTCTGCTTCAGGAATTCTGAATTCCTGACTGTTTCAATTCTGATTCTTCTTTTCAGCTCTATCAACACCAGCTTATTATCATCATGTTTGTGACAATGTGTTGACAAGAATTCCAACTCAAATCAATACTTGAGATACTAATTCTTCAATTCATCAAAAGACTTCTCAAGTCATCTCAAATTCCAACAATCTCCCCCTTTGGAATTGTTGGCAACACTATTGGAACTTCAACACTTTCAACTCCAGCTTGCAGCTCTTCCAAGTTCTTTTCAACACTCACTTGGAACCAATTCTTAAATTCTGAAATAACAACTATGCACTGTCAACAATCTCCCCCTAGCTTTCATAGCATAACATTTCTCCTTGCTATCATAGCATAACATCTCTCCCCCTTTGACAACAAGTCCAAAGGGACCAAACCGAGGAGCGAATAGGATATTCAATGAATGCATTGCTCCCCCTTTCAAGCACAACTCCTACGGTTTAGGAGAGTGAGTAACTCCTAACTTTTTCCGGAGATACTCGAAGACTTCCTTTGGCAGAGGTTTCGTGAAAATATCAGCCACTTGCTCAGTTGTTGGAACATACTCCAACTTGACCTCTCCATCAGCAACTTTATCTTTAAGAAAATGATAACGAATTGCTACATGCTTTGTTCGAGAGTGCTGAACAGGATTCTTAGATATATGAATTGCACTCGTGTTGTCACATAGGATCGGCGTAGGATCCGTTGTAGGAACTCCTAGATCAGAGAGCATTTGCCGCATCCATAACACTTGCGTACAACAAGTTGCCGCTGCAATATATTCCGCTTCCGTTGTCGAAAGGGATACTGAGTCTTGCTTCTTACTATGCCAAGCAACTAATCTTTCTCCAAGATAAAATGCGCCGCCGCTAGTACTCTTGCGATCATCTACGCATCCAGCCCAATCGGCATCAGAATATGCAACAACAGTGAAGGATTTGCCTTTGGGATACCAGATACCAAGCTCCATAGTACCTTTCAGATATCGAAAAATTCGTTTCACTGCTGTAAGGTGCGTTTCAGTTGGTGCTGCTTGAAAACGTGCAACCATACATACTGCTTGTAGAAGATCTGGTCTTGTAGCAGTCAAGTAGAGCAAGCTTCCTATCATAGAGCGATAGGTGGTATGATCAACGGACGAGGCCTTATCATCTTTGCTAAGCTTCGTGTTTGTTGACATTGGTGTGCTCACTGGCTTGCTGTCTTCCATATTGAACCGTTTCAGCATTTCCTTAATGTACTTCATTTGTGATATGAAGATACCATGTTTCAGCTGCTGAACTTGTAAACCAAGAAAGAACTTTAGTTCTCCAAGCATCGACATTTCAAATTCTTTCTTCATCTCTTCAGCAAAATTCCTGCACATCTCCTCATCATTGCCACCAAAGATTATGTCATCAACATAAACAATGACAACCAGCTGTTTGCTTATCTCAGTTTTGACATACAGATTGCTATCAACCATTCCTTTTCCAAAACCGATCTTGCGGAGATAGAGATCCAGCCTTGCATACCATGCCCTTGGCGCTTGTTTCAGTCCATAAAGAGCCTTTTTCAACTTGCACACTAGATCTGAATTCTTGCTGATGAGAAAACCATCAGGTTGCTCAATGTAGACCTCTTCTTCAAGTAAACCATTCAAGAAGGCTGACTTTACATCCATCTGAAATACCTTGAAGGTTTTGTATGCTGCCAATGCAAGAAACATACGAATAGCTTCCAGACGAGCTACCGGTGCAAAGGTCTCTTCAAAATCTATGCCTTCAACTTGAGCATAGCCTTTACAAACCAACCTTGCTTTGTTTCTAATGACTTGACCATCTTCATTTAGCTTATTCCGAAAGACCCATTTAGTACCAATAACATTCTTATCAGTAGGTCTAGGAACAAGTTCCCATGTGGAGTTCTTCTCAATTTGCTCCAACTCCTCATGCATAGATTTCAACCAACTTTCATCGAGACTGGCTTCAGCCACAGTCTTGGGTTCAATGGTGGACACAAGTGAGTAATTGCTAACTACACTTTGTCTAGTTTGAACGCCTGCCTTAGGATCTCCAATGATTTGATCCTTAGGGTGTTGCTCTACCCAAGTGCTGTGCTTCTTAGGTGAAGTATCTTCTGAGTCATCCTTTGATTTCTCAGAATCATTAGATTCAGCCATCTCATCATCAATCTCACTCGAGTCCTCATAAACTGGACTGTCATTATGAGTTGCATTCTTTGGTTCAATATTCTCATCTATTCTCACATCAGCACTTTCTATGATTTTTCTGGTTCTTTTGTTAAGACACCTATATGCCTTGCTAGTAGAGGAGTAACCCAGAAATATACCTTCGTCAGCTCTTTCTTCAAATTTGCCCGGATTTTGTTCGAGCCGCTTGATGTAACACTTGCTGCCGAAGACTTTGAAGTGCTTGACTGTTGCTTTTCTTCCAAACCATAGCTCATAGGGAGTTTTGTCTTCATGTGGCCTGATCAAGCATCGGTTTTGAATGTATACAGCCGTATGAATTGCCTCTTTCCAATACTTGTCAGCCATCTTGCTTTCACTTAGCATCGTACGAGCCATCTCTTGTACGGTGCGATTCTTCCGTTCCACAACTCCATTTTGCTGTGGAGTTCTAGGGGCTGAGTACTGTCTTTGAATGCCATGATGTTCACAATATTTAGTGAACTCTTCAGATGTGAACTCGCCTCCACGATCAGACCTTAAAATCTTGATACGTTTTTCCAATTGATTTTCAACCTGTGCTTTAAACACTTTAAAACGATCAAGTGCTTGATGCTTATGCTTAAGAAACAATACCCATGTCATACGAGTATAATCATCAATGCATAACATGAAATACTTATCTCCATTGGTGCTTTGAGTTCGCATCGGTCCACAGAGATCAGTGTGCACTAGCTCAAGAGGTTTCTTGGAATGATGCTCCTTTGACTTGAACATAACCCTCGTTTGCTTTCCCTTTTGGCAAGAGTCACAAATGGGATTGGAAGGCTTTTCAACTGTAGACATGCCTCTTACAGCCTTTGAATTGCAAATCTTTGACATGTTATCAAAGCTTAGATGCCCAAGGCGTTTGTGCCACAACCAACTTTCCTCTGTCCGACTCATCAAGCAGGTCTTTTCAGCTCCATCTGACAATGTATAGAGATTTCCAGCAGTTCTTGATCCAGTTGCCACTGTTTTGCCGTTGCTACTCTTCTTGATGGCAAACCCATTCTTTGTGAAGATAACTTCGTGACCCTTGTCACAGATCTGGCTCACACTAAGCAGATTGTGTCTCAATCCAGACACATATAAGACTTCTTCCGATCTGATCTTGTTTGCCATAAGCTGAATAACACCTTTTCCGCAGATTTTGGCACCATCATTGTTGCCAAATTTCACTGAACCGCCTTCATAGTGCTGTAATTTGATGAATTTCTCTTTATCACCAGTCATATGGCTTGAACAACCACTATCAAGGACCCATGGTGCTGCCTTCTTTTGTGCATTGAATGCCATTTGCACAATGAGAGATTCTTTGGGACTTTCTGCACTTTGCTTTGCTCTCCAAGCCTTGACTAACTTGGGTTTCTTTTCAACCTGAAATTTGTTAGCAATATGCAACCTACAATCCCTAGCCAAGTGTCCATAATTATGACACATATAGCACTCAATTTTGTGGCTACTTAGGATTGAAAAAGGATTCCTAGTCACAAATGGACTGTTTCTTACATAGAATTTGCAATCAGCTCTTTTATGTCCAAACATATTACAATGAAAGCAATAACCATAGAATTTGTATCTTCTTTGTGGCTGGTTAGTCTTCATTACCTTTCTAACAGGAATGGACTCCTTTCTAGGTTGAGTGGGCTTCATAGAGTTAGAAGGTGCAGTGACTTGCTTCATAAACTTTTTCTTTTCAGGAGGTGCAATCTTAGAGGATTCACCTTTCTCAAATCCTAGACCAAATCTGAAGTGGGCAGGTCTTTGAACTTTCAGTAGTTCATTGAGTTTCATAGTCCCTTCAATCGCTTGGAGCGCTTTGAGTTTTTTGCTATTTTCCAAATTTTCAGCCTTTGCTCTAGCGATCTCAGTTTCAAGTTTCATAGCCTCTTCCTTTTTGATACTAATTTGGTTTTCAAGGACTTCTACCATTCTTTTATATTCTTCTACTTGAGTTTTCAAAGCAATAATAGAACTTTCAGATTCATGGAGAAGTTTCAGATTTTTCTTACTTGTTTTGCGTTCCATGCTAAGCTCCTCAAGTGCGGCTATGAGTTCCTCTTCAAGATTGACTTCAGCCTCCTCTTCCTCTTCCGGATCTAGCTCTTCTTCTTCTTCAACAGTGACCATGAAGAGAGCTTCGGTTGATTCATCATCGTCTGAAGATTCAGACGTGCTGTCATCTTGTTGACATAGAAAGTTTTTAGCTTTGCCCCTTTTTCTGAAATTTCTCTTTCCTTTACTCTTTTCAGCATAAGAGTCATTATCATTGTCTTCTTTTAGCGGACACTTCGCAGCAAAGTGACCAATACCTCCACAATTGAAGCATTTAAAGGGTAGCTTCCCTTTGTACTTTCCATTGCTTCCTTTCTTCAACTTTCTAACAAATTGAGCCTCAAGCTCATCATCATCGGTATCAACATCATGACCAGCAGTCTCTTTTGCCTTTTTCTGAACTTTGAAGGCCGCTTCTTTATCAGATGAAGACGTCTTTCCTATGCGCATCTCATAGGCAGTTAGAGAACCATGTAATTCATCCATGGAAAATGCATTCAGATCTTTGGCTTCTTCAATGGCTGAGACTTTTGAATCAAACCGGGGAAGAAGAGATCTTAGAACCTTTTTGACGATGACCGGCTCTTTAATCTCCTCCCCTAGTCCACGAATGTCATTCGTGACTTCATTCACTCGTTGCATATACGAGTCAACATTCTCGCTTTCCTCCATGCGAAGAGACTCGAATTGAGAGCGATGGGTTTGTAATTTGGCTTCTTTAATCTTCTCATCACCTTCATGTATGCTTTGCAACTTGTCCCAAATTTCCTTGGCTGTTTTGCATGCAATTACTTTGACAAGCTCGCTGTCCACAAGGCCACTAAAGAGTGCATTCTGCGCCTTGGAGTCGTTGTCTGCCAACTTCTTCGATGCTGTATCATTGGGTACGGTGGCAGCATTGTAACCGGCTCTGACAGCCTCCCAAACATCATAGCCAAGAGATTTGATGAAGGCTTGCATCCTAATCTTCCAAAAAGAGTAATTAGAACCATCAAACAGAGGTGCTTTCATATTCCCTGTATTGACTGCCATGTGATTTGACAAGAGATCACCCTTAGCGTATTAAACTGATCAAGGGAACCTCGCTCTGATACCAATTGTTGGATACTGCGATCACTGAGAGGGGGGGGGGGTGAATCAGTGATTTCTAAAAACAGGTCCAATTCAACAACAAAATAAGTCAAACCACTCAATGACACCAGATTTAACGTGGTTCACCGAAAGGCTACGTCCACGGTTCAAAGACTGTCCGAACACCAATCCGGGACAGATCTGAATCTTATTTAGTCGCACCAACGACAAAGAGCACCAACCCTTAGTTTCAGATAGCACCAACTATCTAGGAAGCACCGACTCCCTTTACAATTTATCTGCACCCACAGATAGGATCACCAAACCCTAAACACCAAGCACCAACTTGATGTATAAACAGAATAGAAGATCAAACTCTGTCTACAGCCCTTCCCCTCTACAATTCTCTCTCTCTCAATCCCTTACAAATTGAAATCTAAAGCATAAAAGAGAGACACTTAACTCATGGACGAATCACCATCTTCTAGAGCATAATCTCGTCCACAATTGCTGTAGAAAACGTCACCACATCAGCACACAGCAACACACACCAGCAGCTTCTTCTTTCTCTCAAGAACTCTCTAAAACTCTTCTCTATTCTTTCTCTCTTCTGGTGTATTTAAGAACGACCCTTACATGCCTTTTTATAGGTTTTGATAACCCTTAATTGTATTTAAAACGGGCTACAATTCGTTTAGAAAGAGTCCCAAACAAATTAGATAAGAGTGCTGAATTTTCGTGCAAAACTTCTAATTCTGCGCAACTCTGGTTCCCGTGCTCGGTCGACATCCTGGCTTGCTCGGTCGACCGAAGACACTAGCTGGAAACAGACAACTTTTGAGCTCAGTCGACTTCCTGGGGTCCCGGTCGACCGAAGACACACTGTGTCACGAAAATAACTGAGAGGTGCCTGAAACTGTTTTCTGCAGGTTTCTCTTGCTTCGGTCGACCGCATGGGGTGCCCGGTCGACCGAATGCTCTGCTTCAGGAATTCTGAATTCCTGACTGTTTCAATTCTGATTCTTCTTTTCAGCTCTATCAACACCAGCTTATTATCATCATGTTTGTGACAATGTGTTGACAAGAATTCCAACTCAAATCAATACTTGAGATACTAATTCTTCAATTCATCAAAAGACTTCTCAAGTCATCTCAAATTCCAACATTGTAGACCTTCTTGAGTCCGGTGAATCTGTCGGTGTTAACCAATGCTTGGCTCGACATAGTCATTTGTCATGTATGTTTGCAGGGCTTATTGACAGAGCTAGTAATTCCAGAGAAGGTTTCGACATTTTAGTCAGTGGTCATGCGGAATTGGAAATGAAGTTAAGTCAGGTTACGTTAAACAATGAAGAAGATACAAGTGTTGCTAAAGGGAAAGGACTTATGGACAGTAATGTGATTGAATATCATGAGCCGTCGCATGTTGTGACGAAAGGACGTGCAAAGAGACTTAAATCATCAAAAGAAAAGGCAACAAAAGGCCGTCTTTGTAAGGGATGCAACAAGCGCGGTGTAGCACATGACAAGCGGAACTGTCCGGTGTTGTTGAACAGGTAAACAATTTAATGTTGTCTTTTTATAACTCATGTTGGTATAAAACTATTACTGATAACAAAATATTTCAGGTTAGTTGATGCTGATCCAACCCAGTCACTTGACTCTAACTGTGGAAGTAGAGAAATTACTGATGAAGAAATGATATGACTTACAATGGTTAGGTAATTTTTACTCAAATAATTATCTGTTTATTTAGAATTATGTCACAATGGTGCGTATGGTTTCTGTAATTTTTTTCCATCTTTTATTCTTATTGGTTTTGCTATTTCAGGAAGAGCCAGGTGAAGAGAGCGATGATGAAATGTATTTCTTCTTGGATTTGCTATTGGAGGAAGAGTTGCTTCAATCTATTTTGCAGGAAGAGACAATAAATTAATGAATTTGAAACAATCATGTATTCTTATGTAATGAAACAAAGGGAAATGAACCGTGATACTTAAATATCCACAATTGGTAGTTGTGTAACACTTTTGAAGTGCTGCTTATGGTTTTATGCAATTATATGGTTGCTTGTCACTTATCTGAGTACATGGTTGTTGCCCATGGCCAGGTCAATTATATGGTTGCTTGTCACTTAGAATCTTCCTATCAATTATTGTTATACCATAGATGTGTTGCAATAGGTTGAACGTTTCAAGGGTACTGATTGTAGAAAGTTACTACAGAATCTTTAATACCATGTTGCATTGAATGATAGTAGTAGGTTTTTGAAGGATGGAAGCAATTCTCCGCTGTCCACATTTTAGCTCTTTATTCTGTCAATATTTTTTTTTTTTTGAGGCAAATGTCTGTGACCCATATCTATATACTCCAAGAGTAATCTTGTAATGTTGTGTTTAGTCTTTCATTTCTTTTTATGCCATGTACATCTCTCAAAAGTTATGAGAAAAAGTCTCCGCTGAATACAGTTGCTGAGTACCCCTGTTTGGGACATTGTTTGGCCAACTTCCGGAGGGAATTTTCAGACCAAATTTGGGTGTTTGAAAGCCCACACTATGGTCTTGAAATCTGCTAGTTTTGGGTACGAGACGATAGCGTTTGCCCAGTTTTATAATCGCGCACTTTTCCAAAGAATTCAAGAAATCTGCTGTACCCTTGCTGAGTGCCCTTGTTTGGGGCATTGTTTGTCCAACTTCCGGAGGGAATTTTCAGACCAAATTTGGGGGTTTGGACTGTAGTCCACACTATGGTCGTGAAATCTGCTATTTTTGGGTACGGGACGATAGCGTTTGCCTAGTTTTATAATCGCGCACTTTTCCAAAGAATTCAAGAAATCTGCTGTACCCTTGCTGAGTACCCCTCTTTGGGGCATTGTTTAGCCAACTTCCGGAGGGAATTTTCAGACCAAATTTGGGGGTTTGGAAGTACACACTATGCTCTTGAAATCTGCTAGTTTTGGGTACGAGACGATAGCGTTTGCCCAGTTTTATAATCACGCACTTTTCCAAAGAATTCAAGAAATCTGCTGTACCCTTGCTGAGTACCCCTGTTTGGGGCATTGTTTGGCCAACTTCCGGAGGGAATTTTCGGACCAAATTTGGGGGTTTGGTAGTCCACACTATGATCTTGAAATCTGCTATTTTTGGGTTCGAGACGACAGCGTTTGCCTAGTTTTATAATCGCGCACTTTTCCAAGAATTCTTATAATCTGCTGTACCCTTGCTGAGTACCCCTGTTTGGGGCATTGTTTGGCCAACTTCCGGAGGGAATTTTCGGACCAAATTTGGGGGTTTGGAAGTCCACACTATGGTCTTGAAATCTGCTATTTTTGGGTACGAGAGATAGCGTTTGCCTAGTTTTATAATCGCGCACTTTTCCAACGAATTCTTATAATCTGCTGTACCCTTGCTGAGTACCCCTGTTTGGGGCATTGTTTGGCCAACTTCCGGAGGGAATTTTCGGACCAAATTTGGGGGTTTGGAAGTCCACACTATGGTCTTGAAATCTGCTATTTTTGGGTACCCTTGCTGAGTACCCCTGTTTGGGGCATTGTTTGGCCAACTTCCAGAGGGAATTTTAGGACCAAATTTGGGGGTTTGGAAGTACACACTATGGTCTTGAAATCTGCTAGTTTTGGGTATGAGACGATAGCGTTTGCCCAGTTTTATAATCACGCACTTTTCCAAAGAATTCAAGAAATCTGCTGTACCCTTGCTGAGTGCCCCTGTTTGGGGCGTTGTTTGGCCAACTTCCGGAGGGAATTTTCGGACCAAATTTGGGGGTTTGGTAGTCCACACTATGGTGTTGAAATCTGCTATTTTTGGGTACGAGACGATAGTGTTTGCCTAGTTTTATAATCGCGCACTTTTCCAACGAATTCATGAAATCTGCTGTCCATGTGCAGAAGTTTGAAATATATTCTCTTAGCAACAACCCGTCACTCCAATTATTAAGTTCATATCTGCCTTCTGCGTTGGCAAATACTAAAGCACTCTGCACACTCAATCATGCGGGTCAATTGAAAAAAGAAATTATAGGGAAGCGTTACAAATAACAAAATATCAAATTTTTATACAATCAATTACAAGGCCTAATTAGAATTGTTTGTCCACAACCATTTGATACAATTTCAAGTCGGATTTGCCAAATACGCCAAGAAAATAATGCAACAAATTATCACAGCAAAACCAACTAATTTATGAGGTGACTCTGCTTTTACGTCAAGCTTTGTATCAATCGACTTCAACATCGTTTCCATGCGCTCTAGCTTAGTTGCTAAATTATGAAATTCTTCATAAGATATGCAAGCTCTGTTTACAGCAGAATTTTCATCCTCCATATCATCCATAGATGTTTCGTCTTTCCAAATAAACATGCCGCAACCATTTTCACCCTGCGAAAACGAAAAAAAAAAAACATGAGGTTAATTAGTTTGTTATTTTATTTTATTTTATTTTATTTTATTGAAAAGAATAACAACAAACTCACTTTCCAATCTGGGCATTTCCAAAACTTTCTACCAGGGTTAGTTGGGGTATGAGAAGTTTTTAAGACCATATATCCACGCCCACAAGGGCATTTAGGAGCCCAATGCAAGGACCGAACACATGATGAACTTGACCTGCCTATAAATTAAAATAAAAAATAACATTTAATCCTTAAACAACATAAACCTCAATTACCATCAACAAATTATAAATTTTAAATTGGACACTTACTCGAACGTGATTGTGTTGCCATGAATAAAAATCACCTGTTCATACATCTAAATTAACATTAACATCATCAATATAATTTTGATGTACCTCAAACATCAGCAAAAACAAAGAACTGTAACAGACCAAACAAAAGGCAAAAATATGACAACAAATTCCATTAAAAGTGGTGTGTATTTCATTACTTTTGATCTAGCATTAAAAAAAAAAAATTCAATTGAATAAGCACAGGGATGGGAATATGGAATTGGCTAGTACTACATGGAGAACTTTGTCGTCAGTGGGAATCACCTTGGATTATTCTCAAATTCTAGTCTCTCTGTTTTTCAACATTAAAGTGTTTAATTTTGATAGCTTAATCCTTGCACTCTAGCATAACTTTACCCCATAGAAACATTACATGGAGGGGGATTATCAAATTCTGTAACCAATTTTAACCTACCAAATTGCAAGAGAGAAAAGTAGACCATCCACAATTAGTGACAAATTCTGCAATGTATTGCAACAATAAACCAGGAAGAAAAACCAGGAAACACTGTGGAAGAAATAAATGCCTGGAGTATCTTCAGATGAAACACTGTGGAAGAAAAACCAGGAAGATGTTTTTCAAGTGAATTCGTTTGGTCAAATAAACATGGTCCCGAAGATGATCCCCAATACTGCCAATCTCACCTTTCCCAGACTTACCACAAACATTACCACTCATCATCACAACCCAAACGAACCCCGCAGCAGAAACACCGATAAATCAAAACAATCAAGCAAACAAAAATTTTAATCTTTCGAAATGCCATGATCTCATCTGATCGGAACAACAAGCAATGCAATCAATCAACCCAACCACAATACTGTGTATTCTCCTTACGGCCTACTAATCAGCACGAACTACATTCCCGCAGTTTCAAATCTTCCCGAAAGCTAACACTCAAATGTAGAAAAAATTAGGGGAAGAAGACCCAGTACCAATCTCAGAAGAAAATGCAGATGGACACTGGCGGGAGAGAGAAACGAGAGTTGGAAAGATTTGAGGGAGGGACAGAGAAAGAGAGATCGCAGCACCTTCGTTTGGAAGTCGCCCCTAGGCAGAGCACCTTCTTGAGGAGAGTCGACCCGAGTTGGAGAACAGTTGAGGGAGGTACAGACGAGAGAGAGATCGCAGCACCTACGTTTGGAAGTCGCCCCTAGGCAGAGCACTGGCGGGAGAGAGAAACGAGAGAGGGAGATGGGAGGGAGGGACAGAGAGAGAGAGAGAGATCGCAGAGAGGGAGATCGCAGGCGCCGCTTCTGATCTCCGTCCAGGAGAGAGACGAGAGAGAGAGGGATCCGTCCGGGAGAGGGAGACGTCCGACGGAGATCTCCGTCCGGGAGAGGGAGGTCCATCCGGGAGAGAGTTCCGTCCGAGAGAGAGAAGAAAACAGAGGCAGCAGCAGCACCGGCGAGAGTGAAGAGAGGAGAGAGTTCCGTCCGTGAGAGAGAAGAAAACAGAGGCAGCAACAGCACCGGCGAGAGTGAAGAGAAGAGAGAAGAGTCCGTCCGGGAGAGAGTTCCGTCCGGGAGAGAGAAGGAAACAGAGGCAGCAGCAGCACCGGCGAGAGTGAAGAGGAGAGAAGAGAGAATAGAGAAGAGAGAGTGGAGAGAAAACTAAGTCATCCAAATCGTCCAGAGGGGCAACAATGAAAAAACCGAGCGGGCCATCCAAAACGATGTTGACTTCCTCTCTTGCATCCCACACGAACCAATGGCACACTTCAGCTGAAAGCTCCCCTAAGCTTTAGCTTAGGGGAGCTGCTCCCTTCAAACAAAGGGAGAAAGTGGAAAATAGGACCAAAAACTTGTCCTCCCATGGTCTCTGTGTGGGGATATTTCCGAACTCGCCGGATGACTGGCCGGATGCTCTATCTCATGCTCCGGCGCCAGCTAGGCCGTCTCGACAAGGCCCGTCTCAACGTCCGCCAGTTCGGCCAAGTGCCCCACTCCGGCCAGAGACTCATCTCGGCCACTTGCACGACATTTCCACCTCGGCCAGGACGCTCCCAGCTCGGCTGAGCCCCACCTCGGCCAGGTCGTCTCCAGCTCGGCTAGGGACTCCTCCCCGGTCCACCACTTCGGCGTCTCTGCAGGGTCTCTAGCCAAGTCAAGGTCCTCTCCGACCTCGGCTCCCCGACCTCAGCATCACACCCTGACCTCGGTCGGGATGCCAGGACTAGCCAAGGCAGGGCCTGACAGCTGTCCACCCTTGGACACTCCCGCACGCAACAGCACGTGCGACAGGACAAGGGCACGCCCACGCTCTCTGACAGAGCCTCCCATGCCGCCCACGTCCTCTGACAGAGCGGCGTCCACAGACGCCAGGGTATGGCCCGATGCGACACGACATGTCACGATGGGACAGCTCCCTGACAGGGTCACCTCCTTGTCTCCTCTCCTCCTCTATAAAAGGGGCCAAACCAGAACAGCAAAGGGAGACTTCTTCTCCGGTCCGAGGGAACCACGGGTATCACCTTCTCCCCCAAAATCTCCTCCTACTGTCCAGTACACACACTGACTTAGGCATCGGAGAGCCCTGCGCTGCCCACAGCCAGGGTCCTCTGACCTGTTTCTTCTCCCTCTTCCAGGTTCACAGGCATCGGTTCTTCCATCAGCAACGAGGAGGCGGGAAGCCTCAGCCTTCGTCCTCCTCAGTGAGTCGCAAGAACACCACCCTCCCGGGTCCGTGAATTTTTGTGCACTTACAATTGGCGCCGTCTGTGGGAAACGCTACCAAAAGCCATCTTCCCAAACACCATGCCTCGGAGAACCAGAAAGGGAAAGGAACCGCTGACACTGTCGACACAGCTGCCGACGGTCCCCCACCGGGAAAGGTCAAGAGCAAGATCTAATCCGGCGAGCGTCCAACAGCAGGGTACTCAGTCGGGTTCATCCTCTAAGGGTTCGACCTCGACCCCACCTTCCAAAAAACGCACCCTGAAGGACAACGGAAGCAACCAAGCTCCGGGCAACAACCACGACACCAGAAAGTGGCTTGATCAACGCATCGAGCAAGCAGTGCGACAAAACTTGGAGGCTGCCGGTTTCGCTCGAGTTCGGCTGAACTCTGACGATCTCGGCACATCTCCCCTCTCTCCAGAGATCAGGAGCTTCCCCCTTCCCGAAGATTTCAAAGTCCCGAGGTTCATCGTTTACGATGGAACCTCGGATCCAGCAGCACACCTCCGGCACTTCACTCAGAGGATGTCGGTGTGGGGCGATGCAGGCCACCTAAACTGCAGAGTCTTCTCCTCCAGCCTCGGGGACCTCCCCCTAAAGTGGTTCTGCGCACTCCCCCAAGGATCAATCAAAAGTTGGCAGCAGCTCCGGAATTCCTTCATGACGAAGTTCCAAGCTCACAGGGTCATCCCCAGGTCGGCCGCCGACCTGATGGCCCTCAGAATGAAGCAGACCGGAGAACGTCACGCAGTTCGCCAAAAGGTTCTGGACTGTGTACAGCCAGACCGAGGGTACTTCAGATGCAATAGCGATCCTGTCTTTCCAACAAGCCCTCCTACCAGGCAACGAGCTTCGGAAGGACTTGGTCATGCACCCCGTGGTCACTATGGCAGCGCTGATGACCAGGGTAAACCAGTTCGTCAGGCAAGAAGCAGACGAAGCCCGAGCCCAGAAGCATTTCGACGACAATCAACAGGCAGCGTCCATCTCGGCGGACGCCTCCATCTCGGCGGATGACTCCAGCTCCGCAGCACCCTCCATCTCGGCGGACGCCTCCATCTTGGCGGACGCCTCCATCTCGGCGGATGCCTCCAGCTCCGCAGCTCCGTCCATCTCGGCGGACGCCTCCATGACAGAAGTCTCCTCCAGCTCGGGGGGCTGCTGAAGCCTCCTATCACCCGTCAGCTTTGACCGCCCGTCAGCTTTGATCGCACGACCCTCTACTGTCGGCTTCGATCGTACGACCCTCTACTGTCATTTCGACGGCACGGTCCTCTGCTGTCAGCCTTGATCGCACGGTCCTCTACTGTCAGCTTCGATGGCGCCGTCAGCTTCAGCGACACCGGTACGACCCTCTACTATCGGCTTCGATCGTACGACCCTCTACTGTCATTTCGACGGCACGGTCCTCTGCTGTCAGCCTTGATCGCACGGTCCTCTGCCGCCACTAGTCATCCAGCGCTTCGTACCCCTGGTGACGAGCCAGTGGGATCTCCATTGCGTGCGGCAGGCGCATCGCGGCCCTCGCGCCAGATGCCCGGCACAGGCCCCTGGTGACGAGCCAGTGGGATCTCCATTGCGTGCGGCAGGCGCATCGCGGCCCTCGCGCCAGATGCCCGGCACAGGCCCCTGGTGACGAGCCAGTGGGATCTCCATTGCGTGCGGCAGGCGCATCGCGGCCCTCGCGCCAGATGCCCGGCACAGGCCCCTGGTGACGAGCCAGTGGGATCTCCATCGCGTGCGGCAGGCGCATCGCGGCCCTCGCGCCAGATGCCCGGCACAGGCCCCTGGTGACGAGCCAGTGGGATCTCCATTGCGTGCGGCAGGCGCATCGCGGCCCTCGCGCCAGATGCCCGGCACAGGCCCCTGGTGACGAGCCAGTGGGGATCTCCATTGCGTGCGGCAGGCGCATCGCGGCCCTCGCGCCAGATGCCCGGCACAGGCCCCTGGTGACGAGCCAGTGGGATCTCCATTGCGTGCGGCAAGGCGCATCGCGGCCCTCGCGCCAGATGCCCGGCACAGGCCCCTGGTGACGAGCCAGTGGGATCTCCATTGCGTGCGGCAGGCGCATCGCGGCCCTCGCGCCAGATGCCCGGCACAGGCCCCTGGTGACGAGCCAGTGGGATCTCCATCGCGTTGCGGCAGGCGCATCTCGGGCCCTCGCGCCAGATGCCCGGCACAGGCCCCTGGTGACGAGCCAGTGGGATCTCCATAAGTGCCTCTCGGTACTCATTCTCCAGCTCGGCAGTCGTGTTACTCTCCAGCTCGGCAGAAGCACACTTGAAACAACTTAGCAGTTAATGCCAACCTCTAGCTCTGGTCCATTGCCGGCCAGCCATCCTCCATAATACTTACCTTCTGACCTCAGAAGAGCAGTCTATTGAGCTCAGAAGCTGGGGGGCTATTGTGTGGGGATATTTCCGAACTCGCCGGATGACTGGCCGGATGCTCTATCTCATGCTCCGGCGCCAGCTAGGCCGTCTCGGCAAGGCCCGTCTCAACGTCCGCCAGTTCGGCCAAGTGCCCCACTCCGGCCAGAGACTCATCTCGGCCACTTGCACGACATTTCCACCTCGGCCAGGACGCTCCCAGCTCGGCTGAGCCCCACCTCGGCCAGGTCGTCTCCAGCTCGGCTAGGGACTCCTCCCCGGTCCACCACTTCGGCGTCTCTGCAGGGTCTCTAGCCAAGTCAAGGTCCTCTCCGACCTTGGCTCCCCGACCTCAGCATCACACCCTGACCTCGGTCAGGGTGCCAGGGCTAGCCAAGGCAGGGCCTGACAGCTGTCCTCCCATGGACACTCCCGCACGCAACAGCACGTGCGACAGGACAAGGGCACGCCCACGCTCTCTGACAGAGCCTCCCATGCCGCCCACGTCCTCTGACAGAGCGGCGTCCACAGACGCCAGGGTATGGCCCGATGCGACACGACATGTCACGATGGGACAGCTCCCTGACAGGGTCACCTCCTTGTCTCCTCTCCTCCTCTATAAAAGGGGCCAAACCAGAACAGCAAAGGGAGACTTCTTCTCCGGTCCGAGAGAACGACTGGTATCACCTTCTCCCCCCAAATCTCCTCCTACTGTCCAGTACACACACTGACTTAGGCATCGGAGAGCCCTGCGCTGCCCACAGCCAGGGTCCTCTGACCTGTTTCTTCTCCCTCTTCCAGGTTCTCAGGCATCGGTTCTTCCATCAGCAACGAGGAGGCGGAAAGCCTCAGCCTTCGTCCTCCTCAGTGAGTCGCAAGAACACCACCCCCCCCGGGTCCGTGAATTTTTGTGCACTTACAGTCTCAATGAAGCCAATTAATAATCTGAGTGTGATGCTGTGCAAATGGGCCCATGGGTCGGAAGACTTTATGCTAGTGTACTGCACTGGGAATTCAACGCCAAGAAATATCATCTAAAAAGTGATGGACAACAGCCAGGACTAGGAGACTCTTTTTGCAATTGGATGTTACATCCGTGACCTGAGGAGTAAGATAAAGGCCATTTTTCTTGAAACTCTCAGAAGGATGTTGGTCAGTACAGTGCTAGCTGTACATATCAGAATCAAAGATGTTGACAACTTGGATTCCTTTGGAGAAGGAGATTCTGACACGACATTGTCAGCTTTCTTTTCCAATTCGATTCACACTCTTATTAAAGCTCTAGGATGTGTCATACCGGCGTATGCTCAGCACAGTCGGCCCATGAAATGTCATGGGCCGTGCCCAGTTCGGCAGGGTCTTGGCCTAGCATGGCCCACAAGCATAAGTTTCTCGCAGTCTCATATTGGGTTGTGTTCCCTGGAGGGCCGGCCCACTGACTTTCTTTTTATAGTTGTCATTAAAACTTGTATTAGCCCATAAATATTACTCATTGAAAATTTTTTGAGGCAATTAATACCACATTGAAGCTTGTATGTAGGGGTGCTCATGGATCGGGCAAGCCCAGCTCAGCTCTTTTTGGCCTGGACTTGATGGTCTGGGTTCAAGCTTTTTATGTGGCCCTTTTCATAGAGAGGCCGGGCTAGGGCTCAGTGGTAAAGAGCCTGAACCTGGCTCGTATATAACAATAATTAAATGGTAGAGTTGAACAAATGACCTCTCAAACTAGGTGATATACCCCGGACCAATTGAGCTACAACCTAGGGCATAATAAAAAGAAATGTTTTTTTTTTCTAATTCTAAATCTCTAACATGGGCTGGGCTTAGGCTTTTTCATTTTCAGGCGGTCTGGGCCCGAACTAGCTACTTTTGGCTCCACTCAAGCTTCGGCCGAGATCGGGCTTGGGCTTATAGTCTAGAAGTTGGGTCGGGCCTGGGCATTCATCGGCCCCGCTCCATGAACACCCCTACTCATATGATATTATAAATACTGTGAAGTTTATATTGGTCGATTTTTAGATCCTCATCCCATACTATCCCACCAATATCTATGAGTCTATCCACCCACAACAAACACATAAGTCTCCCCTATTCCTAAGCATGGCTTGGATGGATCTGTGTTGTGGCTTACCTAGCCATGGGCTGGGCCGTGTGCAGCCGGTCATTGTGCTTGATGTTGGCCCATTTAACATCTCTATGTATCGGCAAAATTCCTTTCCTATTTAAATTCAGCTGCACTCCATCCACCATAGAGCAAAAAAGTTTTCTTCTCTTCCTTTGTTACACTTTACACAAATGAGCCCCTTCATTATCTCTTGGACATTTTGACTGTAGGTTTCACAAGCCACAAGTTTTTTTAATAATTTAGAGTGCTTCTTGAAGGAGAGATAAATCTGTTAAGAAAATACCTAAAAGTTCAATCCTTCTCTCAACCTCACAATAAAAAAAAAATATTATTATTATTGTTATTTTTTACTTACATAGAAAATTTTGAATGTCCTCTCTCAAAGTAGAATTACAAATACTCAAGACAAAAGAGCATTTTGAAATCCAAAATTATGAGAAATCTGCAGGACAAAAGTAAATTTTAAATTTGTCAGCTTAGCAAACTCTCACCATCTAAACCCAATCAAATATGAAATTGAGAATTCTAAGGACAACAAATGCGTTTTTGTCAAGAATTCCCAATAAGAGGAATCCCCAATAGCAGAAATGCTGTTCAGTAAACAGGCCCGTAAGTAACAACATAAAAAATCAGTGTACCAACCATTGAATAACCATACAATTGGAGGAATTCTCTTCCGTCTCTGTTTTATTTTTTTCCTGTTTAACTGCTCATATAAATAGTAAATAGGACACATAAAAAGGAGAATTTACATGGAATTCAGGTCGGGCTCTAGTTGAGTTTAATTCACAAAATTGAGTTGGGCCTTTGAGAAACTAAATTGTTTGTTTGGGTCTTTCTAAATCGGATGCAAATGATTTGGTTGGTTTATAAATAAAGGTTCAGATAACCTTAGTTACACGCGAGTCACAATTGTCTTTGGTCCTTTGCCGTAACTAGTTTTATAAGTAATTTAAGTTGACAATGAACCCATGTTATCATACTGATGGTCTTCTTATTAATCTTTGTGAAACTCACCCATGCGCGATCAAAATCATTTGCATGCACAAATAAAAAGTAGCATATACCTTTACAAGTTTTCCTTTGAATGGAGTCTAATAAGGTAATGGTTTGATTGACTAAAAAAATCTGTAGCTGTCTTTGTCGTATAATATAAATCAAATACTACATATTGAAGTGAAATTTCGGAGGGCGACTAAACACATGGTAAAATATATGTGATATAAGTGAGTTCGATCAAACAAAGGTGGACATGGAATTGAAAATCTTATTTGGGTGGGTATCAAAACTATACTCGAGATCATCTCTTATTTAAGTTAATTTTTTTTTGATGATGTGGGCATCCTTGAGGTGTTTGCCACAACAGGACTAATTGCCAAGGTGGCGCCTGTTAATCCCACATAAATTCGCACCGTGACGAATCTAGGGTGGTATCACACATAAGATGTGAGGAGCAAACCCCCATCTTATGCCACTCCATTAACTCTCTGGTGGGTTTGTTGAAGTTATGGATAATTTAACTTTCTTGTAGGTAATTAGACTGACTTGAAGCGTGTTTGGTTAGGGAAATTCAGAGAACGTTCACTAAAAAGATATTTGTGATTTCTCCTAATAATATCCCGTCTAAGTTTAAAATCTTTTTATACATGACATTTAGAATTTAAAATATTTAGAATGTCAAAATGTGCAAGAAACATGTAGAATTTCTGTTACAAAAGATTGCAAAGCTACGAAATTTCAAAGGAGGCGAAATTTGAATTTTCAAAGGAGGCGAATAAGGAAAATCCAAAGAACTTTTCATTGGTGGTGGGGTCCGGGGCAACTTGTAGAATTCAATGACAAATGTCCCAAAGGAAAATTCAAGTGATGCAAATGGGAATCTGAATCTGGAACCTGTGAGTGATTCAGGTATGACAAAGTCAGGTGATGACAACGGGGAATCTGAATCTGGAACCTGTGAGTGATTCAGGTATGACAAAGTCAGGTGATGACAACGGGAATCTTGGATTCATGTATTGGAGAATCCAAAAAAGCTGTGGAGAGATAGGGACCCAACTATGACTAGTTAATGTGCCACGTTTCTATGTTGGGATCATGTGCTAGTCTCTCCACTAAGCTAGGCCACGCAAAAGATATGCGTTGACAATTGTCACAGAAGGAGAATGTTCATATGCATCTTTCCTTCATCATAGAGTAAGGGACACCCCCTTTTTGCACATGAAGAGTGTATTTTGTACCTCTCCTTATGTACTTGGAAATTTATGCCATTTAAATATCGGAAGATTCGTTTGACGGCATTCCAATGAGCAGTACCCGGGTTACTTTGAAATCGACTAACCAACCCAACCGCATAGTAACTATCGGGTCGTGTGCGCAACATAGCATACATTAAACTTCCTACAGCGCTGGCATAGGGTATGGAAGCCATTCTTTTTATTTCAGCATCGGTTTGAGCACATTGCATTGCACTTAATTTGCAACCCTTATCAATCGGGGGTCTCAACGGGACTAGCATTGGCCATTCTAAACTTCTCTTGAATTTTCTCAATGTAAGTTGTTTGGGACAAGCCAAAAATGCGTTTTGAACGATTCCGCGTAATTTTAACCCCGAAAATGAACTCAGCCTCACCCAAATCTTTCATTTCAAAAACAATTGACAACCAAGCTTTGGTCGAAAGTAAAAAACCAATATCATTACAAGCCAAAAGAATATCATCAACGTAAAGGGATAGTAACACAAATTTATGTTTAGATCGCTTAATGTAAACACAATGATCTTCGTAACACATGGAGAAATCATTTGACATGATTGTATTATGGAACTTTTTGTACCATTGTCTCGAGGATTGTTTAAGGCCACAGATAGATTTATGGAGTTTATAAACTTTATCCTCATGGCCTTTTTCAACATATCCTATTGGTTGTTTCATGTATATTTCCTCCTCAAGATCACCGTTTAAAAAAGCGGTCTTAACATCTATCTAGTGTAGTTCTAAATCCAAGTGGGCCACAATGGATAAGATCATGTGGACAAAAGAAAATCTCACCACAGGGGAGAAAGTTTCTTCATAATCCACACCTTCTTTCTGTATGAACCCCTTAGCCACAAGCCTAGCTTTACATTTGTCAATGGAACCGTCGGCCTTTCGCTTAATTTTCAAAACCCATTTATTTGTAATGGCTTTCCTATCCTTGGGAAGATCCACAAGATCCCATACATGGTTCTTACGCATAGAGCTGATCTCATCATTCATCGCGAGCATCCATTCCTTCGAGTTTACCGATTCCATTGCTTCTTTATAAGAACGTGGTTCGTCCTCGTCAGTTACAATGTATGCATAAGAAGTTTCCTCAATTTCAAAATACTTCTTTCGAATTAATCCACGAGAAGAACAATGAAGGGCATCATGATCACTCTCACTTGCTCGTGACTCCATAGGATCTCTCCCACTAAGACCAGCAAGCGGTGTTGGCTCCTTTTGGTAGGAGAAGTCATCCATTTCAAATAGTTTAATGGACACATTTGTCTTCTTCTTTTCAGGATATTGAAACTCAAAGAAATCTACGTCACGAGATTCGTTTTCAATTAATCTGCCGTTGACATCCTCATGAACTAGAACGTATCCTTTTGACAATTCAGAGTATCTCACAAAGATACTTGGAATTGTCTTACGCTCCAATTTATTAGGATTCGTGATAAGGACATGCCCTAAAGAACCCCACGGGCGTAGGTCTCCCAAGGAAGGTTTTCTACCGGTCCACAACTCATACGGAGTCTTTGGAACAGACTTAGAAGGGACTCTATTTAATATATATGATGCAGTTAATAACGCATCTCCCCAAAAGGAGACAGGTAAATTTGCATGAGCCATCATTGATCTAACCATGTCTAACAGGGTCCTATTTTGTCTTTCCGCAACTCCATTTTGTTGTGGGGTATAGGCCATAGTCAGTTCACGAGAAATTCCATTTTTCATGCAAAAACTCTTAAAAATCTCCGAGGTGTATTCTCCACCTCGATTGGTCCTAAGGGTCTTGATGTTTTTGTCAAACTTATTTTGAGCTTCTTTTGTAAAAATTTTGAAAAAAATCAATTGCCTCATATTTGTGGGAAATCAAGAACACACGACCATAACGAGAGTAATCATCAATGAAAGTAATAAAATATCGAGTTCCTTGTCTATTAGCCACGTTCATGGGTCCACAAATGTCAGAGTGAATGATTTCAAGGGTGGCCTTGGATCTTTCTGCCATTGGAAAAGGTTTTCTTGTTGCTTTGCCTGTTACACAAGATTCACATGTTGGCAACTGTACTTGTGTGAGAGATCTAAGCAATCCCTCCCTAGCCAATCGGATCATTCGATCTTTTCCTATGTGGCCCAATCGAGCATGCCACTTAATAGATTCGGAACTTGTGTCATGTGCCATAAATAAATCAGAAAATCTAATCATTGAATTATTGAAATCCAAAACATACAAGTCTCCTACAATAAAATCCCATGCATAAATAGAACTATTTTTTTCTAATGGAAACTCTATCCCTAGTAAAACGAAAATCAAAACCGTCCATCGCGAGCCGGCAAACAGAGAGGAGATTCCGCCTCATGCCTGGTACAAAAAGCGTCTCATGGAGCACCATAGTTTTTCCTGTAGACGTTGGAAGAAAAAAATCACTAATTCCCAATATGTCTTCTGAAGAATTATTTTCCATGTAGAGCTTGTTGCAACCGACATCTATTGACTGGAACTCCCAAAAACCATTCCTGTCCTTTGTCACGTGCTTGGTTGCCCCTGAATCAATTATTCATCCATTAGAACTTTCATCCACATAAAGTTCTACGGAGCAAACCAAAGAGAGTGACAAAGTTAGGGTGTTTACCGTTTTTTGTTTGGGGCAAGTTTTAGCGATGTGGCCAAGTTCCCGACATTTATAGCATTTGGTTTTGGCTAAGTCTCTGGGCTTGTTACGCTTCCGATGCTTCTTTTGGTCTTGCTTGGGTGTATTCTGGTCCTGTTTAGGCTTCCTCCGGCTGTCTACCCCATTTTGAAAAGTCTCATTTTGAAACTTACGTTTATGTTTGATTCCCTTAGCCCTTGACCCTGATACAGGTTGTTGTTTTGCAAATAGTGCTTGTTCAGCGATCCTACTTGAACTCTTTGGGCTTCGAGTTCGAGATGGCAACACAAATCCTTAAAAGTTTTGACCGCCTCTGTGTGGGTCAAAATTTGTTTTACTGTGCTCCAAGAATCAGGTAAAGATCGCAGGACTGCAATGATTTTTAGGTCCTCAGTTAGTACATTTCCTGCCCTTGCAAGATCCGCAATCATTTGACTCATTTTGCGGAGGTGGTCATTGAGGTTTACACCTGGGGCCATCCTATACGCATCGAATTCCATGGTCATTACATGGGTCTTACCAGCAGAAATTTTACCATATTCTTCTTTCAAGGCATCCCACATCTCCTTAGCCGTATCGTAGGTTTCATAAGTGGGAACCAATTCAAAATGCATATTACTCGGCATAATGTTGCGAGCAGTCTGATTATCTTTATCCCATTTTTCAAAATCATTCAATGCGGGCATGGGTGCAGCATCATTTGCTAATTTGGGTCAGGTCTTAATCGATTACAAGGTAAACGTGACCTCTTGTTCATCGAACAAGTAAATCATGGTCCGGTACCACTTATCATAATTATTACCATTTAACTTATCTCCCTTGTTAAGGTCAGCAATGATATTTTTGGAAGCCATCACTGAAAAAGAAATAAGATAAAAAAAAATATGATGATCAATGAATGCACAACATTGGAAACTCACACATACGTATCGATTGCCCTTTTTGCACTCAAATCATTCCGAGAATTAGGACATTGTAGTGAAAACCCTTCATGCCTAGGGCTAATTCAGGCCAAACAAAAACAATTATCGCAATTACATTGGTGATTTGATAGCATCATGAAATTTAATACTTTGATACAATTACAAATATGCATAAAAAGACAATTTTGGATGATGTGAATCCTTTTAATAGGGAAAAATGTTGTAAATAGTTTATTATCCCCCACATACATTAGGGTCCACAAAGAAATGCTTAACTGGTTGAAGATTGAACCTAAGTCTCCAATTTGCTCTTATGAAATCAAATCAATCAAGAAAGCCCCCAGGAAAGTGGTGGGGTTACAATGGTCCCGCTTAAAACCACTTTCCTCGAACATAGACTGTCTCCCTTTAGTGGGACAAGGCTTTTCTTGGAATCAACTCGATCAAAGAGCGCAATTGGTGCAACTCGGTGGTCTTCATCCTATTAAGCAAGAAATCCTAGGGACTGGCCATAGAATACTAGAACATGGCCCAAAAGATATGTGTGGATGCATGTAATGCTTATGCTATATATAGTGAAGACATCAGATCATGAATACATAACATGATTCAAAGATTTAGTGCTCAAAACATAAGCAGTAATTGGGAGTAAGCATAGGCTATTCTTTGAAATGATAATAAGGCATGCCCAGAAGTAGGCCTAAAACGGAACTTACAAGTTTGGTTCAAAATCCTAATTTAAGTAAACCCCTATACATATTGGGCCATCTACAAGTCGAGGTTGGTCACGAAGGCATACCCAATAAACTAACATGATCCATGTCAGGCCCTATAACCAGGTTGGTTAACACAGTTTAAAACATACTTTTAGATTAAACACCAATTTCGTTATCTTCTCATGTCAGGGCGTGACAAAAGAATGGGCCATCAATAGAACAAAATAATAATAATCAAAATCATTACATAATCAACAAGTGGGCCTTAATGTTCATGTTCAGCAACGTGTATGATACCTATCCATGCACAATCACTAAGAAATGAATACACCATATGGCCTGTCTCAGTCAATTCTCTATAAGGCATCCTTACCAATGAATGGGTCATGTTTCAAAACCCCATTTAATTATATCAATTGGTCTGATCCGGCAAATTAAGAGGGGCTTAAAACGAGCTCATCGTATGGTCCCATCAAATATACCAATCATTCATTAATCAGAACATAAAAGGTCTGTGACCAGGCCCAAATAAATTTTAGAAAAATAATAAATGGACCTGATCCTTACCACAAGAACGAACTATCTCTTTGACTAATAAAAAATGTAAAATTACTTGTGACTAATAAAAAAGTAAAATTACTTGTGAGGATCAGATCTGCTATAAATTATTTTGAGGACTGATCTGGGCACTAAAAGACCATTTTCGTATGTTTGAACTAAAGACGAAAATTAGTTGTTTCAGGCCTGAATGTGTACATGGGCTACATGTGTGTCAAGATTAAAAAGAAGTACTGATCCTTATAAGTTCAGATTATCCTTGTTCCAATCCTGTGTACGTGGGACTTGCAGTTGATGACAACTTGCAACATATAACCACACGACCTACCAATCCAACAATTTAGACCATGCACAAACCCATCCAATCTTCCACACAATTTAAAATAATTGCCAAGGTTTCGGGTTACCTGTTTCGCAACCAAAATTATTCCAATTCTTGCGTGAGCGCGCCAATAAAGGTTCTGATACCAATGAAGGAAATAGGTGTAGCGGAAGCACGGATCTATAAGAGTTGGCTGCTACAAACGCGATAAGGACAGCGTCGGCTTGAATCAGGCAATGGTGTGGAGATTTGTGACTGTCTACGAGAGATCAGTCACATATGAGTCACTCTTCAAGATCCAAGGGCAAGGATGGACACCCTGGATGCAGAAGATGATGGAGAATTGGAGATTTAGTGGAAGGAAGATGAATTCTTCAAAATTATTCCAAGCTATATCTCTCATGTCTATATATAGCCCTTAGGCTAATGGGTGATAATATCTCTATTCAAATTCAAATTGGGAGATTATTATGATCAGTCTCTCTCTCAATTTGAATTTGAATGTAGATCTGATAAAGAGATAGAGAGTTGGATAAAACTCAAGCTATCCTTATCCATATCACCATGAGATTCCTTGTGAGGGGTGTATCTTTGTGAGTGGAGTCCACCCACATATAAACACAAGTGGGTCCCATAATAAATGCCAACAATTTCCAAAAAGGGAAATGTCCCTCACCATAAAAGATGCATATGAATGTTCCCTGTCACAGAAATACTTACTGTAAAGTTGTTGGGGATGTTCTCAAAATTTGGAGGGGTCCAAGTGGTAAGGTATCGGTTCTTACCCGGTTTTGGAGTTGTATGTCACCTGATCATCACGTTTGTGTGGGCTAAATATTGAAAAGATATATTGGATTTTACTAAGCTAAAAAACAACACAACATACAATGCTGTGTAAATGTTTTATATATATATAAATCTTATTTTTTGAATTTTTTATTTTATTTTATTATCATCTTTATGGTATTTATATTTTTAAGATATTCTAAAAATATAAGAAATTTTAAGTAGATGGTCACCTCAAAAAAGATGTTTGTGTCTTTGGTGCGCCTAATTCTGCTAGTGCTAAGATATGGTTCACTGGTTCAGAGTATATTAGAGGATGGACCCGGATTTGTTTGGGAACTTCAATAGTAGAGTGGAGTGAAGTAAAGCCTCAAATAGTGAAAAAATAAAATATAAGTGGGTTATGATGAAATTTTATCTTTTGTTGTTTGGCAGGAAATCTTTTTGACTTTTTTGTTTAAGAAGTGAGTTTGGAGGTGTTTTTTTTTTTTTTACTTTTATTTTTTAAAAAGGAGGAAATCTTAAAAATATGTACTTTGATGTGATACTTTGTCTGAAAATTGAAGATTTTACTTCACTCGAGTCTTAAATGCATTGGCTGCTTTAGTTTAGTCTAGCCCAAAGGAGTACATCTAAGATCACTTGACAGTCAAGGGCATTCAAAGGGTATTTAAAAGAAATCAAATGCTTAAGCGCAGCTGCCATCCAAGAAGCACGCATCGAACATAAAGAAAAAAATGACTCCAAGAAAAAGAATAACTTCACAGCATGAAATCAAGAAAAGTAAATAACATAGAAAAGTAATTGTAATATTTGGTAAAAAATGCAAAGACATCAAGAAAAATAAATATATTGACTCATTCTAGAAGCACGCATTGAACATTTGAACTCAAGTAAAAAATTTAAAAAAAAGGCAAATGGGTTGAAGAAGTACCTTGAAGTTCAAATGAGTTGAATCCTTGAAACAAAATGCTCGGGCAAACAATCACCATGCAACAAGAAAGGAGGTTGGAAGAGAGAAAGAAGATCTAGAGAGAGTTGTTGTGCAATGCAAAGAGCCTTCCAACGGCACCTCTTGCCTCTTGGATTATTTCTTTTCGAAGATCAGAAGATAATTTTGCCCCAAGGTGCCTTTGTAATTCTATTCATTTGTTGTAGAAAAACATGAGGAGAGGCAAAAAAAATAAAAAAATCTGACTTAATCATGACAAAGATCTATACTTCATACTTACATCTAGGGTTGCAAATGGGTATCCGATTTTTCGATTACCTAAAAGTTTCGACACTCAAAAAACAAGGTCCGGAACCTATTTTAGGTTCCGATTCATGGTCCAGGTTCGGAACCTAATTAAGGTTCTGATTGATAAACGGTCCAATTTCGGGTCCATATAGGTTTCGACCCATGGACCTGGGACCCGGCATATGAGTCTTTGATAATGCAATTTGTACTTTAAAACCAACTCTTTTTTGGCATTCTTATGTATAATACTAGATGTTGTAGACTTGATGCATTGTTATAAGTTGGATGATATGCTTATTTTAAGAAAAAAATAAAGAATAAAGAGAAAATAGAATTGATTTTGGAACTAGGTTCGAGTCATCTAGGTGGACTCAGTTCCGGAACCGGATCTGGATTTTCTTATCGAAACCGGGTCTAGAACCAACAAAATAGGTCCCAATTCAAAACTAAAACCATTATTTAAAAACGGGTCTGGGTCCGCTACGGTTCCGATCCAGAACCATCCCGTTTGCAACCCTACTTACATCGCATCACTTGGCACCTACCTTGTAAGTACAGGTGGCAATCGGGTCGGGTTGTGCTAAACGGGTTATACAAGTCTAACCCGCATCCGATCTATTTATTAAACGGGTCGGAAACCCCTAACCCGCAACCGCTATGGGTCAACCCGACCCGACCGCTTAAACCTGCATAACCATTGCGGGTTATGCGGGTCGACCACATCCATCTAGTAAATAAATCTACTCAACCATGGTTCCCTGCTTGACCAAAACTGACTTTTAAGCTCAAATTTTGTCTAATCTCATTTCAACAATCATTTGATGCGCACCTTGCTTTCCATTAATAAAAAACATGGGATTGAATTAGTTAAAGTCCATTTATTCTTTTTTAGGTATGCATTAAAACAATCAAATTCAATTTTAGCTTAAATAAGCGGGTTGTGCGGGTCAAACGGGTCAACCCTAACCCGACCTGTTTAATATATGGCAGGTCATGAATACTTGACTCGTGACCGACCCGCCTATCAAACGGGTCGGGTTAAGTGGGTTAATACGCGGGTCGGGTCATATTTTGCCACCTCTACTTGTAAGGTCCCAACCCTTACAATTGTGTGATTATTGTTAGTTAATTTTATTTTAGTTATCTAAGTAAGATTAGAGGCTAAGTGAGTCCAGTTTATTGTTAGGATGTGTGTGCAAAGTTTTGTTGAGTTTCAAGTTCGTTTGGGTACAGTATGGGTTAGTTTGCAATTTTAGAAAAAATTGAGGGTTTTTTCTGTAATTTTTGAATTATGAGATTTTTGGTCCGTTGGGTAGATTACCTAATTTTCCGAACTTTTCCCTTCTACTGCATCATTGATTTGACGCATTGAAACCCTTCAAAATATAGAACAAAGAATCCCGACGACTAAATTGAAAATAGCCCAAACTTGTTCCTAACCCTTTTAGAACGTGACCTTTCGCTTTGAACTCACCTTTCTTGCATTTCTTTCTTCCCTCTTCTTTCTCTTTCTTTTCATTCCTCGTTGCTTTAAATGAATATCCAAGGTTCTTATCTCACCATTCATCACCATCACCATCTTCATCAAGGTTCCACGAGCTCCCTTGTACCCTTTTCAAGCTTTCTCTCGATCTCCTTCCACCCTACATCAGAGCTTTCTTTTGTAGGAGTTAGGGTTTGTGATTTATTAAGTTAGAAATGTGATTTACTAGCTCCTTACCTTCTTTTCTTTTGTTTTAGAGCTAGGACTTTGAGTTTGAGTGGGGTTTTCTAAGGGATTTAGCTTTGAGTGGGTTTTAACCTTGGGTTTTCTCTCTTTGAGTTCTTTTAAAACCAAGGCAAGTGTATATACATGATTTCGTTGAATATGTATGCTTCTATTGATGATTCAAGTATTGCATTTCTCCAAACTCAGGTTACACATAACTTAATACCATAGCCGTTACTCTATCTCCTTAAAATCTCCATCCTACTGTTAAGTTCTTGAACTAACTTTGGCATCGGAGAGCCTTGCGCTGACTACAGCCAGGGTCCTCTGACCTACTCCTTTTTTCCTCGCCTTTTCAGGTTCAAGGCATCTCATCTTCATCAGGGAGAGCTAAACCTCATCCTAAACCTTTATCCCAAGTCCGTAATTTTTAGGCACTTACAATTGGCGCTGTCTGTGGGAAAGAAACAATCCAAACATATTTCTTTACACCATGCCTCCCAGAACCAAGAAAGGCGGAAAACCGTCAAAGGCGATACAGCCACTGTTGCTGCTTCCTGTCACCAGCCATTCCTCATCAAAGGAGGTTCGGGACAAAGTATGGTGCAACAGACTTTGAAGAACACCTCTTTGTCCCGATCCAAAGATGCCAGGCTCAGTCGCATTCACCTTTAGAAGAAGAGGAAGTGCCTTCCCACCAGAATGACTTCCAACGGGAGCCTTCACGAGGAAAGGGTCCTTTACTACAAGAGAGGTCTAGGCGAGATACATCTCCGGTGGTAGACAGACCACACCAGTCTCATCGCTAGGCTAATGATGACTACGATGATGGCAATCCTTTCCTTCTGGATATCAGGGCCCAAAACCTTGTTATCAAGGAGAAGGATAAGCTGATCCGACAGCTCCAGCAGCAGCTCCACAAGAAGACGAAACCTGCGAGCCCACCTCCCAGAAGCAAGCAAGCTCCTCAAGCCAAGCCAGATCTAAGGCATGTTCTGAATAATAAGAGATGCGAACGAGCTGACAATGAAAGCTCAAGTAACAGTTAATCAAAGAGAGGGTCGGAGACCATACCAGAATACAGAGATGATCTGAGAGAATGGCTTAACCAGCATGCCAAGCAAACGGTCCTGCGCAACATGGAGGTAGCCGGTCTCACCTGAGACCAGCTAGACGCCTGTGACTCCGACGATCTTGAAGCAGCTCCTTTCTCTCGGGAGATAAGCCACTTTCCCCTCCCCGAAAAGTTCAGCGTCCCAAGATTCGTCCTTTACGACGGAGCCTCGGACCCAGCAAATGCTGATATAATGGCTCTCAGAATGAGGCAGAATGAGAGCATCAGTCAGTTCGCCTAAAGATTCTAGACGATCTACAGCCAGGTTGAAAACGCCACTGAGGAGGTGGCGGTTGCATCTTTTCAACAAGCTCTTCTGCCAGGCAACGAACTTCGGAAGGACTTGATCCAGAATCCTGTGGCTTCGATGAAAGCTCTCATGGCCAGGGTGAATTGTCATTATTCTACATTTGATGCATGTCATGTTTATTATGCTTTGCTTATCTATTGCTCAACATGTCGTTGACTGTTCATTGGTGTGCAGACACCTCAGGTGAGTACTACTATGAGGAGCAGGCGGGTGAGGAAATCCCAGAGGATCTCCAACCAGCAGAGGAGGCACGAGAGTGGCGTGCCGATGATGTAGAGTAGCGTCATCATACCTGGCACGAGAGAGATACATTGGGATTCATTAGATATATTCTTTGATCCATTATTTCTCTCGTTGGACTTTTCTTACATTGATTTGGTTTTATTTTATTGGCCTTATTTATTGAGTTGGCCAATGTAATAAATTAATTAACTCCTTAGTTTTGTTTATTCATTCTAGCAACTTTAATATTTATGAGAAGTTATTATTCATCGTTTTGATATTCCATATGCCTAGATTTATATGAATTCCGCAATTTATTAATGTCTTGAGGCTTGAAATATAATATCCTCACAGCAGACTTACGATCTTTGGGACTAAAGGATAAAAATTTTAATTAGTCCTAAATTTCACTCTCCGGATCCTGTTTATTCTTTAATCGGGTTCGGGGGACGTGACATCCATGATCAAATCACGAGCTTACCAACCACAGTCAACTTCCCTCCTCTATAAATAGGAGAGGCTTCTCCAAACTCAGGTAACACACAACTTAATACCATAGCCGTTACTCTGTCTCCTTAAACTCTTCATCCTACTGTTAAGTTCTTGAACTAACTTAGGCATCGGAGAGCCTTGCGCTGACTATAGCCAGGGTCCTCTAACCTACTCCTTTTCTCCTCGCCTTTTCAGGTTCAAGGCATCTCATCTTCAGTAGGGAGAGCTAAACCTCATCCTAAACCTTTATCCCAAGTCCGTAACTTTTAGGCACTTACAATTGGCGCCGTCTGTGGAAAAGAAACAATCCAAACATATTTCCTTACACCATGCCTCCCATAACCAAGAAGGCGGAAAACCGTCAAAGGCGATATCGCCACTGTCGCTGCTTCCTCCAGGACCGTCACCAGCCATTCCTCATCAAAGGAGGTTCGGGACAAAGTATGGCGCAGTAGACTTTGAAGAACACCTCGTTGACCCGATCCAAAGATGCCAGGCCAAGTCGGATTCGTCATTAGAAGAAGAGGCAGTGCCTTCCCACCAGAACGACTTCCAACGGGAGCCTTCACAAGGAAAGGGTCCATTGCTACAAGAAAGGTCTAGGCGAGATACATCTCCGGTGGTAGACGGACCACACCAGTCTCATCGCCAGGCTAATGATGACTACGATGATGGCAATCCTTTCCTTCCGGATATCAGGGCCCAAAACCTTGTTATCTAGGACAAGGATAAGCTGATCCGACAGCTCCAGCAGCAGTTCCAGAAGAAGGCGAAACCTGCGAGCCCACCTCCCAGAAGCAAGCAAGCTCCTTAAGCAAGCCAGATCTAAGGCATGTTCTGAATAATAAGAGACGCGAACGAGCTGACAATGAAAGCTCAAGTAACAGCTATTTAAAGAGAGGGTCGGAGCCCATACCAGAATACAGAGATGATCTGAGAGAATGGCTTGACCAGCATGTCAAGCAAACGGTCCTGCGCAACATGGAGGTAGCCGGTCTCAACTGAGACCAGCTAGACGCCTGTGACTCCGAGGATCTTGAAGCAGCTCCTTTCTCTCTGGAGATAAGCGACTTTCCCCTCCCCGAAAAGTTCAGTGTCCCAAGATTCGTCCTTTACGACGGAGCCTCGGGCCCAGCAAATGCTGATATAATGGCTCTCAGAATGTGGCAGAACGAGAGTGTCACTCAGTTCACCAAAAGTTCCTGGACGATCTACAGCCAGGTTGAAAACGCTACTGAGGAGGTGGCAGTTGCATCTTCCCAGCAAGCTCTTATGCCAGGCAACGAACTTCGGAAGGACTTGATCCGAAATCCTGTGGCCTCGATGAAAGCTCGCATGGCCAGGGTGAATTGTCATTATTCTACATTTGATGCATGTCATGTTTATTATGCTTTGCTTATCTATTGCTCAACGTGTCGTTGACTCTGTTCCTTGTTGTGCAGACACCTCAGGTGAGTACTACTATGAGGACCAGGCCTGTAAGGAGATCCCAGAGGATCCCCAACAAGCAGAGGAGGCACAAGAGTGGCGTACCGATGACGTAGAGTAGCGTCATCATACCTGGCACGAGAGAGATACATTGGGATTCATTAGATATATTCTTTTATCCATTATTTCTCTCGTTGGACCTTTCTTACATTGATTTGGTTTTATTTTATTGGCCTTGTTTATTGAGTTGGCCAATGTAATAAATTACTTAACTCCTTAGTTTTGTTTATTCATTCTAGCAACTTTAATATTTTTGAAAAGTTATTATTCATCGATTTGATATTCCATATGCCTAGATTTGTATGAATTCCACAATTTATTAATGTCTTGAGGCTTGAAATGTAATATCCTCACAGCAGACTTACGATCTTTGGGACTAAAGGATAAAATTTTTAATTAGTCCTAAATTTCACTCTCCGGATCCGGTTTATTCTTTAATCGGGTTCGGGGGTCGTGACAACCATGATCAAATCATGAGCTTACCAACCACAGTCAACTTCCCTCGTCTATAAATAGGAGAGGCTTCTCCAAACTCAGGTAACACATAACTTAATACCATAGCCGTTACTCTATCTCCTTAAAATCTCTATCATACTGTTAATTTCTTGAACTAACTTTGGCATCGAAGAGCCTTCCGCTGACTACAGCCAGGGTCCTCTGACCTACTCCTTTTTTCCTCGCCTTTTCAGGTTCAAGGCATCTCATCCTCATCAGGGAGAGCTAAACCTCATCCTAAACCTTTATCCCAAGTCCGTAATTTTTAGGCACTTACAATTGGCGCTGTCTGTGGGAAAGAAACAATCCAAACATATTTCTTTACACCATGCCTCCCAGAACCAAGAAAGGCAGAAAACCGTCAAAGGCGATACAGCCACTGTCGCTGCTTCCTCCAGGACCGTCACCAGCCATTCCTCATCAAAGGAGGTTCGGGACAAAGTATGGTGCGGCAGACTTTGAAGAACACCTCTTTGTCCCGATCCAAAGATGCCAGGCTCAGTCGCATTCACCTTTAGAAGAAGAGGCAGTGCCTTCCCACCAGAATGACTTCCAACGGGAGCCTTCACGAGGAAAGGGTCCTTTACTACAAGAGAGGTCTAGGTGAGATACATCTCTGGTGGTAGACGGACCACACCGGTCTGAACGTCCTGGGATCCTACCCTAGAGGGGGGGTGAATAGGGTGAGCTACACTTAATGACTAATTATGACCAATTTTAATTTCTTTACAATTAACTAGTCACATGTGATGATTAACATACAATATGCAGAAGCTTAAATAAACAATCACCACAATGCAATCACCACAACACAAGATTTATAGTGGTTCGGCCTCAATGCCTACATCCACTACCGGCTTGTGTATCCAACACCCCACCGGATTTCCACTATTATGCTTTTCAAAAGGCTAAGCAATAACCTCTACAATATGCTTTCCAAGGATAAGCAATAACCTTACAATGTTGTTTTTCAAGGCTTAACAACAACCTATACAAGATGCTTTTCAATGGCTAAGCAATAACCTTACAACAATAGAATTTTCTCAAAGAAAGTGTCTTCTCAAAACACTCTAAGAGATTACAATTTAGCTCAATAAATTTGCCTCTAAATAGGCGGATATGAAAGTGAATAACAAACTCACACAAACACTAAGGACTACAAAGATGAATGCTTATGAGGTGTGTGTGTGAAAACTTCAATCAAGTTTAAAATTAAGCTCAATCTATTTTATGCTTAAAGCAATTCAAAAGTTTAATGCTCATAAAAAGATTTGATTGAAGTGTTATGCAAATCACATGTATAAAATGCAAACTTGTTAATGATTTATGAAAATCAAAATAACACATGTTGTATGAAATTAATTTATCTTAAACATGTGATGCAAATGCAATGTTGTTTTCAAAATGAAAGTTTAACTAAAGTTCAAATGAATGAAAACAACAAAGATGATTCAAACAAGTTAATGAAACATGTTTATAAAACAAATCAAAGGTTTTGACAAAACATGATTAACAAAGTTTATAAAACAAACTTGGTTTGAATCAAGAAGTAGAATCCAATACAAATAGATCAAAGATTAGATATGATAAGGATTCAAAACATCATTGTTATCATGCTAAAAGTCATTTACCAAAGATTTAAAACTAAGCATATAACAAATGATTAAGAGAGGTAAAGCTTACTTAGTGATTTAACTTCCTTAATCCAAGCTTGAGCTTTACTAATGACCCCCTTTGATCTCTCTTAGTTCATCCCCTTTTTCTTCTCTTCAAACACCTCAAGAAGGCTTGAGAGTTCCACTTTGATCAACACCTTTTCAATGGGAATGAACGCCTTTTTATACTCAAAAAGTTGAGTTCTGCGAGTGCCCGGTCGACCTGCACTTTCCCGGGTCGACCTGGGCTTCAACGGTCATAAAACTGACCGTTTGAAAAAGAGCTGTTGGCTCTTTCCCGGTCGACCCGCAGTGGGCTCGGTCGACCGGGGTCCATGGGGTCGGTCGACCGGCCACACTGCGGGTCGACCGGGTCCCCTGGACCATTTCCCCCAAAAATGCTTATTTTGCATATTTCAAAGTATTTTCAAGTGGGGACACTTTGGGTCATTAAATCAAGCATGGAAACATGATTTTAAATCATTCTAAGAGGTTTAAAACCATGAAATATAAAAAGCCTAAAATGATTAAAAAGTTTTAAAACCATAGACTTGCTTGATTTATAAAACTCTTTTTCAAAATGAATGCATCCAAGATTAAAACCAAAACATGCATGAAACATATGATTTACAAGATTTAAAACAATGCATGTGTAAATCAAGATTTCAAGAATTTCTAAATCAATGCATGTGTGAAAGTTCATGAGATTAATAAAATGCTAATGCATCCATCAAATTGCAAATAAACAAAATCCTAACAATCTCCCCCTTTGCAATTTGATGGCAAACCTTTCTCACACTAAATCTTCACACTAAGTCTTCAGCTTCTCCTTAGCTGGACTAGGCTTGAAATCTTCTTTGGATGCTTCTTCATTTAGCTTGGGCTCTAACTTTTTCTTCATTCTCCTTGTTGCTTGTAACGCCCCACCCCTTACCCATGCATGATATTGTCCGCTTTGGCCCACTGGCCTCACGGTTTTGCTTCTGATGGGCCAGAACCCATCAAAAGGCCTCATGCTAAGTAAGGGTGTAAGCTCTACATATAATCCCAATCACTTTCCTCTCTATAGTCGATGTGGGACTCCAGGGCGTCACATTCCACCCCCCTTAAAGGCTGCACGTCCCTATGCAGTAGCCTGCCAGCCCCTGTAGCCTGCCAGCCCTCTTGGCCGCCCACAGGGAAAGCCCGCCCACTTGCACCAGACCACGGCAGGGGACCCACACTCGAACTAGTCGAGAGTCGGCTCTGATACCATTTGTAACGCCCACCCCTTACCCATGCATGATATTGTCCGCTTTGGCCCACTGGCCTCACGGTTTTGCTTCTGATGGGCCAGAACCCATCAAAAGCCTCATGCGAAGTAAGGGTGTAAGCTCTACATATAATCCCAATCACTTTCCTCTCTATAGTCGATGTGGGACTCCGGGGCGTCACATTGCTTGATCATTCTTCAAGCTTTCTTTCCATCTTCCTTTCTTTGGCCAAGCAACTTCTTTAGCTCCCAAGCTTTCTTCTCTTCATTTCTCCCTTTTGACCATGCACTCTTCTTTTGGCAAGATGTGCATTCTCTCCACCTTTAGCACTTTCTCCCCCTTAATTCTTTCTCCCCTTTTTGCCATTAAGCTTGAGAACTTTCTCCCCCTTTGCCATTAAATTGCAAAGGTATCAATTGAACAGGGGAACCTACACACATGAAACAAGAAAATACCTTTTAGTAGCACCTGTTCACAGAGGAAATAAAAATGTAATATATAACAGGTTATCATGCATGGTTGATAAGCTTATAAGGGTATCAGAGCTAATATAAGGGTGAATTTGATCAAAACTAATACTTCCTATGAAGATTTACTCCCCCTCAATCCATATTCTCCTTTTGTCAAACTTTTGACAAGGATTTGACTAATAGGTACAAGAAGAAGATGGTTTAACCAATTGAGGTTAACTTCAAGTGAAGGATTAGATTCAATTGATAATAATATTTGACTATAAAGCTCAATATGATCAAATTACCAAAGTAAAGGGCAAGGTCATTGGGATATACTAAACATAGCATCAATCAATATAACTATGAAAATCATTATGCTATGAGTATTTTTGAAATCATTTCATCCAATCATAAAATATGACTATCATGTACAAGATGAGTGAAATGAAGTTCAAACATGAAGCCTACCTCAACCATTAACCAACCAAGATTATGAATACATAAATATGGTGGTCATGAGATATACCTATAAGTGCAAGTGAGGAGGCAAACATGAAAATTATGATGCTAATAGAATGTGACAATTACAAAATCAAGCATCATAAAAGGATATTCATCACTTTAAATGATATAACTAATGAGCATAGTGATGAGCATCATAAATTGCATTAAAATGATATAACTTTGTAAAGCATGCAATTTTCAAAGTGTCAAGATCATATGAATTCAACATCTAAGACATCCATCAAACAATAGATATAACTAAGAAATACAAGGAATGGATTTCAAAGAGGTTCATATGATCAAGCACACTACTATGAAGTTGAAGCATGTATAAAGAATGATATCAATAAGAAAATTACACATGAATCAACAACATAACCATCCAAGACAAATAAAAACTAGAAAGCAAGAGGATGGATTTTAGAGTCCTAGAATGGTGTCTTCAAATAAAACTAAAATCAAGCACAACCAAACAGGGAACTATATAGACAATTGCATATAACAAGAATGTAACTAAATGAGCAAACATGCGAATTGCCTAAAACAACATTCATTTCCATTTGAAATGGCATAATCAAATACAAAAGGAAATGACAACATGGAACATGCTTTGAAGAATATAACTAATGATGTTTTAAAGCAATTCCATTCAAACAATCTTCAAATCATAAACAAAATCCAACAATGGACAAAATGAGTATGAAAATGAAGATAAAACATTTTTCAATTTGTATTCCAAAGAATATAACTACAAGGGCTCATACAAATTGAACTCATATTTTCCATACCAAAGGATATAATTAGTAAGATCATGGAAAATTTAAATTCATTCAAATCATTTGTTTTTAAAGAAAAAATCTTACTATAACATTCAAACAAATGATTTTGCAAAATCAATTGATTATGTAGGATCTAGCTATGAAAGCATTTGAAACCATAATCAATTGAACATGTAGAAATGCATGCAAGATATATAACTAAATGAAAGCAATGCCCAAATCTATCAAGATGAAATTATAATCAAAAGATTTCGAAAACCATGATATGTAAATAGTATGGTGCATGAAAACAAAATCAATTGATCATAAACAAGCATTGCATTTTATGAAATGTAACTATGAAATAACAAAATGCAAATGCAACATGACCAACAAAAGGATGTACCTATAAAGGATAGGTTGGTCAAAGAGGTCCAAGGCCTTAAGGTTTGACTAAGTAAATAGCTTTTGGAATCCACCTAAGGTCTTGGGAGGCTTGATCTTTGAGGTCCATCTTAAAAGTCTTACCAACTAATGGAGATTTGACTTGATAAATTTTCAATTTAGACTTATCACCATGATGTTTAGATTTAACTAAATTTGTCTTAGAATGGTGATTAGTCTTTTGAGGTTGGTGACTTTTCTTATTAGGGGATTGATTTCTTTTCTTCTTATTTCCTCCATTTATTTGACTTTTGAATTTAAGATTTAACTTTGCAACTTTCTTCAAAAGTTCCTTCATTTGTTGAGTTAATGGAGGAAGATTGAGAAGCTTTTTGTTAATAGATTCTTTTAGAGTTGGTTTAACTTGTTTAACCTTTTTAGAATCTATTTTAGGAGACTCCTTTTTAATTGGTTTTACTTGTTTAGTCTTTTTGGAGTCTTCCTTGATTTTTAGTGTCTTATCCATCAAAGAGTTTGATTTTACTTTCTTTGGTTCAAAGATGGGTTTAGACACATAGCTTCTTCTTTGTTTGCACTCAAACCTAAAATGTCCTTCAATGCCACAATAATTGCATTTAGTCATGGGCAAGGAGGAATGAGTACTAGAGAATGAGGACTCACCTTTCACAAAAGTGTTGGTATAGGGTCATGAGAAATATTCCTATCAAATCCAAGACCCGTCCTATCTCCTTTTGATTTACCCAATTTAAATAACTTTTCAAATTTTTCTTCACTATGGGTAAATTTGCACTCATATTTATGTTTGTAGGTTTCAAGTTGAGTGACTTGGTTTTTAAGGGTAGAATTTTCATTTTTAACTTTTGATAATTCAATTTCAATTCCCTTAAATTTGTTTAGCTCTTCATGGGCAAGTTTTAATTCAAATTTAAGTTCATTAACAACATTAGATCCAAGTTCTAGAGTTTTTAAATTACTTTGAGCATTAGACAAGTTTTCATTGGAAATAGTCAACTTGGATTTTAAATGGACAATGTTTTCATCTTGTCTTTTTAAAGTATCTCTTAGATTTAAATTTTCATTTTTAAGCTCATTACAATTTATCTTAATCTCATTTAGTTCATTTTGAGCATTAGATAAATTTTCTTTAGAGATAGTTAACTTGGATTCAAGATTGTTAATGTCTTTATCTTGCCTTTGATCTCTTAATTTAGAATTTTCCCTATTAAGATTGTCATAACCTATCTTTAAATCTTTTAATTCATCTTGAGCATTATATAGGTTATGCAAAGAGATCATGAACTTAGATTCCGCACAATTTATTAATTCTTCTTTTTCTCTAAGTTCATCTTTTGAAGAGACTAATTCTTGGTTTAGTCTTTAAGATTCTTTTTTTAATCTTTTATTCTTCTTAGAAAGCTCTAAGGACCATGTGTACAATTCCTCATAAGCTTCATTTTCATCATATTCTTCTTCTTTTAATTTAGATTTAGATTCATTAATTTTAATGTTAGAATCTCCAATAGTGGGAAGAAGGAGGGGTCTAGAAGAATCTACCAAAGAATCTACAAAGTCTAAACTAGTGGAATCCATTCTTATGATTTTCATGGAGGCACAACACTAGGGTTTTAACTCTAGGTTTTTACACCTAATCAAGAGTTCCAAACACTTGATCCTAATATAAAGCACGAGGCTCTAATACCAATTGAACGTCCTGGGATCCTACCCTAGAGGGGGGGTGAATAGGGTGAGCTACACTTAATGACTAATTATGACCAATTTTAATTTCTTTACAATTAACTAGTCACATGTGATGATTAACATACAATATGCGGAAGCTTAAATAAACAATCACCACAATGCAATCACCACAACACAAGATTTATAGTGGTTCGGCCTCAATGCCTACATCCACTACCGGCTTGTGTATCCAACACCCCACCGGATTTCCACTATTATGCTTTTCAAAAGGCTAAGCAATAACCTCTACAATATGCTTTCCAAGGATAAGCAATAACCTTACAATGTTGTTTTTCAAGGCTTAACAACAACCTATACAAGATGCTTTTCAATGGCTAAGCAATAACCTTACAACAATAGAATTTTCTCAAAGAAAGTGTCTTCTCAAAACACTCTAAGAGATTACAATTTAGCTCAATAAATTTGCCTCTAAGATAGGCGGATATGAAAGTGAATAACAAACTCACACAAACACTAAGGACTACAAAGATGAATGCTTATGAGGTGTGTGTGTGAAAACTTCAATCAAGTTTAAAATTAAGCTCAATCTATTTTATGCTTAAAGCAATTCAAAAGTTTAATGCTCATAAAAAGATTTGATTGAAGTGTAATGCAAATCACATGTATAAAATGCAAACTTGTTAATGATTTATGAAAATCAAAATGACACAAGTTGTATGAAATTAATTTATCTTAAACATGTGATGCAAATGCAATGTTGTTTTCAAAATGAAAGTTTAACTAAAGTTCAAATGAATGAAAACAACAAAGATGATTCAAACAAGTTAATGAAACATGTTTATAAAACAAATCAAAGGTTTTGACAAAACATGATTAACAAAGTTTATAAAACAAACTTGGTTTGAATCAAGAAGTAGAATCCAATACAAATAGATCAAAGATTAGATATGATAAGGATTCAAAACATCATTGTTATCATGCTAAAAGTCATTTACCAAAGATTTAAAACTAAGCATATAACAAATGATTAAGAGAGGTAAAGCTTACTTAGTGATTTAACTTCCTTAATCCAAGCTTGAGCTTTACTAATGACCCCCTTTGATCTCTCTTAGTTCATCCCCTTTTTCTTCTCTTCAAACACCTCAAGAAGGCTTGAGAGTTCCACTTTGATCAACACCTTTTCAATGGGAATGAACCCCTTTTTATACTCAAAAAGTTGAGTTCTGCGAGTGCCCGGTCGACCTGCACTTTCCCGGGTCGACCTGGGCTTCAACGGTCATAAAACTAACCGTTTGAAAAAGAGCTGTTGGCTCTTTCCCGGTCGACCCGCAGTGGGCTCGGTCGACCGGGTCCATGGGCTCAGTCGACCGGCCACACTGCGGGTCGACCGGGTCCCCTGGACCATTTCCCCCAAAATGCTTATTTTGCATATTTCAAAGTATTTTCAAGTGGGGACACTTTGTGTCATTAAATCAAGCATGGAAACATGATTTTAAATCATTCTAAGAGGTTTAAAATCATGAAATATAAAAAGCCTAAAATGATTAAAAAGTTTTAAAACCATAGACTTGCTTGATTTATAAAACTCTTTTTCAAAATGAATGCATCCAAGATTAAAACCAAAACATGCATGAAACATATGATTTACAAGATTTAAAACAATGCATGTGTAAATCAAGATTTCAAGAATTTCTAAATCAATGCATGTGTGAAAGTTCATGAGATTAATAAAATGCTAATGCATCCATCAAATTGCAATAAACAAAATCCTAACACGGTCTCATCGCCAGGCTAATGATGACTACGATGATGGCAATCCTTTCCTTCCGGATATCAGGGCCCAAAGCCTTCTTATCTAGGAGAAGGATAAGCTGATCCGACAGCTCCAGCAGCAGCTCCAGAAGAAGACGAAACCTGCGAGCCCACCTCCCAGAAGCAAGCAAGCTCCTCAAGCCAAGCCGGATCTAAGGCATGTTCTGAATAATAAGAGATGCGAACGAGCTGACAATGAAAGCTCAAGTAACAGCTATTCAAAGAGAGGGTTGGAGACCACACCAGAATAAAGAGATGATCTGAGAGAATGGCTTGACCAGCATGTCAAGCAAACGGTCTTGCGCAACATGGAGGTAGCCGGTCTCACACGGGACTAGCTAGACGCCTGTGACTCCGAGGATCTCTAAGAAGCTCCTTTCTCTCGGGAGATAAGCGACTTTCCCCTCCCCGAAAAGTTCAGCGTCCCAAGATTTGTCCTTTACGACAGAGCCTCGGACCCGGCAAATGATGATATAATGGCTCTCAGAATGAGGCAGAACGAGAGCGTCACTCAGTTCGCCAAAAGATTTTGGACGATCTACAGCCAGGTTGAAAACGCCACTGAGGAGGTGGCGGTTGCATCTTTCCAACAAGCTCTCTGCCAGGCAACGGACTTCGGAAGGACTTGATCCGGAATCCCGTGGCCTCGATGAAAGCTCTCATGGCCAGGGTGAACCGGTTCATCGAGCAAGAAGAAGATAAGATCCGAGCTCGTGAGATCTTTAGCTTCTCACGTGAAGACAGAGCCTCCAGGAAGGAGAAGAAGTTGTTTCGGAGGGAGGAGACAGACCGAAATCGGAACTCCATGAGTTCGGCAATGGCCTCGTTTCCCAACTCGGGAGGCGGCATGATGGACCGCGCTCCTGCTCGGTTCTACCGAGGTCGACGGACGTGGGAGTCCGTTGGGTCCGACCCTTTCATAACAGGGGGGCAGAGGCGCGCATCAACATTTTTGTTTTGTGGGTGTGCTAGATTTTCTATTTTACTCGGAATTGCAAGTGGTTGTCCGGAGATCAACCTTCGCAAGTAAAAAAGAAATCAACTTCTTTCAAGTTTTCCATTGCACATATATTTAAGAAAAGAGACATTTTTCTTGGTTTGCCGTGAAAGGCGATTTTTTTGGCATTTATAGCCGATTTTGGCGTTTATAGCCGATTTCTGGCGTTTATAGCCGATTTTGGCGTTTATAGCCGATTTACAATCCTTATCAATAATGAAAGACAAGAGTTGTGATTTTTGTCTCTTTTGAAAAAATACAAACTACAATGAAAAGCAAGAAAAGGAGGATCTAACTTCTCAGGAGATTGTGGGGGACCCGTTTAGATTGACGGTCGCAAGCCATATGTGGGCTTCGCCATCATCCATGCAGATGAGAACAGAGGATGCTATTGATTCGGTTGGCTTGGCTATAACCTCAGGGTTTTAGAGGACAAAGACCAAAAGGAGGTCCTTTGTCTAATAAAAAACCGAGTAGACGGGACTGAAAAGCCACATCTAAGCCATTGGAGGCAGAAGGAGAAGACAAGGACCTTGGGGGGGGGGGGGGGGGGGGGGTTACCCCCAAGGGACTTTTGTCACCTTGTAGCGGTGGTCCGTGTAGGATTTCCGCAGAGTTTTCTCTCTTATCCTTCTCTGAATTTCTGTGCTTTGTCTGTGTCTCTGTCTGTGATTTTTCTCCGATCTCTTTCTTCTTGGAGAGCTCTCCTATTTATAGGCTTTTTGGTAGCCATTTAGGAGGGTTTATGGGCTTTTATTGTCATTAAGCCGCATAATGGGAGGAGTTACAGGATTTAAATCTTTATTTTGTAACTCCTTTTTCTTGGCTTCTGATTGGCCGGAGGAGATTGAGGGCATTTAATCGCCTTTAATCGCCATGATGGGAGGAGTTTCATGGGTTAAATGCCATGAATCTCTTGATTTGTAACTCTCGGATGCTTGCTTCTTATTGGTCCATCTAAAGAAATCGATTAATGACTGTAATAAAGCTAGTCAATTAATCGCATTAAGTGGTCGCCGAGCAGTTGAAGAGTCGCGGGCCGTGCCGCGTCTTTTGGGATTCTTCTGGTAATAATCATCGATGGATCTTCATGTAGATCGACATCGGATGACCATGTGACTTCAGGTGTTGGTTGCCAACAGCGGGTCAGTGCCACCTGTCCTGTCGATTTCTCGATCGGTCGGGTAGAAAGCACACTTTTTTTGGTTGACCGGGTGGCGATCAATGTTGTTTTCGATACTTTTGATGATTGACCCGTGTTTTTGACGGATGTCAGAGGATTTGGTGTCTCAAAAGTATGAGTTTTGGAAACTACCAGAGGCTGGACACTTCGAATCATGAAAAAACGGCGAAAACCGGGGTTTCCGGGGCCTTCTCAGCGATCCCGGGCTCCAGGGTCGTAGGGGTCTGCGACCCTGGGGGGTTTTCCCCTTTTTTTCTCGTTTTGTGTCCGTTTTTGCTGTTTTTTTATTCTTTTTTATTCTGTATTTTTCCTTTACATTTTTTGACTATTTATTGGGCTGATTTATCTGTAGGAAACCTGATGAGAATCCTTGCATTTTATTTTGCAAAGTTTCCAATTTCTTGAGAAAGCCGAAGACTTTGTCGCGCAGAGCTGCCGATTTTCCGTCAGAAGCTGAAACTGGGTCAAACGATGTCGGAATGACCTGAAATTTGGTGTGAAGCCTCCTGAGCAATAAATAAGACCAACCATAGGCTTTTGTTTGAGTTTTGAAGCCGTTTGGGGTTCTATCACCAATAGACTCACTTTTGTCGCGATAAAGATGTCGCGGTTTGATGTGCGGTCAACCGATGTCCGATTAACTTGAAATTTGGCAGGGAACCCATTGGAGTCATTTTAAGATGATCCATAGGCTCTGTCTTGGAAACCATGGTCCCGGAGAGCTTTGCCGCCGAGAGGCCTGATTTGGCTTTCGAGCGTCAAACTATGGTCAAATGTTGTCGAAATGACCTGAAATTTGACGTGCAGCCCCTTGTAAGCATTTTGAAGCCGTCCATGTGCTTTATCTGATGAGTGATAGCCTCGGCAGTTCTTGCTGCCGAGGGGCTTGATTTAGCTGTTCGAGGGTTGATGTAGGGTCAAACGTTGTTGGTTTGACTCGGAACTTGACGTGGAGCCTTTCGGATGTATTTTGAGACCATCCATCGGCTCTGATCGAAGATTTGGTGTCTCCGATACTTTTGCCGCCGAGAGCTCCTTTTCGGCTGTCGGAGAAGCGAAGTTAGGCCAAATAATTTTGAAATGGCCAGAAACTTCTTGTGTACTCCTCTTTTGGCTGTCTTGAAGGATCTTGCAGTTTTTGTTTGATTCTGACAAGATTTGATTTTTTGGAAGTAGCATTGCCTATTTATAGTAGGTTGCGACTTCATGTAGCTCTTTAGATCTTGAAGAGGCAAAGTGACATTTTTGGTGTCAACAAATGCCCCCTCGAGGTACAGCGACGAGTTGCTTAACTTTTGTGGTCGATGTGCCTCGAAGAGATTTTTGAAGGAGAGCCTGTGACTTAACCAAGAGTCTTTGAGCAGTCTTTCTTTTTGGTATTTGTAGCCTTTTGAGCTTCCATGAGAATTTTATGGTAGTGAAAGGGATCACGTACCATCTCGAGGCAAAGTTTTGAAGATGACATCAGGGATGTGGATTTGGGTTTTGACCTTGTGACCTAACAGGCTGTATGTGGCAGGTTAGGGGTCGGGTTTGGTTTTGATCGTGTGACCCAACAAGCTGTATGTGGGATATTGGGAGACCAATTTTGGTTTTGATCTTGTGACCTAACAGGCTATATGTGGCAAGTTAGGGGATCAGGTTTTGGTTTTTGGTTTTGGTCTTGTGACCTAACAAGCTGTATGTGGCAAGTTAGGGGACCAAGATTTGGTTTGATTTTTGTGGAATGTCTGATGGACCGCGCTCCTGCTCGGTTCTACCGAGGTCGGCGGACGTGGGAGTCCGTTGGGTCCGACCCTTTCGTAACCGGGGGGCAGGGGCGTGCATCAACATTTCTTTTTTTTTTTTGTGGGTGTGCCAGATTTTCTATTTTTACTTGGAATTGCAAGTGGTGATCCGGAGATCAACCTTCGCAAGTAAAAAGGAAATCAACTTCTTTCAAGTTTTCCATTGCACATATATTTAAGAAAAGAGACATTTTCTTGATTTGCCGTGAAAGGCGATTTTTTTGGCATTTATAGCCGATTTTGGCGTTTATAGCCGATTTTTGGCGTTTATAGCCGATTTTTGGCGTTTATAGCCGATTTACAATCCTTATCAATAATGAAAGACAAGAATTGTGATTTTTGTCTCTTTTAAAAAAATACAAACTACAATGAAAAGCAAGAAAAGGAGGATCTAACTTCTCAGGAGATTGTGGGGGACTCGTTTAGATTGACGGTCGCAAGCCATATGTGGGCTTCGCCATCATCCATGCAGATGAGAACAGAGGATGCTATTGATTCGCTTGACTTGGCTATAACCTCAGGTTTTTAGAGGACAAAGACCAAAAGGAGGTCCTATGTCCAATAAAAAGCCGAGTAGACGGGCTGAAAAGCCACATCTAAGCCATTGGAGGCAAAAGGAGAAGGCAAGGACCTTGGGGGGGGGGTACCCTCCAAGGGACTTTTGTCACCTTGTTGCGGTGGCCGGTGTAGAACTTCCGCAGAGTTTTCTCTCTTTTTCTTTTCTCTGGATTTCTGACTGCTGTCTGTTGATGTTCGTTGTGTTTCTGTCTGATGTACTTTCTTCTTGGAGAGCCCTCCTATTTATAGGCTTTTAGGTAGCCTTTTAGGTGGGTTTATGGGCTTTTATTGTCATTAAGCCGCATAATGGGAGGAGTTACAAAATTGAATTGTTTATTTTGTAACTCCTTTTTCTTGGCTTCTGATTGGCCGGAGGAGATTGAGGGCATTTAATCGCCTTTAATCGCCATGATGGGAGGAGTTTCATGGGTTAAATGCCATGAATCTCTTGACTTGTAACTCCCGAATGCTTGCTTCTGATTGGGCCGTCCGAAGAGAAATGGATTAATGACTGTAATAAAGTTAGTCAATTAATCGCATTAAGTGGTCGCCGAGCAGCTGAAGAGTCGCGGGCCGTGCCACGTCTTTTGAGATTCTTCTGTTGATGATCATCGATGGATCTTCATGTAGATCAACATCAGATGATCATGTAATTTCAGGTGTTTGTTGCCAACAGTGTGTCGGTGCCATCTGTCCTGTCGATTTTCCCTCGATCGGCTCGGGTGGAAAGGCACACTTTTTTTTGGTTGACCGGGTGGCCGATCAATACTGTCTCTGATAATCTTGATGATTTACCCGTGTTTTGGACGGAGTATCAGAGGACTTGGTGTCTCAAAAGCAGGAATTTTGGACAAGTATTCAGAGGCTTGGCCCTTCGAATCGCGTAAAAAAAAAACGCGAAAACCGGGATTTCCGGGCTCTCCGGCGACCCCGGGGTCAATGGTCGCAGGGCCGGGACCCTGGCCCAGGGTCGCAGGGCTCTGCGACACTGGGGGGTTTTCCCCCTTTCGTGTCCCGTTTCGTCCGTTTTTGCTTTTTTCCTGATCTTTTTTTAGTTTCTGTACTTTTCCTGACATCTTTGACCATTTATTGGCCTGATTTTCTTTTGTAGGAAACCTGATGGAGAATCCTTGCATTTTATTTTGCAAGTTTCCACTTTCCTGAGAAGCCGAAGATTTGTTCGCGCAGAGCTGCCCTCGATTTTCCGTCAGAAGCTGAAACTGGGCCAAACGATGTCGGAATGACCTGAAATTTGGTGTGAAGCCTCCTGAGCAATAAATAAGACCAACCATAGGCTTTTGTTTGAGTTTCGAAGCCGTTTGGGGTCCTATCACCTGCAGACTTGCTTTTTATCGCGATGAAGATGTCGCGGTTTGATGTGTGGTCAACCGATGTCCGATTGACTTGAAATTTGACAGGGAACCTATTGGAGTCATTTTAAGATGATCCATAGGTTCTGTCTTGGAAACCATGGTCCCGGAGAGCTTTTGTCGCCGAGAGCTCCTTTTCGGCTGTCGGAGAAGCGAAGTTAGGCCAAATGATTTTGAAATGGCCCGAAACTTCTTGTGTACTCCTCTTTTGGCTGTCTGGAAGAATCTTGCAGTTTTTGTTTGATTCTGACAAGATTTGATTTTTGGAAGCAGCATTGCCTATTTATGGCAGGTTGCGACTTCATGTAGCTCTTTGGATCTTGAAAAGGCAAAGTGACATTTTTGGTGTCAACAAATGCCCCCTCGAGGTACAGCGGCGAGTTGCTTAACTTTTGTAGTCGATGTGCCTCGAAGAGATTTTTGAAGGAGAGCCTGTGACTTGACCAAGAGTCTTTGAGCAATCTTTCTTTTTGGTATTTGTAGCCTTTTGAGCTTCCAGGGGAATTTTATGGTAGTGAAAGGGATCACGTACCATCTCGAGGCAAAGTTTTGAAGATGACATCAGGGATGTGGATTTGGGTTTTGACCTTGTGACCTAACAGGCTATATATGGCAGGTTAGGGGGTCGGGTTTGGTTTTGATCGTGTGACCCAACAAGCTGTATGTGGAATGTTGGGGGATCAATTTTGGTTTTGATCTTGTGACCTAACAGGCTGTATGTGGCAAGTTAGGGGATCAGGTTTTGGTATTTGGTTTTGGTCTTGTGACCTAACAGGCTGTATGTGGCAAGTTAGGGGACCAGGATTTGGTTTGATGGAATGTCAATTTCAAGATTTTGGCTCAATTTGGTAGATGAGGCTGGATGGTTTGATTTTTGGAAGCTCATGGGGCTTGGAATTTTCTTTTGTATGGTCCAATCAACTCAAAAGAGGCATGGAACCATTTTTGTATGCTCTTGGTAAGAGGGATTTCTCTTTGACTAAAAGCCCAAAATTTTTCTTTTTTTTTTTTTTTTTGTGCCTAATTGGTCAAACCTGGCTCATATGGGCTAACCCATGGGACCTTAAGCTTTTTGAAATGGCTTAGATCTCATATGGTGTCATTTTTGTAAAGAATATCCAAAAATATCTCATTTGGATAGAGAATATCTAAGAATATCTTTACTTGGAGAGAATCTCTCATGATCCCTTTATTTTGGGATAGAATATCTCAAGATATCTTTCTTTTGGGAAAGAATCCGTCATAGATTATATCTTTTAGGAGAAAATCTCTCATTGATTTCTTTTTGGGAGAGAATCCCTCAAGATATCTTTCTTTTGGGAAAGAATCTTTCTAATTTCTTTCTTTTGGTAAGGTTACTAATTAGTAACACTTACCTCTTTCTTCTTTCCATCTTTGGTTTGCTCTCCTCTATAAAAGCAAGGAGAAGGTTGGATCTCTTGCTCTTATTACTTTCTTTTGCAATAATCTCAAGAGGGCTTCAAGACCAAGAGCTTTTCTTCTTCAAGATCTTCAAGAGTTTTCTTCTTCTTCTCCATCAATGGCTTCAAGTAAGTTCTTCTTTTTCAAGAAAACTCCATTGTAGGAAAAAAATAAAGTTCTTTCTTCTCTTTTATTTTTGTTTCTTTCTTTTCTTTTCCTCTTTTTTTTTTTTCTTTTTCACGTGTTTGCCTCCTTTTTTTTTTACACGTTTTTTTTTTTTTTTTGCTTTCTTTTTTTTTTTTTTTATGTTTGTTTTTTTTTTGTGTGTGGGCCGTACGGACAGATCCGTACGGATCTGGCCGTACGGCCACGTGGCCTGTGGGCCACGGCCTGTGGGCCAGCCCCTCTTTTTTTTTCTTTCCCTCCCCTTTTTTTTTTGAGAGAGTTTCGTTTCTTTTTTTTTTTTTGCTCATCATGATAATGCATTTTTTTTTCGCAAACCAAGATGTTCATGCATGCATTCAATTTGTAAATTAAATTTGTAGCATGATGTGATATCATACCTGAAAGTTTTCGCAAATTTGGGAACTTGGAGCTCGCAGTGATGTTGAGCCCTTCCTGATTTTGCGGAGACTTTTAGGTTTCGAAAGTTTGGAGTTTCGGAGCTCGCAGCGATGTTGAGCCCATCTTCAAGCTTTCTATTTCTTTCGGGATAGTTCCTTTTCTTCGGAATTGCCCCGTCATCATGTCAAAATTTCGCCAGATTTTTTTTAGCGAGATTCTGTCATTTTGATGTTTGATCTTTTTCTTTTCCATCCTTTTCAGGTGGTTCCTCCAGAGTGAACAAGGGTAAAGAGCCTGCTACAAGCGTACCTCGTCGATCTTCTAGATCTTCTAATCCGGCCGTTCAGCAGGCTTTCGAGAAGGTCCAGTATGTTGAGAGAAATCTGGAAGAGTGCGACTCCCTCAACAGAGATGAGATGAGGCAGCGACTGATCACTCTCAAGGGAGAGGAATTCTATAAGATCATGGTAAGCAGTCGTCCATGGGTGATGGAAGATCAGAGCGTTTTGCCCAAGCCTACCTTCTTCTTTGGTGATGCAGTCCCTGATGACATTACATACCAGAGGAGATCTTTTCAGTTTTCCTTCACAGCAGATGGTGAGAAGAAGACTGTTACTACCCGGTCGATGTTTGATCGCACCGTCTCGATTCTGAGCCTTGCCCCCACGTGCCCTAAGAGGGAAGATCCTCCAAGTTGGGTGAGAAGGACAAATGTAATCAAGACCGGGGTTTTTGTTGGCGGTTCTCCTGGATATACGGAGAGGTCGCCTGTTGACATGGACTTGTTGATGCCATCAAGCGGCTACCAGGGCTCTGATTATCCGTCGGTCGATTTGAGACCGGTGGGCCTTGGTATTTTCAGCGGTGACGGCAGCAATTGGATCAAGCCTTTTCGACTTCGAGGTCGTTTCAATGCTGACTCCGAGTGGAAGTCGTGGACTGATCGCGTCCTGCTGATTGGTGGCGCCGTTTTGAAGGATGCCGGGATTTTTGATGCGGTCCGCGCTTTTAGGGAGACCGTGATCTTTTCCGACGAGGCCTTCATGGCTATGGTGGAGTCGTTCCTCCCTCAAACCAATACCTTCGTTGTGACGAATGGTGAGATTGGTTTTTCTTTGAAGGAGTTGAGCGCCATTACCGGATTGCCCATCCTCGGCAAACTCTATGAGGAGTTTATGCCGATTGACAGCGTCCTCGAGGGGCAGTCTGAGGAGTTCAGGCTTTTTATACTTTCAGCTCGTCGCCTTCTATGATTTTTTGAAGGAGAAGGGGGGTTCGAAAGTTAGATCCAGCAGTTGGAAGAGTTTTTGCTCTTCATTCCCCAACTTTTTTGATAGCAGGGAATCTTCTGATAGCGTGACCCAGGAAGCCGGAGCTCAGGATCCAAGTTCAAAGAAGATCTTGGCCATGCAAGAAGAGTTGAGAGATTTCTGTGCAAGTACAAACGCCATATGTCCTGACATTGCACTGCGGAGAGATCTCGCTGTTTACCTCACTTATTGGCTTGGTGAGGCTGTATTTGCTGGAGGAGATGGAACGTACATCAGGCCGCATTGTATTTTCCCGGCTTGTCAGATGGCGTTTGGAGAGCAGGTTGCTTTGGTGCCAGCTCTTTACTCCTACCTGTGTACCGAACTGCAGGCTGCTGCTTTTCTAGTTCGGCTTGGGCTTCCCATGAATAGGGTATTTTCAGCCCATATCTTTTATTCGTGGTATGTATACCACTGTCCTGGCTTCCATCGGCTGGGTGCTGCTCAGGATGATGATCCTCTGATGATTCGACTGGCTAAGGGCAAAGCCGTGTCCGAATCACTTTTGTTCGCCCGCATGAGGATCCGACGGTTCAGGGACGTCGAGATGGGGCAATCTTCAGTAAAGCTTTCTCCGGAGTTGCGGAAGAAGGCTTTTGATTTTGGTGCCTCCCGAGACTCTACCAGGGCGGGGTCGGGAAGGCATTATTCCTTGACAAATGCAGAGAGAGAGTGGCTTTTTAGCATACGTGTCGGCACGATGGTGTACCGCAGACATCTTTTCGTCGACATCCAGCCGTATGTACCCTCTCGCTTTGCTTTACAGCTTGGATTTTCTCAAGGCGTTGTTGGAGCGCCTTCAAGCATGGTGAAACGCTTTGGAGGCTTACAGGACGGGAGAAATGCATGGGCTTTCTATAGTGCTGAAGACACTACAGCCATGATTTCTTATCCTGTGTTGCTGACTTCCCGGACTGCCGGCTTTGCGAAGTGGTTCGCGGAGAGCTTCTCGGCATATCGGGGACTTTCCAGGAAGGAGCTTGATGTGAAGCTGGCATCTGGAAAGGGCCTTGGAAAGTCGGATGGCATCCGGCGAGAGGAAGTTTGGGCCTTCCTTTCTGGAGAGAAGCACAAGATAGGCTTTCTCGGTGACCAGGGCGTCATCGGTTCTGAAGCTGTTCGAGAAATACCTGACGAGGCTTTGGAGCAGCTAGAACAGGAGGAAGCCGAACTTGGCGCTTGGATGCAAGCGGCACAGAGGCAAGCTTCCGTGGAGTCTACTGGCAAGAGCAGACCATCTAGTGATGAGTCAAGTGGGAAACCTGACTCTGACGGCGGGGCAGGTTCCTCTAAGAAGCGAGCCCGCAGAAGTAAGAGGAGGAGGAGTCATCATCGCAGCAAGGGGCAGCATGAGGACTCTCCTAACTTGGAAGTTCCTCTTACTATCAATGAGGATGTGCCAGTGGATGCTGACGAGCCTCCAGAGAAGAGAAGCCGAGAAGAAGAGACCGTCGGTGAAGGTATGATTCTTCCTTTTTCTCTTTCCATTTCTTTTCATGGGATTTTTTCCATGTTATGATTTGCTTCTTGTTTCTGCTTTTCTTTTTTTTTTTTTAGCAGAGGAAGACTTGGTGATGCCTGAGGTCCCAACCGATGAGGTGGTGATGGATCCTGTCGAGGCACCTGAAGAAGAACCGACGGGCTCTGGAGTAAATCCAGAATCTCCAATTGGTACGACTTCTTTTGCTCTCTGTTTTTTTTTTGTTTGTGACTTGGCTTGCTAACACATTTTTTTTGTTGTCAGCTGACTTGCCACAGGGTTCTGATGACTTTGAACCATCGATGGACGCAAATGTTGATGATGCTTTCGATGAGTTCATGGAGGAAGAAAGTGTTCCGCCAGTCGTCGAAGAAGGTATTTTGTAGTTATAACTCTGATAATGATTTTCAAACAGGGTCATATTCATACCTTTTTGTGTTTCCTTTGCAGGTTTTGAAGTGGCAGAGGAGGATCCGTCGCTTCCAGAGCAAGAGATGCCAGAGGTTGATCCAGAGGTAGAGATTCCTGGGACCAGCTCTGACAATATTGAGGAGATTCCTCGCGCTGAGATTCCTTCCCGAGCAGGAGCAGCTTCAGCTGGAAAGAGTTCTTTTGTTACTCTTTCAACAGATGATGACATGAGTAGCCGACCAACGGAGTTGGGCGAATCTTCAGCTGGGCCATCTCTTCTTTTTGCGAAGAAGGTGGTGGTGCGAGTTCTGAGCTCTTGGATTGAGACTCTCTTTTCTGGGCACTTGGAAGTCGGATTTGGCATGATCCAGCATGTGCAGGAGATTCTCAGTGATGCTGAAGAGGCTGGTCTGGATGTCACAGGTGCCAGGGCGATCGTTGATAGGATCATTGCACTGGGTGACAAGTGGTTTGAGACCGTGAGTTTGGCTGATGACCAGTTCTTCAAGGAGATGTTCCTGGACCCTGCTGATAAGGCTAAGTCTGACCTGGATGAGGCTACAGAAAGCAGGAAGCTGGCAGTCCGAAAGAGGAACTTAGAAGAGATAGCCATCATCAGGCTGACACATGACCTTAACATCCTTGACAGGGAGGTCGATGAGGCAAGGAAACGTCTTGAGCATTTGCAGGCACAAGTCGCTGCCAAGTGGACTGCCATAATAGAAGCTCGCGACAGGGAGAGTGCCCTGATTCACCAGGTTGCAGATGCCGAACGGGTTCTCAAAAGGAAGTCTGATGAGGATGAACAATGGCAAACTGCTCGAGGTAAGCTTCCTGGTGTGAGAGAAGGGGTACAGCCCACTCCAGCATCTCATGGCAAGTTCCTGAAGAAGCGTGCCTTGGAATCCTTGACGGCTGAGGCTAAAAGTCTGCTTGGGGAGCTGAACTCTTGGCTGGAGACCATTTTTTGATTGAGCTCCTGTATACAGAAACCATCCTTCTTTCTTTTCCTTTTTTTTTTTGGTACCACTTGTATTTTTTGGTACTTATTTTTTGTAGTGCTTGTGAACACTTTCTTTTTTTTTTGGTACCACATGTATTTTTTGGTACTCTCTTTTTTTTTTTTTTGTTATCCCTACGCTCACTTGAATCTTTTTGTGATAAAAGTAATTGCTAAATGGGATTTGATCAAAAGGTTGTCATTTTGTGAAAATCTTTTGTCAAGTGGTTGTTTTGGCATGAAAGCCAGGTTTTTTGTTTGTGGCATGGAAGCCAATTTTGGCATGAGAGCCAGCTTTTCTTGTGGCATTGATAGCCTATTTTTTTTTTGTGGCATCTATAGCCAATTTTGGTGGCATTGATAGCCGGTTTGTGGCATTTATAGCCGGTTTTGTTTTGGTGGCATTGATAGCCGTTTTTTTTTCTTTTTGAAATCCAAGTTTTTTTTTTGTGTGGCATTGATAGCCGGTTTTGTTTTTAGTGGCATTGATAGCCGGTTTTGTTTTTGGTGGCATTGATAGCCGGTTTGTTTTTGGTGGCATTGATAGCCGGTTTGTGGCATTTATAGCCTGTTTTGATGGCATTTATAGCCGGTTTGGTTTTCAAAAAATGCAAGTATCGACTAAAAGTCGCCTCCCTACTGAATGTTCTTGCAAGTATCGATGGAATGTCGCATCCTTGCTCATTCGGTTGCGAGTATCGATGGAATGTCGCATCCTCGCGGATTTGGGTGCAAGTATCGATGGAATGTCGCATCTTGCTTTTCAAAATTTTGGTTTTGCGGGTACTGACTTGATGTCGTTTCCCCGATTTTTTTGAAATTTGTGGTTTTCTCGAACCTTTGGGTTATGGATAACAACTGAAATGTTGCTTCTCCATGGTTTTTTTAGGTTTTTTCGAACCTTTGAAATTTGGTTGTGGATATCAACTGAAATGTTGCATCTCCAGTTTTTCGAACTTGAAATTGGGTTGTGGATTCAACTGCTCTCCACATTTTGATTTTTCGAACCTTTGAAATTTGGGTGTGGATATCAACTGAAATGTTGCGTCTCCACAGTTTTGGATTTTGCAAGTATCGACGAAATGTCGCTTCCCTGCGATTTTGGAAGTGTCGAACGTGGTTCGCTTGCTTCCGATTTGTGCGAGTATCGACTAAGCGTCGCTTCCTCGCGGTTTTTGAAAAACCATTTTTTTTTGTTTAAAGACACGAGGGTCATAATTTTGACCTAAAACCATTTTGGCGGTAAAAGGCAGGGTGGACTAGGGTGGAAATCCCTGAATCCGGATTTTGTTTCAAACCATGAATTTTGGGTTCAAGGGTTGAAAATTTTGGTCAAGTTAGGGAAAGGTTCCTAAACTTGGATTTTTTTTTTTGAACAATGAAACGATGAAAGTAAGCATTGTTTTAGATTTCTAGAAATTTCAACATTTGATATGAAAATTCTAAAAAAGGGTGGGTTTAGCGAGCGTGTACCTGGAAACCGGTTTTGGCCGTACAGGCATTGCTCTTACCCAGTTGGGTAAGTCTTCAAGGGTAGTACCGCTTTAAGAACTTGCCATTGATGGGCAGCATACATCTGTCACCTTCCATGTTTAGGAGTGCGTATGCGCCATTGGAGAAAACTTTGTCGATGACGTAGGGTCCCTCCCATTTTGGCTCAAATTTGCCTTTGGACTTGTGAGCGAAGACCATTGGTCTTTTTACCGCAAGAACCAAGTCATTCTTTTTGTAGGCGCGTTGCCTGACCTTTTTATCGAAAGATCCTGCCATACGTGCTTGGTAAAGTTCAATGCTTTGTTGAGCTTCGAGCCGTCTCTCATCGAGATTGTCCAGCTCATGGAGCCGCAATTTGACATTGCTTTCTTGAGTCATGTCATTTTGCAAGGATACCCTCAAGGAAGGAATTTGTACTTCCAAGGGCACGACAGCTTCGCATCAATAGACCAAGGAGAATGGTGTGCTATGGGTTGGTCCTCGAACGGTGGTTCGATAGGCCCACTAAAGCTTCAGACATTTTGTCGCTCCAGTCTCTTTTGTGATTAGAGACCATTTTTTTGAGGATTTTGCAGAGTGTCTTGTTGAAAGCTTCTGCTAACCCGTTTGCTGCCGGATTGTATGGAGTCGAAGGACAGCTTTGGATTTTGTATTTGTCGCAGAACCTGTAGAATCGATGATCCCGGAACTGTGGTCCGTTATCATGGACGAATCTTTTGGGTATGCCGAAACGACAAATGATGTTGGTGCGTAGGAACTGAAGGACTGATGAGGTCTTCATTTCGTTAAACGCAAATGCTTCTGACCACTTGGAGAAATAATCCGTAGCGGCGAAGATGAAGCGATGACCTTTGCTTGAAGGGGGAGAAATAGGACCTATGATGTCCATACCCCAGGCTTCGAAAGGCCATGAGATCGCTGTAGGATGCAGCCATTCTGGAGGCATGTGAATGTAATCTCCATGAACTTGGCATTGTTGGCAGCGCTTAGCAAATTGCATTGCGTCAGCTACCATGGTAGGCCAGTAATATCCTAACCTTTTTATCTGATCATAGAGCTTAGGTCCAGCCTGATGAGCTCCACAAAGACCAGCATGAACTTCTTTGAGTGTTTCTTCAGCCTCTTGTTGTGACAAGCAGCGTAGAAGTACTCCGTTGAAGGATTTCCTGTAAAGGATTTTTGAAGGAATATCCAAATGGAAGCTTGGGGTTCGCCTTTGGATGCTTACCCGTTCTTTTGGATCTTCAGGTAGGATTCCGAACATAATGTAATCAATGAACGGATCCCTCCAGTCGCCAATTGAAGTTTGAAGGATTGAAATCCGACTTCCGACCACTTGGTGGCATTCAGCAACTGCTTGGTGTGTGTTAAGAGGAGGAAGGATTCTTCTTTCGCACACTGTGACTTGCATGTTTTCCCCTTCCTGGATTGCCATGGATGCGGCAAGTCCGGCTAGGGCATCTGCACGTATGTTTTCACCTCTACGAATGTGGGTGATGTGACAGATGTCAAACTTTTGCAGAAGTGATTGTGCCTTGTTGTAGTAGGGCAACAAATCTGGCTTCCTGACTTCAAATTTCTGATTCATCTGGTTGACGATCAGTTGAGAGTCTCCAAAGACTTCCAGCATGGTGATACCGGATTCGATGGCGAGTTCCAATCCTAAGATCAGAGCTTGATATTCAGCTGCATTGTTTGTGCATGGTTCCAGTAGCGAGAAAGCGTGTGGAATCATGTATTTGTCGGGGCTAACAAAGAGGATGCCAACTCCCGAGATCAGCTGTCTTTTTTCATTTGTCCTGGTTGCACCGTCAAAGTACATGTCCCAGGAGGCACTTTGCGAGAAAGTCTCCACATTGTAGACTGGTTCATCTGGGAGATCATCTCTTAGTGGAGAATCTTTAGGCAATGGATGCTCTGCGAGGAAGTCCGCTAGAGCTTGCCCTTTGATTGCTTTTTGTGGTACATACCTAATATCAAATTGTGACAGAAGGATGGACCAATTTTGCCAGTCGAGCATTGAGAGAACCTGCCTTTGTGACAAGGACCTTCAAGAGGTTGACCCTCGAGACCAGGTAGACTGTGTTGGAAAGCAAGTAGTGACGCAGCTTTTGTACGGCGAACATCACTGCAAGACATTCTTTTTCGACTGGAGAGTAGCGATGCTCTGCACCTACTAGCATGCGGCTGAGGTAATATAGAGCAGCTTCTTTTCTTTGATCATTTTCTTGCGCAAGCAGAGCTCCCAGAGAGTGATCAAGGGCTCTTGTGTACAAGATGAATGGTTTTCCAGTGGTAGGAGCAGCTAACACTGGAGGTTTTGTCAGGTATGACTTGATGTCTTGGAAAGCAGCTTCACAGTCAGCATCCCAGACAAAGTTTACACCTTTTTTCATCAACCGGGAGAATGGACGGCATTTCCCCGAAAGATTGGAGATGAACCGTCTGATGTAGGCCAATCTCCCTTGAAGCCCTTTGAGTTCTCTCAAGGTTCTTGGAGAGGGCATTTCTAGAATGGCTTTGACTTTTATGGGGTCAAGCTCTATTCCAGCTTTCCGAACTAAGAATCCGAGGAACTTACCCGACGAGACGCCGAAGAAGCATTTCAATGGATTCATTCGCAATTTGTGTTTGCGAAGCCGGAGGAAGACTTCTCGAAGGTTTTCGAGATGATCTTCTTTTCTTTTGCTTTTGACGGCGAGGTCATCAACGTAACATTCAACCGTCTTGTGCTGCATATCTTGGAATATTTTCATCATAGCCCTCTGATATGTGGCACCAGCATTCTTCAGACCAAATGGCATGACAGTGTAACAATACACGCCAAATGGGGTTCGAAAGGATGTATGTTTTTCATCCTCAGGATGCATCTTTATCTGATTGTAGCCAGAGAAACCATCCATGAATGTCATTCGCTCGAATCCACAGGTATTATCAATCATTACCTCTGGTATGGGGAGCGGAAATTCATCTTTTGGGCATGCGCCATTCAGGTCTCTATAGTCAATACAGACCCTGATCTGCCCATTTTTCTTTGTCACGGGGACAATGTTGGCCAACCATTCAGGATGTTGTTCCTCACGGATGAAGCCGACGCTTTTGAGTTTTTGAACTTCTTGTTCAATTTTATCCATCACATCTGGACGGAATCTTCTTTGGCCTTGCTTGACAGGCTTGATGTCTTCTTGAAGATTGAGTTTGTGAACTGCTATTTTGGGGTCTAAGCCTGGCATTTCAGCATAAGACCATGCAAAGCAATCAACGAACTCACGAAGAAAAGCGATATACTCGGGTAACTTATCATCCTTTATATTCTTGCTTATGAATACAGGACGTGGGTTATCTGGTGTTCCCAAGTCTATCTTTTGAACAAAATCTTCTGTTGGATGGTTCGAAGGTGGTTCCTCCACAATATTTTCGGAGGCTTCCAGCTCAACGAAACCTTCTGGGGTTTCAAGGGCATTTCCAGACCAAGGTTTTGTTCCTTTCCACGGGTCTTCTTGATCGGTAATTTTCCCAAGGCTTGCTATGAGATGATCCCAATCGCCTGTTGAAACCGAGTCGAAGTAGGCTACTTCTTTTGGAGATGAGGGTTCTTCTGGGTCAGAAGTCCACACGTCTGTGCCATCGGACAACTCCTCTTCATTTTCGGAGAAATCGTGCCAATTGGATGAGCTTCCTGGATCTTTGTCAGGTGACTCATCAAAGAGATATCCAGGGAGATCGATGTCTTCATGGACTTGAGATGTTGAGGCTTGGTCAGTATATTGACTTTTAAGCCTTTGTGTCAACTGTCTCAAGGGAGTGTCGGGATCATACCCTAACCCGTGTGAAGACTTTTCTACATAGCCTTAGAGTCTCCAATCTTCCAGCTGGCTTTTGGTCAAGACGGGCCCCAATGGCGTGAGAATACCGCGTCCTTCTCCCAAACCGACTGGGTTTTGAGCGTCATAGCCCATTTTCTTCATAATAGCTTGTGCCACAGAACTGTATAAGGATAGTTGAGGCGTACCTTTATTTTGGAAAGGTTCAAGCATGGAGTTTGATGAAGAAGCATCCGATCTATGGAAGAAGATCGGCTTTTCCTTTGCTGAAGTTGCTGGAACAACGAAGGAAGCTGACGTAGGATCTTCTATGTCAGAAGTTGTCTCCATTGGAGTAAGAGCAGGCTGAACTTTGCTGAGTGTCAGCTTGGCTTGACGATGTGTCGTCTTCTGGCTCTGAATCCGAGTCCGTGTCTTGCATGATAGACACGAAAGAGACAACAAATTTGCCCCCAGGCTTTTGTTTTGCCTTCTTCACTTTAGTTGTGATGACCAAAGGCTTTGAAGATTTGAGGGAGATGATGAAGGGAGTTTGCATGCTCTCTTCAGATTTACCGGATGGTTTGTTTTCTTCCGGTGATTGTTGAGGAGCTTTGCCTTTATCTTTCTGGAGATTTTCGGCAAAGGATGCTGTATGCTTCTCCTCTTCTTCTTTTTCACCTTCATACATTTGTGAGTCTGCGAAGTGGATTTCTTTACCTTTGAAGGGTTTTCTGTCCGCAAAGACTCGATGTATCATGCCGTCGTCGCCAACAAACTTGATGCATTGATGTAGAGTTGAAGGGACAACACCATTCTCATGGATCCAAGGGCGTCCGAGAAGGATGTTGTAGCATGAAGGGGTCTTTATTGCATACACTGTGACCTCAGAGATAAGATCACCTATCTGCAATTTGAACCTGATTTTGCCGATAGGCCTTTGAGTACTCCCATCGTATCCAAAGATAGATACAGATGTGTGGCTCAGTTTGCTGGGTGGGATGCCCAACTCTTCAAGAGCCGATGTGGAGATAAGGTTGAGTGCAGAACCTGGGTCGATCTGAACTCTATGCATAGGCATTTCCTTGATATACCCTGTGAAGTACAGGGGTCGGTTATGCCTGGTTTCGCCAAGTAGGAGGTCGTCCTTTGTGAAGGCGATGGTTGCACTGGCTGCTTTTTTAACCGAGAGGCATTCAATGCATGATCCCTCAGTTTTCTTCTTTTCTCCCTTTGAGGAGGCTTCTGAGTTTTTGACCCGGTAATCCATTTCAATTTGGAGGACTTGCGGGGCATGTTTGTCGACATCCTCATTCAGTTTTTGTAATTCTGAGATGAGATTATCACGAGTGTGCGGAGACATTCGCAACAAATCTAGGATGTGCAGACGTGCAGGTATGTGCTTGAAGTGTTCAATCAAGTCATACTTGAAAGCCTCCTTAGGGCCTGCATGTTCATCATTGTTGCCACTAGGGGCGCTTACAACATCTTTTCCCGAAGGATTTACATATGTAAAGGAAGATTGGTTGTAATTTTTGTGGTAGTCCCGGCCAGAGCGGGTGCCTCTACCAACTTCGAGAGCTTCTTGAGAAGGGTCTTCGTTTGGAAGATTGTCTTCAGGATCAAGAGGCTGTCGTTTTTCATTTGCTGAGGATGCATCAGCAGCAGAGTTACCATCCTCAGTGATTGTGTTGCATGGAGCATTTTCCGGGAACAAGTCCTGAACAGCATCCAGCAATCTTTCTTCTTCGTTGACTAATTCATCGTCCCAAACATCAATGGCTGGGAATTCTTCAGTCAGGAAGGGTGTGAACTTTGAAGTCACAGTCTCAGGAGAAGAAACCTGAGAGGGTGTCATCTCAGTGAAAGTCACGTGAGACGAGGTGGCTCCAGAAGATATATTGCTAGGCGTCGCCGGAGTGTAAGTGCTCTCATCAGACGATGCTTCGGAAGAGCTATAATCCCGAATTATCACATTACAGGAAGCTCTGACGGGAGACGTTGCCTGATCGGAGTCAGACTCATCCTCGGATGTGAGAGGATCGTCTATCCAGCAATTTTCTCCATTTTCAGGAGTTAAGGGAGGATGTACCTGATGGTCTTCAGGGACTTCAGGCTCTGGATTGCGAGGAGGCTCGTTGACGTGTTCTTGCTCTTGTTCTAGAGCGAGTCGCTGCAAGATCCTTGCATATTCTTCAAGATCAGGTATGGGAGCCGGATCTTCTTCCTCATCATCTCTTTGTGGCTCAACATTGTTGATTTCGACTGGAGTAATGAGAGGTGCTGGGTCAGCAGCATTTTCTTGTACAGCCTCTTGGTCTTCTTCATCATCAGACCAGGATCCTTGTGGCTGTAGGGGGTTATACCAGATTACTGGCATAAGATGAGACTCAGGAACCCATTCTTCATCGGAGAGATATTCTCCTGTTTCAAGGGATTCCTCCCACTCATCTGTGTAGTTGGGTTCGAATCCATCATCGGTGTCGCTGGATTCGTATCCATCAATGGAGAATCCAACTACTGAATTGCAAGAGTATGATGCCTCCTGCATTGCTTCTTTAAATTGAGGTGGCATGAAATCACTGAGAGTGAATTTCCTTACCCCCTTTGAAGTCTCTGGAAGGATGTTTTTGTTACCTCCAGTGAAGCGGTAGAGGAAGCCTCTGCCTTTTCTTTGACCTCTAGTTTTGGCTGGGTCTTCTCTTGCCGTTTGAGCTTGAGGAGATGTTTCCTAGCCTGCCTTCGCTGTTGAGCTGTAGGCTTTGTTTTCACAACCTCCCAATTTTCATCTTCCAGGAGATCGGGATGTACCCATATCGGTTGTCCGTCTGGTGTCGGGTAAGGAACCAGTTCCTCGGACGCTTCGATGAGTTTATCACCTTGAAGGAAGTAGTGATCTTCTTCTTCGGTGATCTTGATGTTTGTCCACATGTCACCATGTTGACGGAGGCAGACCCATAGTTTTTGTCAAAGGTGATGACTCCGTTTTTTCCACATCTCATTTATTTTCTCTCTCACAACGAAGCATTGATTGAGAGGATGCGAGATCATCTGGTGGTATGGACAGTACCGAGGATCGTTGGTTTTGCCAACATCACCCGGTCTTTTTGGTTCAGGCAAGGTGAGCTTGCCGTTTGCCACAAGAGCCCCGAAGATTTCATCAACATCTTCATCAAACGGGTATTTCTTCTCTACTCGTTCTTTGAAGGCGTCAGAGAGTTCAGGTCTCTTACCAGCAGCTTTGTTTTCAGCTTTCTTTGGTGGCTGAGGAGCTGGCTTGGTCTGCACATTGAGGACCTCTTTCTTCTTTGGTTTAGAGGTTGCAATGGCGGTTGGCTCTTTTCTTGATGATTTCTGACTGTTGAGGTCTTTAATCACCGTTTCAGCTTCCATGGAAGCTTCTAGGAGTTCTCCCAGGTTTTTTGATTTGTTGCCGATGATCATGGAGCGGATTCTGGCTCTCATATTGTTTCGGCAGATGTCGACTAGCGACGCTTGTGGCAGTACATCAGAGCATTTGTATGCCATTGCTTTCCACTTGTGAATGAAGTCATATGTTGATTCATTCTCCCCCTGTTTTAGGCTGCACAGCTGAGCCATAGTAGCAGGATGATCCTCACCTTTGAAGTGAGTCAGGAAGCGTGTCTCTAGCATGGCCCAATTTTGGATTGAGTCCTCCGGCAGAGTGGAGTACCAATCGAAAGCCGTACCTTTTAGGGTACTTGCAAAGAGGCGGATCTTGAGTGCATCTTGATCCGCGATAGCTCCCGTCAGGATCTTGAAGTGGATGACGTGCTGTCTGGCTGATCCTTTCCCCGTATATGTTTGGAGAGTAGGATGCTTGAATTTGGTGGGGAACGGGACCGAGTCCATCCATAAGGGATATGGTGGCTTGATCCCATGCTCTTTGAGTATATCCTCTTCTTTTGCTTTGGCGAGGATACCGTCTACGTCCTTTTTGGTAAGGGCGCGTGACTCATTTTCTTCTCTATTTACTGAAAGTCCTTGTGGGAGTCCAAGATCCTAACCCTAGAGGGGGGGCGAATAGGGTGAGCTACTAATAGTGACTAACTATGACCAATTTTAATTTTCTATAAACTAACTAGTCACTAGTGATGATAACAAGCACAATGCGGAAGCTTAAATACATACAATCATCATAAGAGCATGCACCACAACAACAATATTTATAGTGGTTCGGCCAACGTGCCTACATCCACTACCGGCTTGTGTTCCTCACACCCCACCGGATTTCCACTAATATGCTTTTCAAAAGGCTAAGCAATAACCTCTACAACTATGCTTTTCTAGGCTAAGCAATAACCTTACAATGTGCTTTTATAGGCTAAGCAATAACCTTTACACAATGCTTTTATATGGCTAAGCAATAACCTTACAATCAAATGACTTCTCTCAAAGAAAGTGTTTTCACAAAACACTCTAAGAGATTACAATTAAAGCTCTAATAAAATTGCCTCTAAGTAGGCGGATAAGAAAATGAAAATCTAACTCACACAACACAATGAAATGCAAAGATGAATGCTTATGATATGTGTGTGTGGAAAACTTCAATCAAGTTTAAAAAGAAGGCTTAATCAATATATGCTAGAAGCATTTGAAAGTTAAGGCACACAAAGATTTGATTGAAGTTATATGCAAATCACTTGAACAACTACAAACTTGTTAATGATGTGAAAATCAAAAGATCACAATTTGAATGTTTAAGCCTAATCAAGTGATGCATGTGCTATGCTATGTTGTTTTCAAAAACAAAGGTTTAACTTAAGATTCAAATGAATGAAAACAACAAAGATGATTCAAACAAGTTAATGAAACACGTTTATAAAACAAATCAAAGGTTTTAACAAAACATGATTTATAAAGTTTTAACACAAAACTTGGTTTGAATCAAGGTGAGAAATCCATCACAATCTAAAACAAGGATTGAATGAAGGTAATGGATTTAACACATCATAGTTTATATGCTAATAATCATTTACCAATATTTTAGTCAAAGCATAAAACATATGATTAACAAAAGTAAAGCTTACTTGATGATTTAACTTAATGATCCAAGCTTTAGCTTTACTAATGACCCTCTTGGTCTTTCTTAGTTCATCCCCTTTTCCCTTGACTCCAAACTCCTCAAAGATGGCTTGGAAGGTCTAAAATGTTCAACTCTTTTTCAAAGGGAATGAAGCCTTTTTATACACAGACAACAGAGTTTCTGCGTGTCCCCGGTCGACCCCCAGCTTGGCTCGGTCGACCGACCCTTAACGGTCAGAAAAATGACCGTTGGAGAGCCAAACGGCTCTCTGCCCAGTCGACCCGCAGTGTACGCGGTCGACCGAGATGTGTACCCGGTCGACCGAGTACACTGGGCCCTGGGTCACTTTTCCCATTTTGCATACTTTTGCAATTTTCAAAGATTTTTGATGTGGGACTTGTTGGGGCCATTAAATCAAGCTTGAAACATGATTTCAATCAATCTGAGTATATTTTTTTTTAAAATCATGAATCATAAAAAAGCCACAAATCATTTGAAACTTTAAAACTTAGGCTAAGCTTGAATTTTGAAATTCCTTTTACAAAATCAATTGCATCCAAAATTAAAACCAATTCATGCATAAAACATGAGTTTTACCATATTTTAAAAACAATGCATGGATAAAATAAGATTTCAATGTTTTCTAAAATAATGCAAGTGTGAGAAATCAAATGATGATTAAAATGATATGCATCCATCAAATTGCAATACACACAATTCCTAACAATCTCCCCCTTTGCAATTTGATGGCAAACCTTAACTTAACACTAAACCTCACACTAAGTCTTCAGCTCCTTGGCTTGACACGGCTTGAAATCTTCGGATGCTCCTTCACTTAGCTTGGGCTTTAGCTCTTTTGATCTTCACTCTTCTTGTCCTTAGCTCCAAGCTTTCTTTCTTTTATCTTCTCTCCCCCTTAGACCAAGCACTCTCTCTCCTTGGTCTTTCTCTCCCTTTGCCATTGAATGCTCTCTCCCCCTTTGATCTTTCTCCCTTTTTGGGTAGCTAGAGCATTTTCTCCCCCTTAATCCTTTCTCCCCCTTTGCCATTAAATTGCAAAGGTAGCAATTGAAGAAAAGGTACCTACACACATGAAACAAGGAAAATACCTTTAGTAGCACCTGTTTACAAATGAAACTGAAAATGAAATGCTGAACAGGTTATCATGTATAGAGGTTGTCTATGCTGTTGTGAATGATGCTAAAAAAAAATATTAATCGAAAGAAAATTTAGTTCAATGCATCATAAATATTCATCAATTGAGGAATATAACAAGAAGATATGAGATGAATAATTTGAATATGTAAATTCATTGATTTTCCATAAAAGACTATTACATATTTCAATAATTACTTGACCAAACCAAAAATCAAAATAATGGTCAGTAATCAATTCAAGCTATCAGTCAGTTGATAGACAAATATTTAAAAGAGTTAAAAAGTCTATCACTACCCTCCCCACAAAAAGTGAAAAACTTTCCTAAGATCTAAGATGAATCTGTAGGAGACGGGGGCACTGCATCATCATGACGCCTGCAGCTGCTGGAGATGTTCGAGAGGTACTTCAAAGTCTTCTTCATCATTCCTGATACCTCTTGCCTAAATTCCTGATAGTCTGTACGTATGGTAGAAACAATATGCTCTAAAGAGGTCATACGGTCCTCCAGACTGCGCTGCTGAGGGGGCTCTGGATGAGGAGGCTGACCTGCTACTGGGTCTACAGGCTCTATCTCTGCAGCCTCTAACTCTGCATCTCCTTCAGCAACTGGATTCCTTTGCTGAGGTGGTGGAAGCTTCATCAAGAGAATGTTTGATTTGTTGAAAACAGTGGATGTCACTGGTCTCTCAGAAGCTGGAGGAACCACTCCATATGATCTAGCAAGCTGGGTAATGAGAAATCCAAATGGAGCTGCACACGGTTGCGATCCAGTAATAACTCGGAGAATATGGTGCATAATAACTGAAGGTAAGCATACCCGATCTCCAGATATAACTTTGAACAACATATTTGCCATGTAAGGAGTTACTTCAGTCCTATTCCCTTTCCTTGGATAGATGGAATGAGTGAAAAGGATATGAATGATCCGAAGGGAAGGAACCATGAGAGAAGCTTGAAGACAATTTTTGGCTGTCCAAACTTCAGCTCTTCCACAAAGAGCATGAGTCACTTCATCTTTTTCATCAAGAGGTAAAACTTCAGAAATTATCTTTGGTCCATTTGACCTAGGAACCCCCAAGATGGATGCAATCTTCTTTGTAGTGACCACCTCTTCTCCATGCTCAAATCTGATAGTGAATGAATTGTTGGTGGAAGCACAGATAGACTCATAAAGGCCATGAACCAAGGATGGAAAGGCATTTCCACTCCAATTTAGAATACCACCCCAGCCAATTTCTTCCATGATAGCAGGGACACCATAATCCACTAGATCTTCTACTACACATTTCTTCTCCACAATGATCCCTTTGTTTCGGAAGGATTTGACAACCGAAGATGGAGAAGGGATGGGTTTGAATCTGACTTCACGAGGAGGGGATGCTTCAGGAGAGGATGGAGGAGATCTATGTGAAGATGAAGCTTGGCCTGTTTCAGCACTGTGTCGCACGGCAGCTGTGCTCCCCTTCTCCTCTGAATTCCGTCTATCTGTCAGCATGAAGACGCATTGGTTCTTAGTGTGTGCTGCTTCCATCTCATTCAAAAATTCATGAGATTCCATCTGCTCTGGCCGTCCAAGACTATGGAAATAATCTTCTTCAACCGACTGTGTCTGTGTGCCGAGTTTGCTTCCACACACACATATCATAAGCATTCATCTTTGCATTTCATTGTGTTGTGTGAGTTAGATTTTCATTTTCTTATCCGCCTACTTAGAGGCAATTTTATTAGAGCTTTAATTGTAATCTCTTAGAGTGTTTTGTGAAAACACTTTCTTTGAGAGAAGTCATTTGATTGTAAGGTTATTGCTTAGCCATATAAAAGCATTGTGTAAAGGTTATTGCTTAGCCTATAAAAGCACATTGTAAGGTTATTGCTTAGCCTAGAAAAGCATAGTTGTAGAGGTTATTGCTTAGCCTTTTGAAAAGCATATTAGTGGAAATCCGGTGGGGTGTGAGGAACACAAGCCGGTAGTGGATGTAGGCACGTTGGCCGAACCACTATAAATATTGTGTTGTGGTGCATGCTCTTATGATGATTGTATGTATTTAAGCTTCCGCATTGTGCTTGTTATCATCACTAGTGACTAGTTAGTTTATAGAAAATTAAAATTGGTCATAGTTAGTCACTATTAGTAGCTCACCCTATTCACCCCCCCTCTAGGGTTAGGATCTTGGACTCCCACAAGGACTTTCAATATATGCTAGAAGCATTTGAAAGTTAAGGCACACAAAGATTTGATTGAAGTTATATGCAAATCACTTGAACAACTACAAACTTGTTAATGATGTGAAAATCAAAAGATCACAATTTGAATGTTTAAGCCTAATCAAGTGATGCATGTGCTATGCTATGTGTTTTCAAAAACAAAGGTTTAACTTAAGATTCAACTGAATGAAAACAACAAAGATGATTCAAACAAGTTAATGAAACACGTTTATAAAACAAATCAAAGGTTTTAACAAAACATGATTTATAAAGTTTTAACACAAAACTTGGTTTGAATCAAGGTGAGAAATCCATCACAATCTAAAACAAGGATTGAATGAAGGTAATGGATTTAACACATCATAGTTTATATGCTAATAATCATTTACCAATATTTTAGTCAAAGCATAAAACATATGATTAACAAAAGTAAAGCTTACTTGATGACTTAACTTAATGATCCAAGCTTTAGCTTTACTAATGACCCTCTTGGTCTTTCTTAGTTCATCCCCTTTTCCCTTGACTCCAAACTCCTCAAAGATGGCTTGGAAGGTCTAAAATGTTCAACTCTTTTTCAAAGGGAATGAAGCCTTTTTATACACAGACAACAGAGTTTCTGCGTGTCCCCGGTCGACCCCCAGCTTGGCTCGGTCGACCGACCCTTAACGGTCAGAAAAATGACCGTTGGAGAGCCAAACGGCTCTCTGCCCAGTCGACCCGCAGTGTACGCGGTCGACCGAGATGTGTACCCGGTCGACCGAGTACACTGGGCCCTGGGTCACTTTTCCCATTTTGCATACTTTTGCAATTTTCAAAGATTTTTGATGTGGGACTTGTTGGGGCCATTAAATCAAGCTTGAAACATGATTTAAATCAATCTGAGTATTTTTTTTTTTAAAATCATGAATCATAAAAAAGCCACAAATCATTTGAAACTTTAAAACTTAGGCTAAGCTTGAATTTTGAAATTCCTTTTACAAAATCAATTGCATCCAAAATTAAAACCAATTCATGCATAAAACATGAGTTTTACCATATTTTAAAAACAATGCATGGATAAAATAAGATTTCAATGTTTTCTAAAATAATGCAAGTGTGAGAAATCAAATGATGATTAAAATGATATGCATCCATCAAATTGCAATACACACAATTCCTAACATTTACCTCGTCGTCTTGATGATTCGGAGGAGGTTCATTGTTCGCCTGACTTTGGAAGGCGAGGAGAAGGTTTTCCATCAGAGTTTCAATCCTCTGCTGGCCCTGTTCCAACTGCTGGATGCGGGTGATCGCATCTTCTGGAGGTGGATTGCGGGGTGGTGGCTCAGAATTTGTAGCCAAGACATTCATCCTTCGCTATTCGAACGAAGAAACTATCCTGGTGACTGAGCTGGGGCTCGTTCTTTTCGAAGAGGAGCTTGAGGAAGGATCACTCTGCTGTCCTTTGCTTGAAGGAGCAGGGGATTCTTCTGAATGTCTTCTTGTCCTTGAGACGCTGCGGGTCATTGGACGTCGGACATGGATCTTCGTTGCTGATTTTTGGCGCCTTCTGGTTTTTCCAACCATATGGACGGCAGCAACTTGGTTGGGTCTTTCCTTTTCGACCCATTTGGGAGAGACTTGAAGTGTGGGAGGCTGGGTCCTTTGCTTCTCTAGTCTCTTTTGTCGGTATGACGCGCGGCGGCGTATACGACGAGTAATTTGAGCTTCGGTCAGCTCTGACTGGGCTTTGACGATGAAGGATGTGCTCCCTCGGGCGCAGCAGCCTGTCTTCTTTGTAGCTGGGCAAGGATAGGATGCGAACCCTATCCTTCGCCAGTTGCAGCGAAGCTTTGAATTTGTGAAGTTCGGCCCCTATAGAGATGAAGGGTCGAACTGCAGATTTGTAGGCCTTAGCAGGTGCTTGTGGAGGCCTTGTGATGCATGACTTGATTTTAGGCTTGTAGGAACAAGCCGGCTCATGCTGGGTTGACTTGGAAGTCAGGTTGGAGATGGGTCTCTCCTCTTTCATGTAAGCAAGAGGATAGAACTGGTTCTCCTTGAGTGGGGCCAGGAATGCTGGCTTAGTGGATGCCTGGGACCTTCTCTGTTTTGGTGAAGGTCTTGGGGACCAAGTCCTGGGGTAGACCTGGTTGGTTGCAGGTTGAGGCTTCGTGGGGCTGCCACGGGCTTCTGGCCTTCTGGTGCTCGCCTTTGGTGTCACGGTAGTGACACGTTGAGAGGCGAGTTTCTGCTTCTTGGAGGGAGCAGTTTGTTCCTCGGGAAGTGGGAATGGTCCCAGCGTCCCGAAGATGATAGTCCGGGGAGTCGAGGTCGACCCGGAGTTCAGAGAGTTGCCGAGGGAGTTGACACTTCGGCAGCTGATGGGGCGCTTGTAGGTGCGCGTGGTTTGCTTCTGTTGAAGCATGAGTTGGTGCTTGTTTTCGTCGAAAGTAATGGTTAGTGAAGCTGCCATTGTTTGTTTTTTCGAAAATTTCTGAAACAAGACCACATCCATTAGTAATCACAAGAATATAATGATCATAAATGGGAAGTTCTATGGTTTCGTCTTTTCAGATTGCTCGAGGTAGATGACCCAAGCAATATGAGGAAGGCAAAATGCCATAGAGGGTACAATTGTTCTGATCGCAGGTATGGTAAGCCCAGAATGGGCATCCCAGTGACTGCTAGAAGCAATTGTGAACTTAAATTCGACTTATCGAGAAGCAGAGCTTGCTCGAGGTAAGAAGAATATAAAGTTGGAGTTACAGATGTGCCGGTCGCAATACAGTAGACCCTGAAAGGGCGTACTAGTACCGCTAGACACAGATGTTTTGAGACCGCATCTATGAGATGAGATTCTCTGTTTGAAAGGTCAAGATTGGATTCATCAAAGAGAGCAGATGGTATTCCAATCTGAACACGGGCTCAGCGATTTCCGCGAGCGCCAGTGCTCAGAAAGAAATGAACCATGATTTCTCGGATCTGAATCTAAAAATGACGAGTTTTTTTTTTGAAAGGCCAATATCGGGTTCATCAAAGAGAGCAAAAGGCACTCCAATCTGAACACGGGCTCAGCGATTTCCGCGAGCGCCAGTGCTCAGAAAGGAGAAGACCAAGATTTCTCTAATCTAAACCCAAAATGACGGAAGTTTTTTTTTTTTTTTTGAAGATTTTTTTTTTGAAGATTTATTTTTTATTTTTTATTTTTTTTTAAGATTTTTTTTTTGAAATTTTTTTTTTATTTTTATTTTTTTATTTTAAAATTTTTATATATTTTTTTATTTATATTTTTTTTATTTATTTAAAAGACGAGAGAGTACACATAGGCCTCCTAACCCGGTCTTATGAAATCTTGATTGATAGAATTGCCCCCAGGTAAGGGTAGGATTACTTAATGAACCCGTTTGGAGGACCCTTGCCTAGAACAGTCAAGCTGTCTCCACACTCTGGACAAGGCTTTTCTTTGAATCAACCATGATCAAAGAACACAGTTGGTTTAACCTTAGTGGTCTATGTCTTTTTTTTTTATATATTTTTTATTTTATTTTTATTTTTATGAATTCATCGAAGAGAAACAATGGCCCAAAACCTTAGTCGAACAGGCCCAACATTTCTGCAAGCGCGATGAACGATAGGAACGGATCAAGGTTTCTCAATTTTGAATCCAAATTGAGAAATCTAAAATTTTTTTTTTTTACTTTTTTTATATATATATATATATATTTTTTAATGAACTCATCGAAGAGAAACCATGGCCCAAAACCTTAGTCGAACAGGCTCAACATTTCTGCAAGCGCGATGAACGATAGGAACGGATCAAGGTTTCTCAATTTTGAATCCAAATTGAGAAATCTAAAATTTTTTTTTTTTACTTTTTTTTATATATATATATATATTTTTTTTAATGAACTCATCGAAGAGAAACCATGGCCCAAAACCTTAGTCGAACAGGCTCAACATTTCTGCAAGCGCGATGAACGATAGGAACGGATCAAGGTTTCTCAATTTTGAATCCAAATTGAGAAATCTAAAATTTTTTTTTTAACTTTTTATATATATATATATATATATTTATATTTTTTAATGAACTCATCGAAGAGAAACCATGGCCCAAAACCTTAGTCGAACAGGCTCAACATTTCTGCAAGCGCGATGAACGATAGGAACGGATCAAGGTTTCTCAATTTTGAATCCAAATTGAGAAATCTAGTTTTTTTGTTTTTTTTTTTTGTTTTTTTTTTTTTTTTGAAAAGAGAAAGAGTGGAAATAAATTCAAAGAATTAGAAATTTCCAAACAAAAAATCTCATCTCATTTTTTTTGCAGAATTCAACATAGGCCACCAATTATAAAGTAGCCAAGAAATCGAGAAAAGAAATATAAGCATAGAGCAAAATATATGATATGCAAATATTTCATTTCTAGCATCGTGTTCTCAAATAAACGAGTCCCACCGGGTGTGCCAGCTTTGTTGGAATTTGAGATGCATTGAGTTGAATCTTGAAGCATTGGTGTGTTTGGTGTCTCAAGCATCAAATTGTATTGGAATTATTGTCAACACTATGTCTCAATCATGTGTTGAAAGAGTGGAAGTGATAGAGCTCAAGAAGAATGAAAAAGGAAAACAGTGAAGAAAATCAGTTTTTCCTGGTGCAGTGTACCCGGTCGACCGAGCTCCCTGGCCGGTCGACCGAGCATGAAGAAAGTGCAAAATCAGAGCTTACAGTTATTTTTTGACACAGAGGTCATCCGGTCGATACAGCTCCTGGTGCGATCGACCGAGCATGCACGCGGTCGACCGAGGCTTCCAGGATGTCGACCGAGCTCGGGTTCCAGAATTTGACAACTTACAACTTTTTGAAAGTCCGTCAGGCGCCCAGTTCACCCGGTCGACCGAGCAAAGTATGATGTCGACCGAGCACACACAGACAGCAAGTATTGCAGAATTAGAAGTCTTTTGCTAAAAGTTAGGAATTTTTGGTAATTCGTTTGGGACTCTTTCTAAACGAATTGTAGCCTATTTTGGACACTCTTTGGGGTTGCTAAAACCTATATAAACACTCCTAATCTCGTTTTCAATAATAAGCATCAAAGAAAGAAGAGTTTGAGAGAGTTTTGGAGAGAAGAGTGCTTGGAGAAGAAGGTGCTTGTGTCTTGCTGTTGTGGAGCAACTTTCTACAGCAAGTGTGGACGAATTTGAAGCCTCATGAAGATGGTATTTTCGTTCATAAGATAAGTCTCTCTTTTATGCTTTAGATTTCTATTTGTAAGGGATTGAGAGAGAGAGAATTGTAGAGGGGAAAGGGCTGTAGATCAGTTTATCTTCTTTGCTGTAATCATCAAGTTGGTGCTTGGTGTTTTGGGGTTTGGTGATCCTGTCTGTGGGTGCAGACAAATTGTAAAGGGAGTTGTAGCTTCCTAGATAGTTGGTGCTATCTGAAACCTAAGGGAGTCGGTGCTTCCTAGATAGTTGGTGCTATCTGAATTTAAGGGTTGGTGCTCTTTGTCGTCGGTGCGACTAAATAAGATTCAGACCTGTACCGGATTGTTGTTCGGACGGGATTGAACCGTGGACGTAGCCTTTTGGTGAACCACGTAAAATCTGGTGTCAAATTGTGTGGTTTGATTTGAATTGTTGTTAGCAAGGACCTGGTTAAAAGAGATCACTGATTCACCCCCCCCTCTCAGTGATCACGAGATCTAACAATTGGTATCAGAGCGTAAGGTTTCCCTTGATAAGCTTAACACGCTAAGGGTGATCTTTGTCAAATCACATGGCAACCAGCACAGCGAATATGAAAGCACCGTTGTTTGATGGTTCTAATTACAGCTTTTGGAAGATTAGAATGCAGGCCTTCATCAAATCTCTTGGCTATGATGTCTGGGAGACTGTCAGAGTCGGTTACAATTCTGCCATTGTACCCACTGATGCTGCAACGAAGAAGTTAGCAGACAACGACTCTAAGGCGCAGAATGCACTCTTTAGCGGCCTTGTTGACAGCGAGCTGATCAAAGTTATAGCATGCAAGACAGCCAAGGAAATCTGGGATAAGCTGAAAAGCATCCATGAAGGAGATGAGAAGATCAAAGAAGCGAAATTGCAAACTCATCGCTCCCAATTTGAGTCGCTTCGCATGGAGGATAACGAGAATGTTGATTCTTACATGCAACGGGTGAATGAAGTCACGAATGACATTCGTGGACTAGGAGAGGAGATTAAAGAACCAGTCATCGTAAAAAAGGTTCTAAGATCTCTCCTTCCCCGGTTTGATTCTAAAGTCTCAGCCATAGAAGAAGCCAAAGATCTGAACGAGTTTTCAATGGATGAGCTGCATGGTTCTCTCACTGCCTATGAGATGCGCATAGGTAAGACGTCTTCAACGGATAGAGAAGCGGCCTTCAAAGTTCAGAAAAAGGCAAAAGAGATTGCTGGTCATGATTCTGATGATGATGAGCTTGAGGCTCAATTTATTAGAAGGCTGAAGAAAGGAAGCAATGGCAAGTATAAAGGGAAGCTACCCTTTAAATGCTTCAATTGTGGCGGTGTTGGCCACTTTGCTGCGAAGTGCCCGCTGAAAGAAGACAATGATAATGACTCTTATGTTGATAAGAGTAAATGGAAGAAGAATTTCAGAAAGAAGGGCAAAGCAAAGAGCTTCATCAGTCAGCATAATGACAGCACGTCTGAATCTTCGGACGATGATGAATCAGTCGAGGCGACTGAAGCACTCTTCATGGTTACTATTGAAGAAGACGATGAGCAAGAGCTGGAAAACGAAGAGGAGGCTGAAGTGAATCTTGAAGAAGAGCTCATTGCTGCACTTGAGGAGCTTAGCAAGGAGCGAAGATCAAGTAAGAAAAATCTGAAACTTCTACATGAATCTGAAATTTCAGTTATTGCTTTGAAAACTGAATTAGAAGAGTATAAAAGAATGGTAGATGTCCTAGAAATACAAATCTGTACCAAAACTGAGGAAGTGATGAAACTTGAGAATGAAATCCTTGGAGCAAGGACTGAAAATATGCAAATGAAACAAAAGCTCAAGGAGTTTCAAGCTATCAATGGTACATTGAAGCTGAATGAAATTTTGAAAGTTCAAAGACCCCCTCACTTCAGATTTGGAATAGGATTTGAGAATGGAGAATCTTCTAAGGTTACACCTTCTGTAGAGACGGTGTTTGTAAAGCAAGTTACTACACCTTCCAATTCTGTGAAGCCCACACTGCCTAGAAAAGAGCCCATTCAAGTGAGAAAGGACATGAAGCCTAACCAGCCATATAAAAGATACAAATTTTATGGCTATTGTTATCATTGCAATAGGTATGGACATAGAAGGGCAGATTGTAAATTCTATGTGAGAAACAGCCCAGTTGTGAGAAGGAACCCTTTCTCAATCCTAAATAGCCACAATATTGAGTGCTACAAGTGTCATAATTTTGGACACATGGCTAGGGATTGTAGGCTGCCTACTGCTAAACCAATTCAGGTTGAAAAGAAACCCAAGTTAGTCAAAACTTGGAGGGCAAAGAAAAGTGCAGAAAAAGGCAAGGAATCTCTCATTGTGCAAACCGCTTACAATGCACAAAAGAAGACAGCACCATGGGTCCTTGATAGTGGCTGTTCGAGTCATATGACTGGTGATAAAGAAAAATTCATCAAGTTACAGCACTATGAAGGTGGTTCGGTAAAGTTTGGTAACAATGATGGTGCCAAAATTGTTGGAAAAGGTGTTGTTCAGCTGATGGCAAACAAGATCAGATCTGAAGAGGTCTTATATGTGTCTGGATTGAGACACAATCTGTTGAGTGTGAGCCAGATCTGTGATAAGGGCCACGAAATTGTTTTTACAAAGAATGGGATTGCTATCAAGAAGAGTAGCAACGGCAAAACAGTGGCTACTGGGTCAAGGACAGCTGGAAATCTTTACACCTTGTCAGATGGAGCTGAAAAGACATGCTTATTGAGTCGGTCAGAAGAGAGTTGGTTGTGGCACAAACGCCTTGGGCATCTAAGCTTTGGCAACATGTCAAAGATTTGCAATTCAAAGGCTGTTAGAGGTATGGCTACAGTTGAAAAGCCTTCAAACCCCATTTGTGACTCTTGTCAAAAGGGAAAGCAAACGAGGGTAATGTTCAAGACGAAGGAGCATCATACGAAGAAACCTCTTGAGCTGGTACACACTGATCTCTGTGGACCGATGCGGACTCAAAGCACCAATGGAGATAAGTATTTTATGCTTTGCATTGATGATTTTACTCGCATGACATGGGTATTATTTCTTAAGCATAAACATCAAGCACTTGATCGGTTCAAAGTGTTTAAAGCACAGGTTGAAAACATGCTAGGGAAGCAGATCAAGACGCTAAGGTCTGATCGTGGAGGCGAATTCACATCTGATGAATTCACTAAGTATTGTGAACATCATGGCATCCAAAGACAATACTCAGCCCCTAGAACTCCACAGCAGAATGGAGTTGTTGAGCGCAAGAACCGCACTGTGCAAGAAATGGCACGCACCATGCTGGTTGAAAGTAAGATGGCTGATAAGTATTGGAAAGAGGCGATTCATACGGCTGTTTATATTCAGAATCGCTGCTTGATCAGGCCACATGAAGATAAAACACCTTATGAGCTATGGTTTGGAAGAAAAGCTACAGTCAAGCACTTCAGAGTCTTCGGTAGCAAGTGTTACATCAAGCGGCTCGAACAAAATCCGGGCAAATTTGAAGAAAGAGCCGATGAAGGTATTTTTCTGGGTTACTCATCCTCTAGTAAAGCTTACAGATGCCTTAACAAAAGGACCAGAAAAATTATTGAAAGTGCTGATGTTAGAATTGATGAAAACCATGAGTCAAAGAAGGTAACTCATAATGACAGTCCAGTTTATGAGGACTCGAGTGAGATTGATGATGAAGTGGCTGAACCTGATTCTGAAAAGGCAAAAGATGATTCAGAGGATACTTCTCCTAGAAAGAAAAGTACTTGGGTAGAGCAACACCCTAAGGATCAAATCATTGGAGATCCTGAGGCCGGTGTAAAAACTAGACAAAGTGTAGTTAGCAATTACTCACTTGTGTCCACCATTGAGCCCAAGACAGTAGCTGAAGCTAGTCTAGATGAAAGCTGGTTAAAAGCTATGCATGAGGAGTTGGAGCAGATTGAGAAAAACTCCACATGGGAACTAGTCCCTAGACCTACTGATAAGAATGTGATTGGTACAAAATGGGTCTTTCGGAACAAGCTGAATGAAGATGGTCAGGTCATACGAAACAAGGCAAGGTTGGTTTGTAAAGGCTATGCACAAGTTGAAGGCATAGATTTTGAAGAGACCTTTGCACCGGTGGCTCGTCTGGAAGCCATTCGTATGTTTCTTGCATTGGCTGCCTATAAAACCTTCAAGGTATTTCAGATGGATGTTAAGTCAGCTTTCTTGAATGGTTTACTTGAAGAAGAGGTCTACATTGAGCAACCTGATGGCTTTCTAATTAGCAAAAATTCAGACTTAGTTTGCAAGCTGAAGAAGGCTCTATATGGACTGAAACAGGCGCCAAGGGCATGGTATGCAAGGCTGGATCTTTATCTTCGCAAGATCGGTTTTGGAAAAGGACTTGTTGATAGCAATCTGTATGTCAAATCTGATTCAAGCAAACAGCTGGTGGTTATTGTTTATGTTGATGACATAATATTTGGAGGCAATGATGAGAATATGTGCAGGATTTTTGCTGAAGATATGACGAAAGAATTTGAGATGTCTATGCTTGGAGAGCTAAAGTTCTTCCTAGGATTACAAGTTCAGCAGCTGAAAAATGGTATTTTTATATCTCAGATGAAATATATAAAGGAAATGCTGAAGCGTTTTAACATGGAAGACAGCAAGCCCGTGAGCACGCCAATGACAACGAACACGAAACTTAGCAAAGATGATAAGGCTTCGTCCGTTGATCACACCACCTATCGTTCTATGATAGGAAGCTTGCTTTACTTGACTGCTACAAGACCAGATCTTCTACAAGCAGTATGTATGGTGGCTCGATTTCAAGCATCACCAACTGAGACGCACCTTACAGCAGTGAAAAGGATATTTCGATATCTAAAAGGTACTATGGAGCTTGGAATATGGTATCCTAAAGGTAAATCCTTTACTCTTGTCGCATACTCAGACGCCGATTGGGCTGGTTGCGTAGATGATCGCAAGAGTACAAGTGGTGGTGCATTCTATCTTGGTGATAGATTGGTAGCTTGGCACAGCAAGAAGCAAGACTCCGTCTCACTTTCGACAGCGGAAGCAGAATATATTGCAGCGGCAACTTGTTGTACGCAAGTGTTATGGATGCGGCAAATGCTCTCTGATTTAGGAGTTCCAACAACAGATCCTACGCCGATCCTCTGTGATAACACTAGTGCAATTCATATCTCCAAGAATCCAGTTCAGCATTCAAGGACTAAGCATGTTGCAATCCGCTATCACTTTCTCAAGGATAAAGTTGCAGATGGTGAGGTAAAGTTGGAATACGTTCCTACTACTGAGCAAGTGGCTGATATCTTCACAAAACCTTTGCCAAAGGAAGTCTTCGAGTATCTCCGAAAGAAATTAGGAGTTACTCACTCTCCTACACCTTAGGAGATGTGCCAGAAAGGGGGAGCAATGAATTCGTTGAATATCTTATTTGCTCCTAGATTGGTCCCTTTGGAATTATTGTCAAAGGGGGAGAAGATTATGCATGGAAAGGTTGATATGCATGTCATCTTGAGAAGGTTATCTGAAGATTGGTATCAAGTTATGCTGAGAAGGAAAGACTATATGCATGTTGAAGTTAGTCTTATGCTAAGAAGATGGAAATATGATAGCATGAGGAAGATGGAAGATTGGAATGAAAATTGGTATCAAGATAGTGAATGAGAAGATCATGTTCCAAGGGGAGTTTATTGTTAAGATCATGTTCCAAGGGGAGTTTATTGTTCTAAAAAGGCTCTATGATGTCAACATGTTCCAAGTGTCTGTGTTGAAGTTCCAAGTGTTGCCAACAATTCCAAAGGGGGAGATTGTTGGAATTTGAGATGCATTGAGTTGAATCTTGAAGCATTGGTGTGTTTGGTGTCTCAAGCATCAAATTGTATTGGAATTATTGTCAACACTATGTCTCAATCATGTGTTGAAAGAGTGGAAGTGATAGAGCTCAAGAAGAATGAAAAAGAAAACAGTGAAGAAAATCAGTTTTTCCTGGTGCAGTGTACCCGGTCGACCGAGCTCCCTGGCCGGTCGACCGAGCATGAAGAAAGTGCAAAATCAGAGCTTACAGTTATTTTTGACACAGAGGTCATCCGGTCGATACAGCTCCTGGTGCGATCGACCGAGCATGCACGCGGTCGACCGAGGCTTCCAGGATGTCGACCGAGCTCGGGTTCCAGAATTTGACAACTTACAACTTTTGAAAGTCCGTCAGCGCCCAGTTCACCCGTCGACCGAGCAAAGTATGATGTCGACCGAGCACACACAGACAGCAAGTATTGCAGAATTAGAAGTCTTTTGCTAAAGTTAGGAATTTTTGGTAATTCGTTTGGGACTCTTTCAAACGAATTGTAGCCTATTTTGGACACTCTTTGGGGTTGCTAAAACCTATATAAACACCTAATCTCGTTTTCAATAATAAGCATCAAAGAAAGAAGAGTTTGAGAGAGTTTTGGAGAGAAGAGTGCTTGGAGAAGAAGGTGCTTGTGTCTTGCTGTTGTGGAGCAACTTTCTACAGCAAGTGTGGACGAATTTGAAGCCTCATGAAGATGGTATTTTCGTTCATAAGATAAGTCTCTCTTTTATGCTTTAGATTTCTATTTGTAAGGGATTGAGAGAGAGAGAATTGTAGAGGGGAAAGGGCTGTAGATCAGTTATCTTCTTTGCTGTAATCATCAAGTTGGTGCTTGGTGTTTTGGGGTTTGGTGATCCTGTCTGTGGGTGCAGACAAATTGTAAAGGGAGTTGTAGCTTCCTAGATAGTTGGTGCTATCTGAAACCTAAGGGAGTCGGTGCTTCCTAGATAGTTGGTGCTATCTGAATTTAAGGGTTGGTGCTCTTTGTCGTCGGTGCGACTAAATAAGATTCAGACCTGTACCGGATTGTTGTTCGGACGGGATTGAACCGTGGACGTAGCCTTTTGGTGAACCACGTAAAATCTGGTGTCAAATTGTGTGGTTTGATTTGAATTGTTGTTAGCAAGGACCTGGTTAAAAGAGATCACTGATTCACCCCCCCCTCTCAGTGATCACGAGATCTAACAAGCTTGATGGACCGCGCTCCTGCTCGGTTCTACCGAGGTCGGCGGACGTGGGAGTCCGTTGGGTCCGACCCTTTCGTAACCGGGGGCAGGGGCGTGCATCAACATTTCTTCTTTTTTTTTTTGTGGGTGTGCCAGATTTTCTATTTTTACTTAGAATTGCAAGTGGTGATCCGGAGATCAACCTTCGCAAGTAAAAAGGAAATCAACTTCTTTCAAGTTTTCCATTGCACATTGTCGCGACCCCGGACCGAGAAACTAGGGGAAAAGAAGGATCCGGGTCCGGGAGGTGGGACAGGTCGGGTTGATGCCGCGCCACGTGCATCTCTTTGGCTATAACGCACACGGAATTAAAAGAATATTTATCCATGCACGTGATTTCCCACAGGGTTCCGCGGTGAGGATTATCTTTACACATCATCCCACATGTAACCATATCAAACACATTCTCGTAATTGCGGAAGCGTGTAGTAAACCATATTAATACCATTCAAACCCATAAACAAGACTGATTTATGGTTAACATGATAAGATATCAGGATGAGCAATGATCAAGCATGTTTTCCCCAAAAGTAAATTCAAGTATATTTACAAAGTATCAGTTAATTAAAACCCCAAAATAACGGTCAACAAAGACCGTACTACCAAATGAAATCTAAACCAAAGATATCAAGTTCCCAAAGTGTATCGTTCTCAAGGCAAGGCCGAATGTCTACATGACATCATCGGCTTGCCACTCAATCACTCGTTGCGGTGCACCGACCGCCTCCTCTGGCTCCTCCTCAATGGCAAAGAGCTCGGGACCTGAGTACCAAAATAAATGGATCAGACACGACGGTCTGGCAGGTGGGTGAAAAGACATAACAATAATAAAACAATGATGCTATGCAAGAGTTAAGAAAAATTATGGATAAACAATGAACTTTATAAAAGACAATGTGTCATTTCAAAAGAAGTACATATGCAATAAATCATGTAAGGTAACAAGGATTTGGAAACTGTCAAGATGGCAACCCCACAAGCTAGATCCTCCCTTCACCGAAGTGAAGAGAGCGCATACCCTAACAAGATCATTGTCCTCAGTCACACGAGGTGAGGAGGAACAACTATAAATATTATAATATACATATATATATACTCTGCGGGACCACGGTAGCGAACCGGGTAAAAACTCTGCACATTCCAGACTGCAGCTGGCTATCGGGAGGGGAAGGAACCCCAAGTCGGAGGATCAAACCGACGAGGTCGTCCAAGCTCAGTGGTGCCGACTCATAGGTCAAATACGATAAATCAAATCATATGCACAGTAAGAAACGGGGTGCCATAGGCACAAATACACATCCATCTCAAATCTCCATATACAAGTTAGCAAAAGCTAAACACATCACTTTTAGTACTCTTGTAACAGTCTAGTCATATCAAGTTGGTTTGAAATCCCAAAATAGGAGTTTAGTTGAAAATCAAATACAAATAGTTTTCCCACCTTTATAGGCTAACAATGGAGTTTCTAGAATTGAATCAGTGTGAATAGGGTCCCGTATGTCAGTTATGATGAAATTTTGGTACTCTTTAAGAGTTAGGGACATTCCGGGTCCTTATACACATTGATCAATCTAGAAAACCTCATGGAGTTTCCACGATGAGGTTCTTCCTTCCTTCGGACTTCACATAATGCCTTACCCATCCTTGAATAGCATTGGGCCTCCAAACAATACTTCCACACTACAGCCCTTCACAATATACCCCAATCTTTCATGGGTTTGGACGCATCATTATAGGTTCAATGTCTTCAAATAAGAAGATAAGGGATAGAGCTGAATTGGACTTGAGTATGGACTTGGGGTGAATCCGGAAAATAGTCCCATAATTCTCTCATTTTACAGTTCATTTTTATTCAGTCCGATCGATCGGACCTGAAGGGCGATCGATCGGTCCTGAAGACCCTCTCAGTTATTTACAGTCCGATCGATCGGACCTGATGGGCGATCGATCGGCCCTGCCAACCCTCTCAGTTAATTACAGTCCGATCGATCGGACCTGATGGGCGATCGATCGGTCCTGCAAACCCTCTCAGTTAATTACAGTCCGATCGATCGGACCTGATGGGCGATCGATCGGTCCTGCAAACCCTCTCAGTTAATTACAGTCCGATCGATCGGACCTGATGGGCGATCGATCGGTCCTGTAGCGAACCTCAACCCATTTGGTTGAATCCTTCTCTTGTCCAACTCCTATCCATTTCCTTTCTTTCCCCTTCTTCCATACATATCTTCACAATTAATTGGGCTACTCCTTGCCTCATTATCTCATCAAATCATCGTTCAAAATCAATAAGACTAAATCATCAAACATGATAATTCATTAAAACCATCAATGAAGACAAATCAAGATTTTGCATAAAACATGATAAAACACATGAGAATCATTTCATCCACTTGCCTTGGGTCCAATTGCAATTCAATTGAGCTCTAATCACCTCTTAGGCCAAAATCAAACACCTATACACAAAACCCCCAAATCCAAACCCTAAAATATCAAAATCCAATTAAAACAAAACGGAATCTTCCAATAATTGAAATGAAGCTACCCTAGGGCTAAACAAACAAGATTATAAAACTTTTAAGAAAATCACTTACAAGGAAGTTCCTCAAAAAGCAAGGTGTTGTCCAAAGCAAGACTTGAAGTGGGCGGTTTTCTTCAAAAATGGTATCAAGATGAAGGCCTTGAGATGAGGAAGAAGATTATAGCAACTAATTCTCCATTAGCACTAGTTTAGTGGGGGATTGAAGATGAAGAGGCAGGAAAAGGTAAGGGAAAACCCTTAGGGCTGGGGTTTCTCTTCTCCTCTAGGGTTTTTGCCAGAAATGGGAAAAAGAAGAAGAAACTTTCTATATATAGTAAGTGAGGATGGGGCCCACAACTTAAAGAACTTCTCGGGCTCAAAACATGGTCCTCGGGGCTTCAAACGAAATCGGCGAAGAAGACAAAGTTGATCGGAAAAATTTCTAGTTTCCAAAAAGTATATATTTTGCACATTTTGGTGACATTGAAATCGGTGTCCAGATTTTGGGTAAAAAGACCATTTTGCCCTCAATTAGTGAAAAATCAGGTTTAAGGTCCTCAAATGAAAACGATGTCAACATGAAAGTTGTAGGGATTAACAAGATAAGTTCAATGGGTTAAAACACGATTCTTGGAAATCATCGGTAAACCCCCAATCTCACACAATTCGTAACAAGAACCCCCAAAGGGTCCCACAAATAGAAAAGCTCTCCAAATTCCCCAAAGCTATTATAAAAGCTATTCTAATCCCCAACTAATCCAAAACCACTAAACACACTTAAAACTAAAACACCACTTAATCAACTCTAAACGAGGTCTCTCGGGTCAGGGTCTTACATCCTCCACCCCTTAGGACATTTGGTCCTCCAAATGGAAATTAAAACTCACCTCCGGTAGAAGATGTGGGTACTTCTTCTGAACTTGATCCCGTAATTCCCAAGTTGCTTCTTCCGGTCCATGATTCTCCCAAAGTACCTTGACCCACTGAATAGTCCGAGTTCTCAATTCTTGTTCCTTGGTGTCAATGATCTGCTTAGGCTTCTCAACATAGGTCGCATCTTCTCGAATTTCCAACGGCTCATAACGGAGTATGTGTAGCCTGTCGGGAACGTACTTTTTCAACATAGACACATGGAAAACATTGTGTACGCCGGAAAGTTCGGGTGGTAAGGCTAACCTGTAAGCCACATCACCAATCCTACTCACAATGTCGTATGGTCCAATGTATCTCCTGGACAATTTGCCCTTCTGTCCAAACCTCAAAGTTCCACGAGTAGGTGACACTTTCAAGAAAACCTTATCTCCTTCTTTGAACTGTAAATCCCTTCTGTGAGAGTCTGCATAACTCTTCTGTCTACTCTGAGCCACTTTCAGACGTTCTTGGATCAACTTGACCTTGTCACTTGTCTCACTAACAATGGTCGGTCCATGGAAACTGCGAGTACCAACTTCTTCCCAACAAACAGGTGTTCTACACCTTCTGCCGTACAAAGCCTCAAAAGGTGCCATACCGATACTCGAGTGGAAACTGTTGTTGTAAGCGAACTCACACAACGGTAAGGCTTCATCCCATTGAGTCTTGAAATCTAGTACACAAGCTCGAAGCATATCCTCAAGTGTCTGAATTGTCCTTTCTGACTGACCATCGGTCTGTGGGTGATAGGCTGTGCTGAACTGTAACTTCGTACCCATAGACTCATGCAATGTCTTCCAAAATCTTGAGACAAATCTGCTGTCTCTATCGGATGTGATGGAAACTGGCTGTCCATGACGACTGACAATCTCTGTGACAAACAACTGTGCCAAAGGTAACATATGCATTTTCCTCCCAGTCTTCATCGGTAAGAAATGAGCTGACTTGGTGAGACGGTCCACTATGACCCAAATCGCATCATTGCCCTTACTAGTCTTCGGTAAACCCGATATGAAGTCCATGGTAATGTGTTCCCATTTCCATTCCGGAATCTCTAATGGTCGTAGTAACCCTGGAGGCTTCTGGTGTTCTGCCTTGATCAACTGACATGTCATACAACGAGAGACGAAAGCTGCTATCTCTCTCTTCATGTTATTCCACCAAAATCTGCCCTTCAAATTCTGGTACATCTTCGTACTGCCCGGATGTATGGAATACTTGGTATCATGGGCCTCGGACATGATATCATTCCTCAAGTCCTCCAAGTTAGGCACACAAAGACGGTCTCGGTAATACAAAACTCCATCCACAATTCGAAAATCTGGACGATCTGCTATATGCTCAAAAATCTTAGCCAACTCTGGGTCTTGCAACTGACTCTCTTTGATCTTTTGAATGAACGAAGGTTCTGACACTGACATGTTTGCTAACATGACACCCTCTCTTAGTGGCTGAAAATCTACTCCCAACTCCTCTAACTGCTGTACCACATAAGTTCCACGAAGACTTGCCATGCTCACTGACTTTCTGCTCAAGGCATCTGCAACTACATTCGCTTTCCCCGGGTGATACTTGATTGGAAAATCATAGTCTTTAATATATTCCATCCATCTCCTTTGCCTCATGTTCAACTCCTTCTGAGAAAACAGGTACTGTAGACTACGGTGATCGGAGTGAACCTCAAACTTCTCTCCATAGAGGTAGTGTCTCCACATCTTCAATGCTAAAACCACTGCTGCCAACTCAAGATCATGCGTTGCATAGTTCTTTTCATGATCCTTCAACTGCCGAGATCCATATGCAACTACCTTCCCATCTTGCATTAGCACGCATCCAAGCCCAACATTAGAAGCATCGGTAAAAATGGTAAAACCGCCGCTCCCAGATGGCAAGGTAAGGACTGGAGCCGTAGTCAATCTCGTCTTCAGCTCTTGGAAACTAGCTTCACACTTGTCTGTCCAAACATATGGTGCATTCTTCCTTGTCAACTTCGTCAAAGGTGACGCAATCGACGAAAATCCTTGCACAAACCTCCGATAATATCCTGCCAATCCAAGAAAACTCCTGATTTCTGATGCATTCTTCGGTCTATCCCAATTCATGACTGCCTCAATCTTGGATGGGTCCACTGATAATCCTTCTTTGGAGATGATATGGCCCAAAAATGTGACTTGGTCCAACCAAAATTCACACTTACTAAGCTTTGCAAACAACTGATTCTCCCTCAAAAGCTGAAGTGCTATCCTCAAATGTTCTTCATGCTCTCCTTTGGTCTTGGAATACACCAAAATATCATCAATAAACACCACTGTAAACTGATCCAAATACTCCGCAAATATTTTGTTCATCAACGCCATGAAAACTGCCGGTGCAACGCAAATATTTTGTTCATCAACGCCATGAAAACTGCCGGTGCATTAGTCAAACCAAATGGCATCACTAGAAACTCATAGTGTCCATATCTTGTCCGAAAGGCTGTTTTTGGCACATCTGAATCTCTAACCCTCAACTGATGGTAGCCTGACCTCAAATCAATCTTCGAAAAGTAAGCAGCTCCTTGCAACTGATCAAACAATTCATCTATCCTTGGCAATGGATATTTGTTTTTGATGGTCACTTGGTTCAATCTTCTATAGTCAATACACATTCTCATAGAGCCATCCTTCTTCTTCACAAACAAAACTGGTGCTCCCCACGGTGACACACTAGGTCTCACGAAACCTTTGTTCAAGAGTTCTTGCAATTGCATCTTCAACTCTCCCAATTCTGCTGGGGCCATTCTGTAAGGTGCGATAGATATCGGAGCGGTCCCCGGTAACAACTCAATAGTGAAGTCTATCTCTCTAATGGGTGGCAATCCAGGTATCTCCTCCGGGAAAACATCCGGAAATTCACAAACAATTGGGATCTCCTCCACCCCTTGGGACCGTTTATCCTCCGTGATAAACGCCAAATAACCCTCACAACCACTTTTCAGAAGCCTATCAGCCTTCAATGCTGAAATAAATCCTGCACCAGAATTACTCCCTTCTCCCTGAAACAACACCCCTTCTTGGGTCTCCTCTAACTTAAAAGTTAGGGTTTTATGGAAACAATCCATAGTAGCATGGTATCCTGCTAACCAATCCATCCCTAGGATGACATCAAAATCCTGCATCTCCAACAAAATGAGATCTGCCGGTAATACTACTTCTCCTATCATGACTGGACAACTAGGGTAAAAAGTTCTACAAACAACTTCCTTACCTAAAGGGGTAGTCACAGTCAAAATGAAACTCAATTCTCTAGCATGCATATCAATCAACATAGCAAATTTTGGAGATAGGAATGAGTGAGTAGAGCCAGGGTCAAACAAAACCTTAGCATCAAAACCACAAACGAGAAGTGTACCTTCCACTACATTGCCTTCAGCCTCCACATCAGCTCTATTGACAGCATAGAGTTGTGCCCTTTGTGGTGGCCTGTTCTGCCCTTGCTGTTGCCTTCCTTGTGGTGCATTCCTATTCTGATTCTGAGGACGCTGATTCTGATTTTGAATCTGCCCTTGCTGACGGGCCGGTTGTTGCTGTTGTTGTTGTGGCCAAAACTGTGGCTGAGGTGCCTGTTGTTGTAGTGGCCTTGCTTGATTCTGAACTACCAATGCATTCTGAGGTGGTGCCTGACGCTGTACTCCTTGTTGCTGTCTGTTTTGTCTATCTGGCCTTGGGCAATCCCTCATTTGGTGGTCCAATGAACCACATCTAAAACATGCTCCCGTGATAGTACGACATTGGGCATTCCCATGACGTTTCCCACAATGGATACAAGCATCCGGATTTTGTACATTTTGCTCTTGTCTTGGCCTCTTGTTCTGATTGTTTCTTTGTTGATTGTTCTGCTGCTGGCCTTGACCCTTTCCTTGGTTCTTGATGATCTTGTTGTGGAAGTTCTCAAATTTGTATGCTCTCTTGACAGCTTCTTCAAAGGTAACGGGTGGTACAACCCCGGTAGCATCTCTCTCAATAATCGGGTGAAGTCCCTCAAGGAACTTGGTTATCTTCTTCTCCACCGTGTCTATCAACTCTGGAGCATACCTTGACAATCTCTCGAATTTGGTAAGGTATTCGAGGACTGTCATGTTCCCTTGCACAAGTTGTTGAAATTCTGCTGCCTTTTGTCTCTTGACATGTGCAGGTACATATTTCTCTCCAAACTGTCTCTTGAAGTTAACCCAAGCTTCTGCATCAGCCATTTCCCTATATTCTGCCCTGACGGTCTTCCACCAAATATCTGCTAAACCCACAAACATAGAGGCTGCCAGCTGCACACGTTCTAGACCGGTACATAAGAATATCTCAAATATGTTTTCGGTGTGCTCAAGCCAATCATCTGCTGCCATTGGGTCCTCAGTACCCAAAAATTCTTTCGGTCCTCTCTTCCTGAACCGCTCATACAACACATTAGGATCATTCCCTCTAACATTCACCGGACCAGGTGGTGCAACTGGGATTGGTTCCGGTCTCCTCTCCAATATCCCCAACAACTGTGCCTGCATTTGAGCTATCTCCCTAGCATGATCCTCGTCTTTCTTAAGCATCTGTTCTTGCAATCTGGTCTGTGTCTCAAATGCTTGTGCTTGGAGTCTAGCCTGATTTTCATTTGCTTGTCGTTGTTGGTCTAGCATAGCTTGCATCATCTGCTGGAATTGATTCTGCATATTGTTGTCCTGAAGTTCCTCTGTACTAAGCCCTGCACTCTCACTGTTACTGGCAATGTGATTACTGTTTGCTGTTCTTTTGCGAGGTGGCATAACGCTGCAAAACAATTTGTTAGCACATATAAACCAAGTACAGGGTGGTCACACATTGCTCACACGATTCTATCTAACGGATCCTCGCCACGTACTTAAGGTTTCTAGTTTCTTTTAATTGCCTGAAACATGTCCCGCTCTGATACCAGTCCTGTCGCGACCCCGGACCGAGAAACTAGGGGAAAGGAAGGATCCGGGTCCGGGAGGTCGGGACAGTGGTCGGGTTGATGCCGCGCCACGTGCATCTCTTTGGCTATAACGCACACGGAATTAAAAGAATATTTATCCGTGCACGTGATTTCCCACAGGGTTCCGCGGTGAGGATTATCTTTACACATCATCCCACATGTAACCATATCAAACACATTCTCGTAATTGCGGAAGCGTGTAGTAAACCATATTAATACCATTCAAACCCATAAACAAGACTGATTTATGGTTAACATGATAAGATATCAGGATGAGCAATGATCAAGCATGTTTTCCCCAAAAGTAAATTCAAGTATATTTACAAAGTATCAGTTAATTAAAACCCCAAAATAACGGTCAACAAAGACCGTACTACCAAATGAAATCTAAACCAAAGATATCAAGTTCCCAAAGTGTATCGTTCTCAAGGCAAGGCCGAATGTCTACATGACATCATCGGCTTGCCACTCAATCACTCGTTGCGGTGCACCGACCGCCTCCTCTGGCTCCTCCTCAATGGCAAAGAGCTCGGGACCTGAGTACCAAAATAAATGGATCAGACACGACGGTCTGGCAGGTGGGTGAAAAGACATAACAATAATAAAACAATGATGCTATGCAAGAGTTAAGAAAAATTATGGATAAACAATGAACTTTATAAAAGACAATGTGTCATTTCAAAAGAAGTACATATGCAATAAATCATGTAAGGTAACAAGGATTTGGAAACTGTCAAGATGGCAACCCCACAAGCTAGATCCTCCCTTCACCGAAGTGAAGAGAGCGCATACCCTAACAAGATCATTGTCCTCAGTCACACGAGGTGAGGAGGAACAACTATAAATATTATAATATACATATATATATACTCTGCGGGACCACGGTAGCGAACCGGGTAAAAACTCTGCACATTCCAGACTGCAGCTGGCTATCGGGAGGGGAAGGAACCCCAAGTCGGAGGATCAAACCGACGAGGTCGTCCAAGCTCAGTGGTGCCGACTCATAGGTCAAATACGATAAATCAAATCATATGCACAGTAAGAAACGGGGTGCCATAGGCACAAATACACATCCATCTCAAATCTCCATATACAAGTTAGCAAAAGCTAAACACATCACTTTTAGTACTCTTGTAACAGTCTAGTCATATCAAGTTGGTTTGAAATCCCAAAATAGGAGTTTAGTTGAAAATCAAATACAAATAGTTTTTCCCACCTTTATAGGCTAACAATGGAGTTTCTAGAATTGAATCAGTGTGAATAGGGTCCCGTATGTCAGTTATGATGAAATTTTGGTACTCTTTAAGAGTTAGGGACATTCCGGGTCCTTATACACATTGATCAATCTAGAAAACCTCATGGAGTTTCCACGATGAGGTTCTTCCTTCCTTCGGACTTCACATAATGCCTTACCCATCCTTGAATAGCATTGGGCCTCCAAACAATACTTCCACACTACAGCCCTTCACAATATACCCCAATCTTTCATGGGTTTGGACGCATCATTATAGGTTCAATGTCTTCAAATAAGAAGATAAGGGATAGAGCTGAATTGGACTTGAGTATGGACTTGGGGTGAATCCGGAAAATAGTCCCATAATTCTCTCATTTTACAGTTCATTTTTATTCAGTCCGATCGATCGGACCTGAAGGGCGATCGATCGGTCCTGAAGACCCTCTCAGTTATTTACAGTCCGATCGATCGGACCTGATGGGCGATCGATCGGTCCTGCCAACCCTCTCAGTTAATTACAGTCCGATCGATCGGACCTGATGGGCGATCGATCGTCCTGCAAACCCTCTCAGTTAATTACAGTCCGATCGATCGGACCTGATGGGCGATCGATCGGTCCTGCAAACCCTCTCAGTTAATTACAGTCCGATCGATCGGACCTGATGGGCGATCGATCGGTCCTGTAGCGAACCTCAACCCATTTGGTTGAATCCTTCTCTTGTCCAACTCCTATCCATTTCCTTTCTTTCCCCTTCTTCCATACATATCTTCACAATTAATTGGGCTACTCCTTGCCTCATTATCTCATCAAATCATCGTTCAAAATCAATAAGACTAAATCATCAAACATGATAATTCATTAAAACCATCAATGAAGACAAATCAAGATTTTGCATAAAACATGATAAAACACATGAGAATCATTTCATCCACTTGCCTTGGGTCCAATTGCAATTCAATTGAGCTCTAATCACCTCTTAGGCCAAAATCAAACACCTATACACAAAACCCCCAAATCCAAACCCTAAAATATCAAAATCCAATTAAAACAAAACGGAATCTTCCAATAATTGAAATGAAGCTACCCTAGGGCTAAACAAACAAGATTATAAAACTTTTAAGAAAATCACTTACAAGGAAGTTCCTCAAAAAGCAAGGTGTTGTCCAAAGCAAGACTTGAAGTGGGCGGTTTTCTTCAAAAATGGTATCAAGATGAAGGCCTTGAGATGAGGAAGAAGATTATAGCAACTAATTCTCCATTAGCACTAGTTTAGTGGGGGATTGAAGATGAAGAGGCAGGAAAAGGTAAGGGAAAACCCTTAGGGCTGGGGTTTCTCTTCTCCTCTAGGGTTTTTGCCAGAAATGGGAAAAAGAAGAAGAAACTTTCTATATATAGTAAGTGAGGATGGGGCCCACAACTTAAAGAACTTCTCGGGCTCAAAACATGGTCCTCGGGGCTTCAAACGAAATCGGCGAAGAAGACAAAGTTGATCGGAAAAATTTCTAGTTTCCAAAAAGTATATATTTTGCACATTTTGGTGACATTGAAATCGGTGTCCAGATTTTGGGTAAAAAGACCATTTTGCCCTCAATTAGTGAAAAATCAGGTTTAAGGTCCTCAAATGAAAACGATGTCAACATGAAAGTTGTAGGGATTAACAAGATAAGTTCAATGGGTTAAAACACGATTCTTGGAAATCATCGGTAAACCCCCAATCTCACACAATTCGTAACAAGAACCCCCAAAGGGTCCCACAAATAGAAAAGCTCTCCAAATTCCCCAAAGCTATTATAAAAGCTATTCTAATCCCCAACTAATCCAAAACCACTAAACACACTTAAAACTAAAACACCACTTAATCAACTCTAAACGAGGTCTCTCGGGTCAGGGTCTTACACACATATATTTAAGAAAAGAGACATTTTCTTGATTTGCCGTGAAAGGCGATTTTTTTGGCATTTATAGCCGATTTTGGCGTTTATAGCCGATTTTTGGCGTTTATAGCCGATTTTTGGCGTTTATAGCCGATTTACAATCCTTATCAATAATGAAAGACAAGAATTGTGATTTTTGTCTCTTTTAAAAAAATACAAACTACAATGAAAAGCAAGAAAAGGAGGATCTAACTTCTCAGGAGATTGTGGGGGACTCGTTTAGATTGACGGTCGCAAGCCATATGTGGGCTTCGCCATCATCCATGCAGATGAGAACAGAGGATGCTATTGATTCGCTTGGCTTGGCTATAACCTCAGGTTTTTTGAGGACAAAGACCAAAAGGAGGTCCTATGTCCAATAAAAAGCCGAGTAGACGGGCTGAAAAGCCACATCTAAGCCATTGGAGGCCGGAGGAGAAGGCAAGGACCTTGGGGGGGGGTACCCCCCAAGGGACTTTTGTCACCTTGTTGCGGTGGCCGGTGTAGAACTTCCGCAGAGTTTTTTCTCTTTTTCTTTTCTCTGGATTTCTGACTGCTGTCTGTTGATGTTCGTTGTGTGTCTGTTTCTTCTTGGAGAGCCCTCCTATTTATAGGCTTTTAGGTAGCCTTTTAGGTGGGTTTATGGGCTTTTATTGTCATTAAGCCGCATAATGGGAGGAGTTACAAAATTGAATTGTTTATTTTGTAACTCCTTTTTCTTGGCTTCTGATTGGCCGGAGGAGATTGAGGGCATTTAATCGCCTTTAATCGCCATGATGGGAGGAGTTTCATGGGTTAAATGCCATGAATCTCTTGACTTGTAACTCCCGAATGCTTGCTTCTGATTGGGCCGTCCAAAGAAATGGATTAATGACTGTAATAAAGTTAGTCAATTAATCGCATTAAGTGGTCGCCGAGCAGCTGAAGAGTCGCGGGCCGTGCCACGTCTTTTGAGATTCTTCTGTTGATGATCATCGATGGATCTTCATGTAGATCAACATCAGATGATCATGTAATTTCAGGTGTTTGTTGCCAACAGCGGGTCGGTGCCATCTGTCCTGTCGATTTCTCGATCGGTCGGGTGGAAAGCACACTTTTTTTTTGGTTGACCGGGTGGCGATCAATACTGTCTTTGATACTCTTGATGATTTACCCGTGTTTTGGACGGATGTCAGAGGACTTGGTGTCTCAAAAGCATGAATTTTGGAAAGTACCAGAGGCTGGGCCCTTCGAATCGCGAAAAAAACGGCGAAAACCGGGGTTTCCGGGGCTTTCCCGGCGACCCCGGGGTCCAAGGTCGCCGGCGACCCTGGCCCAGGGTCGCAGGGGTCTGCGACCCTGGGGGGGTTTTCCCCCTTTCGTGTCCCGTTTTGCGTCCGTTTTTGCTTTTTTTCTGATTCTTTTTTCTTCTGTACTTTTCCTTGACATTTTGACCATTTATTGGCCTGATTTCTTTGTAGGAAACCTGATGAGAATCCTTGCATTTTATTTTGCAAAGTTTCCAATTTCCTGAGAAAGCCGAAGACTTTGTCGCGCAGAGCTGCCGATTTTCCGTCAGAAGCTGAAACTGGGCCAAACGATGTCGGAATGACCTGAAATTTGGTGTGAAGCCTCCTGAGCAATAAATAAGACCAATCATAGGCTTTTGTTTGAGTTTCGAAGCCGTTTGGGGTCCTATCACCTGCAGACTTGCTTTTTATCGCGATGAAGATGTCGCGGTTTGATGTGTGGTCAACCGATGTCCGATTGACTTGAAATTTGACAGGGAACCTATTGGAGTCATTTTAAGATGATCCGTAGGTTCTGTCTAGGAAACCATGGTCCCGGAGAGCTTTTGTCGCCGAGAGCTCCTTTTCGGCTGTCGGAGAAGCGAAGTTAGGCCAAATGATTTTGAAATGGCCCGAAACTTCTTGTGTACTCCTCTTTTGGCTGTCTGGAAGAATCTTGCAGTTTTTGTTTGATTCTGACAAGATTTGATTTTTGGAAGCAGCATTGCCTATTTATGGCAGGTTGCGACTTCATGTAGCTCTTTGGATCTTGAAAAGGCAAAGTGACATTTTTGGTGTCAACAATGTCAATTTCAAGATTTTGGCTCAATTTGGTATATGAGGCTGGATGGTTTGATTTTTGGAAGCTCATGGGGCTTGGAATTCTCTTTGTATGGTTGAATCAACTCAAAAGAGGCATGGAACCATTTTTCTATGCTCTTGTTAAGAGGGATTTCTCTTTGACTAAAAGCCCAATTTTTTTTTTTTTTTTTGTGCCTAGGTGGTCAGACCTGGCTCATGTGGGCTAACCCATGGGACCTTAAGCTTTTGAAATGGCTTAGATCTCATATGGTGTCATTTTTGTAAAGAATATCCAAAAATATCTCATTTGGATAGAGAATATCTAAGAATATCTTTACCTGGAAAGAATCTCTCATGTTCCCTTTATTTTGGGATAGGATATCTCAAGATATCTTTCTTTTGGGAAAGAATCCTTCATTGATCCTATCTTTTAGGAGAAAATCTCTCATTGATTTCTTTTTGGGAGAGAATCCCTCAAGATATCTTTCTTTTGGGAAAGAATCTTTCTAATCTCTTTCTTTTGGTAAGGTTACTAATTAGTAAAACTTACCTCTTTCTTCTTTCCTTCTTTGGTTTGCTCTCTTCTATAAAAGCAAGGAGGAGGTTGGATCTCTTGCTCTTATTACTTTCTTTTGCAATAATCTCAAGAGGGCTTCAAGACCAAGAGTTCTTCTTCTTCAAGATCTTCAAGACTTTTCTTCTTCTTCTCCATCAATGGCTTCAAGTAAGTTCCCTTTTTCAAGAAAACTCCATTGTAGGAAAAAATAAAAAGTTCTTTCTCTCTCTTTTTTTTTTCTTTCGTTTTTTTTTTTTTCTTTTTTTTCTTTTTTTTTCTCCACGTGTTTTCCCCTTTTTTTTTTACACTTTTTTTCCATTTTGCTTTCTTTTTTTTTTTTGCATTTTTTTTTTGTTTCTTTTGTGGGCCGTACGGACAGATCCGTACGGCCACGTGGCCTGTGGGCCATCCCCCTTTTTGTTTTTTTCTTTTCTCTGTTTTTTTTTTGTTTTCTTTCCCCCCTTTTTTTTTGAGAAAGTTTCTTTTTTTTTGTTTTTCTTTCTCCCTCTTCTTTTTTTTTGAGAAAGTTTTTTTTTTTTCTTTTGCTCATCATGATAGTGCCCCTTTTTTGGCAAACCTAGATGTTCATGCATGCATTCAATTGTAAATTAAATTTGTAGCATGATGTGATAGCATACCTGAAAGTTTTCGCAAATTTGGGAATTTGGAGCTCGCAGCGATGTTGACCCTTCCTGATTTTGCGGAGACTTTGAGGTTTCGAAAGTTTGGAGTTTTGGAGCTCGCAGCGATGTTGAGCCCATCTTCAAGCTTTCTATTTCTTTCGGGATAGTTCCTTTTCTTCGGAATTGCCCCGTCATCATGTCAAAATTTTCGCCAGATTTTTTTTAGCGAGATTCTGTCATTTTGATGTTTGATCATTTTCTTTTCCATCCTTTGCAGGTGGTTCCTCCAGAACGAACAAGGGTAAAGAGCCTGCTACAAGCGCTCCTCGTCGATCTGCTAGATCTTCTTATCCGGCCGTTCAGCAGGCCTTTGAGAAGGTCCAGTATGTTGAGAGAAATCTGGAAGAGTGCGACTCCCTCAACAGAGATGAGATGAGGCAGCGACTGATCACTCTCAAGGGAGAGGAATTCTATAAGATCATGGTAAGCAGTCGTCCATGGGTGATGGAAGATCAGAGTGTTTTACCCAAGCCTACCTTCTTCTTTGGTGATGCCGTCCCTGATGACATGACATACCAGAGGAGATGTTTTCAGTTCTCTTTCACAGCTGATAGTGAGAAGAAGACTGTTGCTACCCGGTCGACGTTTGATCGCACCATCTCCATCATGAGCCTTGCCCCCCACGTGCTCTAAGAGGGAAGATCCTCCAATCTGGGTGAGAAGGACAACTGTAATCAAGACCGGGGTTTTTGTTGGCGGTTCTCCTGGATATATGGAGAGGTCGCCTATTGACATGGACCTGTTGATGCCATCCAGCGGCTACCAGGGTTCTGATTATCCGTCGGTCGATTTGAGACCGGTGGGCCTTGGTATTTTTAGTGGTGACGGCAGCAATTGGATCAAGCCTTTTCGACTCCATGGCCGTTTCAATGCTGACTCCGAGTGGAAGTCGTGGACTGATCGCGTCCTGCTGATTGGTGGCGCCCTTTTGAAGGAAGCCGGGATTTTTGATTTGGTCCGTGCCTTTAGGGAGACCGTGATCTTTTCCGACGAGGCCTTCATGGCTATGCTGGAATCATTCCTCCCACAAACCAATACCTTCTTTGTGACGAATGGCGAGATTGGTTTTTCTTTGAAGGAGCTGAGCGCCATTACTGGATTGCCCATCCTCGGCAAACTCTATGATGAGTTTATGCCGATTGACAGCGTCCTTGAGGGGCAGTCTGAGGAGTTCAGGCTTCTGTACTTTCAGCTCGTCGCCTTCTATGATTTTGTGAAGGAGAAAGAAGGTTTGAAAGTTAGATCCAGCAGTTGGAAGAGTTCTAGCTCTTCGTTCCCCAACTTTTTTGATAGCAGGGAGTCTTCTGATAGCGTGACCCAAGAAGCCAGGGCTCAGGATCCAAGTTCAAAGAAGATCTTGGCCATGCAAGAAGAGTTGAGAGACTTTTGTGCCAGTACAAACGCCATATGTGCTGACATTGCACTGCGGAGAGATCTCGCTGTTTACCTCACTTATTGGCTTGGTGAGGCTCTTTTTGCTGGAGGAGATGGAACGCACATCAGGCCGCATTGTATTTTTCCGGCTTGTCAGATGGCGTTTGGAGAGCAGCTCGCTTTGGTGCCAGCTCTTTACTCCTACCTGTGTACCGAACTGCAGGCTGCTGCTTTTTTGGTTCGGCTTGGGCTTCTCATGAATAGGTTATTTTCAGCCCATATCTTTTATTTGTGGTACGTGTACCACTGTCCTGGCTTCCACCGGCTGGGTGCTGCACAGGATGATGATCCTCTGATGATTCGGCTGGCTAAGGGCAAAGCCGTGTCCGAATCACTTTGGTTTGCCCGCATGAGGATCCGACGGTTCAGGGACGTCGAGATGGGGCAGTCTTCAGTGAAGCTTTCTCCGGAGTTGCGGAAGAAGGCTTTTGATTTTGGTGCCTCCCGAGACTCTACCAGGGCGGGGTCGGGAAGGCATTATTCCTTGACGAATGCAGAGAGAGAGTGGCTTTTCAGCATACGTGTCGGCACGATGGTGTACCGTAGACATCTTTTCGTCGACATCCAGCCGTATGTACCCTCTCGCTTTGCTTTGCAGCTGGGCTTTTCTCAAGGCGTTGTTGGAGCGCCTTCAAGCATGGTGAAGCGCTTTGGAGGTTTACAGGACGGGAGAAATGCATGGGCTTTCTATAGTGCTGAAGATACTACAGCCATGATTTCTTATCCTGTGTTGCTGACTTCCCGGACTGCCGACTTTGCGAAGTGGTTCGCGGAGAGCTTTTCGGCATATCGGGGGCTTTCCAAGAAGGAGCTTGATGTGAAGCTCGGATCTGGAAAGGGCCTTAGAAAGTCGGATGGCGTCCGGCGAGAGGAAGTTTGGGCCTTCCTTTCTGGAGAGAAGCACAAGATAGGCTTTCTCGGTGACCAGGGCGTCATTGGTTCTGAAGCTGTTCGAGAAATACCTGATGAGGCTTTAGAGCAGCTAGAACAGGAAGAAGCCGGACTTGGTGCTTGGATGCAAGCGGCACAGAGGCAAGCTTCCGTGGAGTCTACTGGCAAGAGTAGACCATCCAGTGAGGAGTCAAGTGGGAAACTTGACTCTGACAGCGGGGCAGGTTCGTCCAAGAAGCGAGCCCGCAGGAGTAAGAGGAGGAGGAGTCATCATCGCAGCAAGGGGCAGCATGAGGACTCTCCTGACTTGGAAGTTCCTCTTTCTATCAATGAGGATGTGCCAGTGGATCCTGACGAGCCTCCAGAGAAGAGAAGCCGAGAAGAAGAGACCGTCGGTGAAGGTATGATTCTTCCTTTTTCTCTTTCCATTCGTTTTCATGGGATTTTTCCATGTTCTGATTTGCTTCTTGTTTCTGCTTTTCTTTTTTTTTTTAGCAGAGGAAGACTTGGTGATGCCTGAGGTTCCAGTCGATGAGGTGGTGACGGATCCTGTCGGGGCACCTGAAGAAGAACCGAGGGACTCTGGAGTGAATCCAGAATCTCCAATTGGTACGACTTCTTTTGCTTTCTTTTTTTTGTCTGTGACTTGGTTTGCTAACACATTTCTTGCCAGCTGACTTGCCACAGGATTCCGATGACTTTGAACCATCGATGGACGCAAATGTTGATGATGCTTCCGATGAGTTCATGGAGGAAGAAAGTTTTCCGCCAGTCGTCGAAGAAGGTATTTTGTAGTTATAACCCTGATAATGATTTTCAAACAGGATCATATTCATACCTTTTTGTGGTTCTTTGGCAGGTTTTGAAGTGACAGAGGAGGGTCCGTCGCTTCCTTTAGAACCAGAGCAAGGGATGCCAGAGGTTGATCCAGAGGTAGAGACTCCTGGGACCAGTTCTGACAATGTTGAGGAGATACCTCGTGCTGAGATTCCTTCCCGAGCAGGAGCAGCTTCAACTGGAAAGAGTTCTTTTGTTACTCTTCCAACAGATGATGACATGAGCAGCCGACCAATGGAGTTGGGCGAATCTTCAGCTGGGCCATCTCTTCTTTTTGCGAAGAAGGTGGTGGTGCGAGTTCTGAGCTCTTGGATTGAGACTCTGCTTTCTGGGCACTTAGATGCCGGATTTGGGATGATCCAGCATGTGCGTGAGATTCTCGGTGATGCTGAAGAGGCTGGTCTAGATGTCACAAGTGCCAGGGCGATCGTTGATAGGATCATTGAGCTGGGTGATAGGTGGTTTGAGACCATTGGTTTTCCTGATGACCAGTTCTTTAAGGAGATGTTCCTGGACCCTGCGGATAAGGCTCAGTCTAATCTGGATGAGGCTACGGAAAGCAGGAAGCAGGTAGTCCGAGAGAAGAACTTAGAAGAGCTAAACATCATTGGGCTGACACATGACCTGAACATCCTTGATAGGGAGGTCGATGAGGCCAGGAGACGTCTTGAGCATCTGCAGGCACAAGTCGCTGCCAAGTGGACTGCAATAACAGAGGCTCGTGAAAGGGAGACTGCTCTGATTCACCAGGTTGCAGATGCCAATCAAGTTCTTAAAAGGAAGTCTGATGAGAACAAACAATGGCGAACTGCTCGAGATAAGCTTCCTGGTGCGAAAGAAGGGGTACAGCCCACTCCAGTATCTCATGGCAAATTCCTGAAGAAGCGTGCCTTGGAATCCTTGACGGCTAAGGCCAAAAGTTTGCTTAAGGAGCTGAACTCTTAGCTGGAGACCATTTTTAATTGAGCTCCTGTTTTTGTAGCAGAAACTATCCTTCTCTCTCTTGTTTTTAGTACCACTTGTATTTTTTTGGTACTTTTTTTTAGTGTTTGTGAACACTTTTCTTTTTTTTGGTACCACATGTATTTTTTTTGGTACTCTTTTTTGGTAGTGCTTGTGAACACTTTCTTTTTTTTGGTACCACATGTATTCTTTTCGGTACTCTATTTTTTTTTGTTATCCCTACGCTTACTTGAATCTTTTTGTGATAAAAGTAATTGCTAAATGGGATTTGATCAAAAGCTTGTCATTTTGTGAAAATCTTTTGTCAAATGATTGTTTTGGCATGGAAGCCGGATTTTTGCTTGTGGCATGGAAGCCAATTTTGGTATGAGAGCCAGCTTTTTTTTGTGTGGCATTGATAGCCGAGTTTTTTTTTTTGTGGCATCTATAGCCAGTTTTGGTGGCATTGATAGCCAAATTTGTGGCATTGATAGCCGGTTTTTGGTTTGTGGCATGATAGCCGGGGTTTTTGAAAGCCAATTTTTTGTTTGTGGCATTGATAGCCGGTTTTGTTTTGGTGGCATTGATAGCCGGTTTGTGGCATTTATAGCCTGTTTTGGTGGCATTTATAGCCGTTTTGGTTTGGTGGCATCTATAGCCTGTTTGGTTTTCAAAAATGCAAGTATCGACCAAAAGTCGCCTCCCTGCTGAATGTTCTTGCAAGTATCGATGGAATGTCGCCTCCTTGCTCATTCGGTTGCCAGTATCAATGGAATGTCGCATCCTCGCGGATTTGGGTGCAAGTATCGATGGAATGTCGCATCCTTGCTTTTCAAAAATTCTGGTTTTGCGGGTACTAACTTGATGTCGTTTCCCCATGATTTTTGAAATTTGTGGTTTTCTTGAACCTTTGGGTTATGGATGTCAACTGAAATGTTGCGTCTCCATGGTTTTTTTAGGTTTTTTCGAACCTTTGAAATTTGGGTTGTGGATATCAACTGAAATGTTGCATTTCCACGGTTTTGGATTTTGCAAGTATTGACGAAATGTCGCTTCCCTGCGATTTTGGAAGTGTCGAACATGGTTCATATGCTTCCGATTTGTGCGAGTATCGACTAAGCGTCGCTTCCTCGCGGTTTTTTGAAAAAACCATTTTTTTTTGTTTAAAGACACGAGGGTCATAAGCTTTGACCTAAAACCATTTTGGCGGTAAAAGGCAGGGTGGACTAGGGTAGAAATCCCTGAATCCGGATTTTGTTTCAAACCATGAATTTTGGGTTCAAGGGTTGAAAATTTTGGTCAAGTTAGGGAAAGGTTCCTAAACTTGGGTTTTTTGAACAATGAAACGATGGAAGTAAGCATTGTTTAAATTTCTAGAAATTTCAACATTTGACATGAAAATTCTAAAAAAGGGCGGGTTTAGCGAGCGTGTACCTGGAAACCGGTTTTGGCCGTACAGGCATTGCTCTTACCCAATTGGGTAAGTCTTTAAGGGTAGTACCGCTTTAAGAACTTGCCGTTGATGGGCAGCATACATTTGTCGCCTTCCATGTTTAGGAGTGCATATGCGCCATTAGAGAAAACCTTGTGGATGACGTAGGGTCCCTCCCATTTTGGCTCAAATTTGCCTTTGGACTTGTGAGCGAAGACCATTGGTCTTTTTACCGCAAGAACCAAGTCACCCTTTTTGTAGGCGCATTGCCTGACCTTTTTATCGAAAGATCATGCCATGCGTGCTTGGTAAAGTTCAATGCTTTATTGAGCTTCGAGCCGTCTCTCATCGAGATTGTCCAGCTCATGAAATCGCAATTTGACATTGCTTTCTTGAGTCATGTCATTTTGCAAGGATACCCTCAAGGAAGGAATTTGTACTTCCAAGGGCACGATAGCTTCGCATCCATAGACCAAGGAGAATGGTGTGCTATGGGTTGGCCCTCGAATGGTGGTTCGATAGGCCCACAAAGCTTCAGACATTTTATCGCTCCAGTCTCTTTTGTGACTAGAGACCATTTTTTTGAGGATTTTGCAGAGTGTCTTGTTGAAAGCTTCTGCTAACCCGTTTGCTGTCGGATTGTACGGAGTCGAAGGACAGCTTTGGATTTTGTATTTGCCGCAGAACCTATAGAATCGATGATCCCGGAATTGTGGTTCGTTATCATGGACGAATCTTTTGGGTATGCCGAAACGACAAATGATGTTGGTGCGCAGGAACTGAAGGACTGATGAGGTCTTCATTTCGTTGAACGCAAATGCTTCTGACCACTTGGAGAAATAATCCATAGCGGCGAAGATGAAGTGATGACCTTTGCTCGAAGGGAGAGAAATAGGACCTATGATGTCCATACCCAAGGCTTCGAAAGGCCATGAAATTGCTGTAGGATGCAGCCATTCTGGAGGCATGTGAATGTAATCTCCATGAACTTGGCATTGTTGGCAGCGCTTAGCAAATTGCATTGCGTCGGCTACCATGGTAGGCCAGTGATGTCCTAACCTTTTTATCTGATCATAGAGTTTGGGACCAGCCTGATGAGCTCCGCAAAGACCAGCATGAACTTCTTTGAGTGTTTCTTCAGCCTCTTGTTGTGACAAGCAGCGTAGAAGTACTCCGTTGAAGGATTTCCTGTAAAGGATTTTTGAAGGAATATCCAAATGAAAGCTTGGGGTTCGCCTTTGGGTGCTTACCCGTTCTTTTGGATCTTCAGGTAGGATTCCGAACATAATGTAATCAATGAACGGATCCCTCCAGTCGCCGATTGAAGTTTGAAGGATTGAAATCCTACTTCCAACCACTTGGTGGCATTCAGCAACAGCTTGGTGTGTGTTAAGAGGAGGAAGGATTCTTCTTTCGCACACTGTGATTTGCATGTTTTCCCCTTCCTGAATTGCCATGGATGCGGCAAGTCCAGCTAGGGCATCTGCACGTATGTTTTCACCTCTACGAATGTGGGTGATGTGACAGATGTCAAACTTTTGCAGAAGCGATTGTGCTTTGTTGTAGTAAGGCAGCAAATCTGGCTTCTTGACTTCAAATTTCTGATTCATCTGGTTGACGATCAGTTGAGAGTCTCCAAAGACTTCCAGCATGGTGATACCGGATTCGATGGCGAGTTCCCAATCCTAGAAATCAGAGCTTGATATTCAGCTGCATGTTTGTGCATGGTTCCAGTAGCGAGAAAGCGTGTGGAATCATGTATTTGTCGGGGCAAACAAAGAGGATGCCCAACTCCCTCGAGATCAGCTGTCTTTTTTCCTTCGTCCTGGTTGCACCGTCAAAGTACATGTCCCAGGAGGCACTTTATGAGAAGTCTCCACATTGTAGACTGGTTCGTCTGGGAGATCATCTCTGAGGGAGAATCTTTAGGCAATGGATGCTCTGCGAGGAAGTCCGCTAGAGCTTGCCCTGATCCTTTTGTGGTACATACCAATCAATGTGACAGAGATGGTCCATTTTGCCAGCGAGCGTGGAGAACCTGCCTTTGTGACAAGGACCTTCAAGAGGTTGACCCTCGAGACCAGGTATACTGTGTTAGAAAGCAAGTAGTGACGCAGCTTTTGTACGGCGAACATCACTGCAAGGCATTCTTTTTCGACTGGAGAGTAGCGATGCTCTGTACCTACTGGCATGCGGCTGAGGTAATATAGAGCAGCTTCTTTTCTTTGATCATTTTCTTAAGCAAGCAGAGCTCCCAAAGAGTGATCAAGGGCTCTTGTGTACAAGATAAATGGTTTTCCTGTGGTAGGAGCAGCTAACACTGGAGGTTTTGTCAGGTATGACTTGATGTCTTGGAAAGCAGCTTCACAGTCAGCATCCCAGACAAAGTTTACACCTTTTTTCATCAACCAGGAGAATGGACGGCGTTTCCCCGAAAGATTGGAGATGAACCGTCTGATGTAGGCCAATCTCCCTTGAAGCCCTTTGAGTTCTCTCAAGGTTCTTGGAGAGGGCATTTCTAGAATGGCTTTGACTTTTATGGGGTCAAGCTCTATTCCAGCTTTCCAAACTAAGAATCCGAGGAACTTACCCGACGAGATGCCGAAGAAGCATTTCAAAGGATTCATTCGCAGTTTGTGTTTGCGAAGCCGGAGGAAGACTTCTCGAAGGTGTTCGAGATGATCTTCTTTTCTTTTGCTCTTGACGGCGAGGTCATCAACTTAACATTCAACCGTCTTGTGCTACATATCTTGGAATATTTTCATCATAGCCCTCTGATATGTGTCACCAGCATTTTTCAGACCAAATGGCATGACAGTGTAGCAATACACGCCAAATGGGGTCCGAAAAGATGTATGTTTTTCATCTTCAGGATGCATCTTTATCTGATTGTAGCCAGAGAAACCATCCATGAATGTCATTCGCTCGAATCCACAGGTATTATCGATCATTACCTCTGGTATGGGGAGCGGAAATTCATCTTTAGGGCATGCGCCGTTCAGGTCTCTATAGTCAATACAGACCCTGATCTGCCCGTTTTTCTTTGTCACGGGGATAATTTGGCCAACCATTCAGGATGTTGTTCCTCACGGATGAAGCCGACGCTTTTGAGTTTTTGAACTTCTTGTTCAATTTTATCCATCACATCTAGACGGAATCTTCTTTGGCTTTGTTTGACAGGCTTGATGTCTTCTTGAAGATTGAGTTTGTGAACCGCTATTTTGGGGTCTAAGCCTGGCATTTCAGCGTAAGACCATGCAAAGCAATCAACGAACTCATGAAGAAAGGCGATATACTCGGGTAACTCTTCATCCTTTATATTCTTGCTTATGAATACAGGACGTGGGTTACCTGGCGTTCCCAAGTCTATCTTTTGAACATGATCTTTTGTTGGAAGGTTCGAAGGTGGTTCCTCCACAATATTTTCGGAGGCTTCCAGCTCAACGAAACCTTCTGGGGTTTCAAAGGCATTTCCAGACCAAGGTTTTGTTCCTTTCCACGGGTCTTCTTGATTGGTAATTTTCCCCATGCTTGCTATGAGATGATCCCAATCGCCTGTTGAAACCGGGTTGAAGTAGGCTACTTCTTTTGGAGATGAGGGTTCTTCTGGGTCAGAAGACCACACGTCTGTGCCATCGGACAACTCTTCTTCATTTTCGGAGAAATCGTACCAATTGGATGAGCTTCCTGGATCTTTGTCAGGTGACTCATTAAAGAGATATCCAGGGAGATCGATGTCTTCATGGACTTGAGATGTTGAGGCTTGGTCAGTATATTGACTTTTAAGCCTTTGTGTCAACTGTCTCAAGGGTGTGTCACGATCATACCCTAACCCGTGTGAAGACTTTTCTATATAGCCATAGAGTCTCCAATCTTCCAGCTGGCTTTTGGTCAAGACGGGCCCTAATGGCGTGAGAATACTGCGTCCTTCTCCCAAACCGACTGGGTTTTGAGCGTCATAGCCCATTTTCTTCATAATAGCTTGTGCCACAGAACTGTATAAGGATAGTTGAGGCATACCTTTATTTTGGAAAGGTTCAAGCATGGAGTTTGATGAAGAAACATCCGATCTATGGAAGAAGATCGGCTTTTCCTTTGCTGAAGTTGCTGGAACAATGAAGGAAGCTGACGTAGGATCTTCAATGTCAAAAGTTGTCTCCATTGGAGTGAGAGCAGGCTGAACTTGCTGAGTGTCAGCTTGGCTTGATGATGTGTCGTCTTCTGGCTCTGAATCTGAATCCGTGTCTTGCATGATAGACACGAAAGAGACAACAAATTTTCCCCCAGGCTTTTGCTTTACCTTCTTCACTTTAGTTGTGACGACCAAAGGCTTTGAAGGTTTGAGGGAGATGATGAAGGGAGTTTGAATGCTCTCTTCGGATTTACCGGATGATTTTTTTTCTTCCGGTGATTGTTGAGGAACTTTACCTTTATCTTTCTGGAGATTTTCGGCAAAGGATGCTGTGTGCTTATCCTCTTCTTCTTTTTCACCTTCATACATCTGTGAGTCTGCGAAGTGGACTTCTTTACCTTTGAAGGGTTTTCTGTTCGCAAAGACTCAATGTATCATGCCGTCGTCGCCAATAAACTTGATGCATTGATGTAGAGTTGAAGGGACAACACCATTCTCGTGGATCCAAGGGCGTCCGAGAAGGATGTTGTAGCATGAAGGGGTTTTTATTGCATACACAGTAACCTCAGAGATAAGATCACCGATTTGCAACTTGAACCTGATTTTGCCGATAGGCCTTTGAGTACTCCTATCGTATCCAAAGATAGATACAGATGTGTGGCTAAGCTTGCTGGGTGGGATGCCCAACTCTTCGAGAGCCGATGTGGAGATGAGGTTGAGTGCAGAACCTGGGTCGATCTGAACTCTGTGCATAGGCATTTCATTGATATACCCTGTGAAATACAGGGGTCGGTTATGCCTGGTTTCGCCAAGTAGGAAGTCATCCTTTGTGAAGGCGATGGTTGTACTGGCTGCTTTTTTAACCGAGAGGCATTCAATGCATGATCCCTCAGTTTTCTTCTTTTCTCCCTTTGAGGAGGCTTCTGAGTTTTTGACCCGGTAATCCATTTCAATTTGGAGGACTTGCGGGGCATGTTTGTCGACATCCTCATTTAGCTTTTGTAATTCCGAGATGAGATTATCACGAGTGTGCGGAGACATTCGCAACAAATCTAGGATGTGCAGACGTGCAGGTATGTGCTTAAAGTGTTCAATCAAGTCATACTTGAAAGCCTCCTTAGGGCCTGCATGTTCATCATTGTTGCTACTAGGGGCGCTTACAACATCTTTTCCCGAAGGATTTACATATGTAAAGGAAGATTGGTTGTAATTTTTGTGGTAGTCCCGGCCAGAGCGGGTGCCTCTACCAACTTCGAGAGCTTCTTGAGAAGGGTCTTCGTTTGGAAGATTGTCTTCAGGATCAAGACGCCGTCGTTTTTCATTTGCTGAGGATGAATCAGCAGCAGAGTTGCCATCCTCAGTGATCGTGTTGCACAGAGCATTTTCCGGGAACAAGTCCTGAACAACATCCAGCAACCTTTCTTCTTCATTGACTAATTCATCATCCCAAGCATCAATAGCTGGGAATTCTTCAGTCAGGAAGGGTGTGAACTTTGAAGTCACAGTCTCAGGAGAAGAAACCTGAGAGGGTGTCATCTCAGTGAAAGTCACGTGAGACGAGGTGGCTCCAGAAGATACATTGCTAGGCGTCGCCGGAGTGTAAGTGCTCTCATCAGACGATGCTTCGGAAGAGCTATAATCCCGAATTATCACATTACAGGAAGCTCTGACGGGAGACGTCGCCTGATCGGAGTCAGACTCATCCTCGGATGTAAGAGGATCGTCTATCCAGCAATTTTCTCCATTTTCAGGAGTTAAGGGAGGATGTACCTGATGGTCTTCAGGGACTTCAGGCTCTGGATTGCGAGGAGGCTCGTTGACGCGGTCTTGCTCTTGTTCTAGAGCGAGTCGTTGCAAGATCCTTGCATATTTTTCAAGATCAGGCATGGGAGCCGGATCTTCTTCTTCATCAACTCTTTGTGGCTCAACGTGGTTGATTTCCACTGGAGTAATGAGAGGTGCTGAGTCAGCAGCATTTTCTTGTACAGCCTCTTGGTCTTCTTCATCATCAGACCAGGATCCTTGTGGCTGTAGGGGGTTATACCAGATTACTGGCATAAGATGAGACTCAGGAACCCATTCTTCATCGGAGAGATATTCTCCTGTTTCAAGGGACTCCTCCCACTCGTCTGTGTAGTTGGATTCGAATCCATCATCGGTGTCGCTGGACTCGTATCCATCAATGGAGAATCCAACTACCGAATTGCAAGAGTATGATGCCTCCTGCATGGTTTCTTTGAATTGAGGTGGCATGAAATCACTGAGAGTGAATTTTCTTACCCCCTTTGAAGTCTCTGGAAGGGATATTTTTGTTGCCTCCAGTGAAACGGTAGAGGAAGCCTCTGCCTTTTCTTTGACCTCTTCTTTTGGCTGGGTCTTCTCTTGCCATTTAAGCTTGAGGAGATGTTTCCTAGCCTGCCTTCGCTGTTGAGCTGTAGGCTTTGTTTTCACGACCTCCCAATTTTCATCTTCCAGGAGATCGGGATGTACCCATATCGGTTGTCCGTCTGGTGTCGGGTAAGGAACCAGTTCCTCGGACGCTTGGATTGAGTTTATCACCTTGAAGGAAGTAGTGATCTTTTTCTTCGGTGATTTTGACGTTTGTCCACATGTCACCATGTTGACGGAGGCAGGCCCATAGTTTTTGTCAGAGATGATGACTCCATTTTTCCACATCTCGTTTATTTTCTCCCTCACAACGAAGCATTGATTGAGAGGATGCGAGATCATCTGGTGGTATGGACAGTACCGAGGATCGGTGGTTTTGCCAACATCACCCGGTCTTTTTGGTTCAGGCAAGGTGAGCTTGCCGTTTGCCACAAGAGGCCCGAAGATTTCATCAACATCTTCATCAAACGGGTATTTCTTCTCTACTCGTTCTTTGAAGGCATCTGAGAGTTCAGGTCTCTTACCAGCAACTTTATTTTCAGCTTTCTTTGGTGGCTGAGGAGCTGACTTGGTCTGCACATTGAGGACCTCTTTTTTCTTTGGTTTAGAGGTTGCAATGGCGGTTGGCTCTTTTCTTGATGATTTCTGACTGTTGAGGTCTTTAATCACCGTTTCAGCTTCCATGGAAGCTTCTAGGAGTTCTCCCAGGTTTTTTGATTGTTGCCGATGATCATGGAGCGGATTCTGGCTCTCATGTTGTTTCGGCAAATGTCGACTAGCGACGCTTGTGGCAATACATCAGAGCATTTGTATGCCATTGCTTTCCACTTGTGAATGAAGTCATATGTTGATTCATTCTCCCCCTGTTTTAGGCTGCACAGCTGAGCCATAGTAGCGGGGTGATCCTCACCTTTGAAGTGAGTCAGGAAGCGTGTCTCTAGCATGGCCCAATTTTGGATTGAGTCCTCCGGCAGAGTGGAGTACCAATCGAAGGCCGTACCTTTTAGGGTACTTACAAAGAGGCGGATCTTGAGTACATCTTGATCCGCGATAGCTCCCGTCAGGATCTTGAAGTGGATGACGTGCTGTCTGGCTGATCCTTTCCCCGTATATGTTTGGAGAGTAGGATGCTTAAATCTGGTGGGGAACGGGACCGAGTCCATCCATAAGGGATATGGTGGCTTGATCCCATGCTCCTTGAGTATATCCTCTTCTTTTGCTTTGGCGAGGATACTGTCTACGTCCTTTTTAGTAAGGGCGCGTGACTCATTTTCTTCTCCATTTACCTCATCGTCTTGATGATTCAGAGGAGGTTCATTGTTCGCCTGATTTTGGAAGGCGATGAGAAGGTTTTCCATCAGAGTTTCAATCCTCTGCTGGCCTTGTTCCAACTGCTGGATGCGGGTGATCACATCTTCTGGAGGTGGATTGCGGGGTGGTGGCTCAGAATTTGTAGCTAAGACATTTATCCTTCGTGATTCGAACGAAGAAACTGTCCTGGTGACTGAGCTGGGGCTCATTCTTTTTGAGGAAGAGCTTGAGGAAGGATCACTCTGCTGTCCTTTGCTTGAAGGAGCAGGGGATCTTCTGAATGTCTTCTTGTCCTGGAGACGCTGCGGGTCATCGGACGTCGGACATGGATTTTTGTTGCTAACTTTTGGCGCCTTCTGGTTTTTCCAACCATAGGATGGCAGCAACTTGGTTGGGTCTTTCTTTTTTGACCCATTTGGGAGAGACTTGAAGTGTAGGAGGCTGGGTCCTTTGCTTCTCTAGTCTCTTTTGCCGGTATGACGAGCAATTTGAGCTTCGGTCAGCTCTGGCTGGGCTTTGACGATGAAGGATGTGCTCCCTCTGGCGCAGCAGCCGAGCCTGTCTTCTTTGCAGCTGGGCAAGGACAGGATGCGAACCCTGTCCTTCGCCTGTTGCAGCGAAGCTTTGAATTTTTGGAGTTCGGCCCCTATAGAGATGAAGGGTCGAACTGCAGGTTTGTAGGCCTTAGTAGGTGCTTGTAGAGGCCTTGTGATGCATGATCTGATTTTGGGCTTGTAGGAACAAGCCGGCTCATGCTGGGATGACTTGGAAGTCAGGTTGGAGATGGGTCTCTCCTTTTTCATGTAAGCAAGAGGGTAGAACTGGTTCTCCTTGAGTGGGGCCAGGAATGTTGGCTTAGTGGATGTTTGGGACCTTCTTTGTTTTGGTGAAGGTCTTGGGGACGTTGAGAGGCGAGTTTCTGCTTCTTGGAGGGAGCAGTTTGTTCCTCGGGAAGTGGGAATGGTCCCAGCGTCCCAAAGACGATAGTCCGGGGAGTCGAGGTCGACCCGGAGCTCAGAGAGTTGCCGAGGGAGTTGACACTTCGGCAACTGATGGGGCGCTTGTAGGTGCGCGCAGTTTGCTTATGTTGAAGCATGATTTGGTGCTTGTTCTCATCGAAGGTAATGGTAAGCGATGCTGCCATTGTTAGTTATTTCGAAAATTTCTGAAACAAGACTACATCCATTAGTAATCACAAGAATATAATGATCATAAATGGGAAGTTCTATGGTTTCGTCTTTTCAAATTGCTCGAGGGAGATGACCCAAGCAATATGAGGAAGGCAAAATGCCATAGAGGGTACAATTGTTCTGATCGCAGGTATGGTAAGCCAAGAATGAGCGTCCCAGTGACTGCTAGAAGCAATTGTGAACTTAAATTCGACTTATCGAGAAGCAAAGCTTGCTCGAGATAAGAAGAATATAAAGTTTGGAGTTACAGATGTGCCGGTCGCAATACAGTAGACCCTGAAAGGGCGTACTAGTACCGCTAGACACAAATGTTTTGAGACCGCATCCATGAGATGAGATTCTCTGTTTTGAAGGGTCAAGATTGGATTCATCAAAGAGAGCAGATGGTATTCCAATCTGAACACGGGCTCAGCGATTTCCGCGAGCGCCAGTGCTCAGAAAGAAGTGAACCATAATTTCTCGAATCTGAATTTAAAAATGATGAGTTTTTTTTTTTTGAAAGGCCAATATCGGGTTCATCAAAGAGAGCAAAAGGCACTCCAATCTGAACATGGGCTCAGCGATTTCTGCGAGCGCCAGTGCTCAGAAAGGAGAAGACCAAGATTTCTCCAATATAAACCCAAAATGACGGAAGTTTTTTTTTTTGAAGATTTTGAAGATTTTTTTTTTAAATCTTTTTTTTATTTTTTTTATTTTTTTTTTTTTTTTTTTAGATTTTTTTTTTGAAATTTTTTTTTTATTTTTTATTTTAAAATTTTTATTTTTTAAAAATTTTATTTAAAAAATTTTATTTAAAAGACGAGAGAGTACACATAGGCCTCCTAACCCGGTCTTATGAAATCTTGATTGATAGAATTGCCCCCAGGTAAGGTAGGATTACTTAATGAACCCGTTTGGAGGACCCTTGCCTAGAACAGTCAAGCTGTCTCCACACTCTGGACAAGGCTTTTCTTTGAATCAACCATGATCAAAGAACACAGTTGGTTTAACCTTAGTGGTCTATGTCTTTTTTTTGTTTATATATATATATATTTTTTTTATTTTTAATGAACTCTTCGAAGAGAAACGATGGCCCAAAACCTTAGTCGAACAGGCTCAACATTTCTACAAGCGCGATGAACGATAGGAACGGATCAAGGTTTCTCAATTTTGAATCTAAAATGAGAAATCTAATTTTTTTATTTTTTTATTATATATATATTTTTTAGATCTTTAATGAACTCATCGAAGAGAAACGATGGCCCAAAACCTTAGTCGAACAGGCTCAACATTTCTGCAAGCGCGATGAACGATAGGAACGGATCAATGTTTCTCAATTTTGAATCCAAAATGAGAAATCTGATTTTTTGTTTTTTTTTTTGAAAAGAGAAAGGACGGAAATAAATTCAAAGAATTAGAAATTTCCAAAAATCTAATCTGATTTTTTTAGATGCGGAATCCAACATAGGCCACCGATTATAAAGTAGCGAAGGAATCGAGAAAAGAAATATAAGCATATAGCAAAATATATGATATGCAAATATTTCATTTCTAGCATCGTGTTCTCAAATAAACGGGTCCCACCGGGTGGAGCCAGCTTGATGGACCGCGCTCCTGCTCGGTTCTACCGAGGTCGGCGGACGTGGGAGTCTGTTGGGTCCGACCCTTTCGTAACCGGGGGGGGGCAGAGGCGCGCATCAACATTTTTGTTGTGTGGGTGTGCCAGATTTTCAATTTTACTCGGAATTGCAAGTGGTTATCCGGAGATCAACCTTCGCAAGTAAAAAAGAAATCAACTTTTTTCAAGTTTTCCATTGCACATATATTTAAGAAAAGAGACATTTTTCTTGGTTTGCCGTGAAAGGCGATTTTTTTTTGGCATTTATAGCCGATTTTGGCGTTTATAGCCGATTTTGGCGTTTATAGCCGATTTACAATCCTTATCAATAATGAAAGACAAGAGTTGTGATTTTTATCTCTTTTGAAAAAATACAAACTACAATGAAAAGCAAGAAAAGGAGGATCTAACTTCTCAGGAGATTGTGGGGGACCCGTTTAGATTGACGGTCGCAAGCCATATGTGGGCTTCGCCATCATCCATGCAGATGAGAACAGTGGATGCTATTGATTCGGTTGGCTTGGCTATAACCTCAGGTTTTTAGAGGACAAAGACCAAAAGGAGGTCCTATGTCCAATAAAAAACCGAGTAGACGGGCCGAAAAGCCACATCTAAGCCATTGGAGGCAGAAGGAGAAGACAAGGACCTTGGGGGGGGGGGGTACCCCCAAGGGACTTTTGTCACCTTGTAGCGGTGGTCCGTGTAGGACTTCCGCAGAGTTTTCTCTCTTTTCCTTCTCTGAATTTCTATGCTTTGTCTGTGTCTCTATCTGTGATTTTTCTCCGATCTCTTTCTTCTTCGAGAGCTCTCCTATTTATAGGCTTTTAGGTAGACATTTAGGAGGGTTTATGGGCTTTTATTGTCATTAAGCCGCATAATGGGAGGAGTTACAGGATTTAAATCTTTATTTTGTAACTCCTTTTTTCTTGGCTTCTGATTGGCCGGAGGAGATTGAGGGCATTTAATCGCCTTTAATCGCCATGATGGGAGGAGTTTCATCGGTTAAATACCATGAATCTCTTGACTTGTAACTCTCGGATGCTTGCTTCTGATTGGTCCATCCAAAGAAATGGATTAATGACTGTAATAAAGCTAGTCAATTAATCGCTTTAAGTGGTAGCCGAGCAGTTGAAGAGTCGCGGGCCGTGCCGCGTCTTTTGGGATTCTTCTGGTAATGATCATCGATGGATCTTCATGTAGATCGACATCGGATGACCATGTGACTTCAGGTGTTGGTTGCCAACAGCGGGTCAGTGCTATCTGTCCTGTCGATTTCTCGATCGGTCGGGTAGAAAGCACTCTTTTTTTGGTTGACCGAGTGGCGATCAATGTTGTTTTCGATACTTTTGATGATTGACCCGTGTTTTTGACGGATGTCAGAGGATTTGGTGTCTCAAAAGTATGAGTTTTGGAAATTACCAGAGGCTGGATGCTTCGAATCGTGAAAAAACGCTGAAAACCGGGGTTTCCGGGGCCTTCCCGGCGATCCCGAGCTCCAGGGTTGCAGGGGCCTGCGACCCTGGGCCAGGGTCGCAGGGGGCTTTTTCCCCTTTTTGTCCCGTTTTGTGTCCGTTTTTGCTGTTTTTTTATTCTTTTTTCTTCTGTATTTTTCCGTGACAATTTTGACCATTTATTAGGCTGATTTCTCTGTAGGAAACCTGATGAGAATCCTTGCATTTTATTTTGCAAAGTTTCCAATTTCTTGAGAAAGCCGAAGACTTTGTCGCGCAGAGCTGCCGATTTTCCGTCAGAAGCTGAAACTGGGTCAAACGATGTCGGAATGACCTGAAATTTGGTGTGAAGCCTCCTGAGCAATAAATAAGACCAACCATAGGCTTTTGTTTGAGTTTTGAAGCCGTTTGGGGTTCTATCAATAGTAGACTCGCTTTTGTCGCGATGAAGATGTCGCGGTTTGATGTGCGGTCAACCGATGTCCGATTAACTTGAAATTTGACAGGGAACCCATTGGAGTCATTTTAAGATGATCCATAGGCTCTGTCTTGGAAACCAAGGTCCCGGAGAGCTTTGCCGCCGAGAGGCCTGATTTGGCTTCCGAGCATCAAACTATGGTCAAATGTTGTCGAAATGACCTGAAATTTGACGTGCAGCCCCTTGTAAGCATTTTAAAGCCGTCCATGTGCTCTATCTGATGAGTGATGGCCTCGGCGGTTCTTGCTGCCGAGAGGCTTGATTTAGCTGTTTGCGGGTTGATGTAGGGTCAAACGTTGTTGGTTTGACTCGAAACTTGACGTGGAGCCTTTCGGATGTATTTTGAGACCATCCATCAGCTCTGATCGAAGATTTGGTGTCTCCGATGCTTTTGCCGCCGAGAGCTCCTTTTCGGCTGTCGGAGAAGCGAAGTTAGGCCAAATGATTTTGAAATGGCCCGAAACTTCTTGTGTACTCCTCTTTTGGCTGTCTTGAAGGATCTTGCAGTTTTTGTTTGATTCTGACAAGATTTGATTTTTTGGAAGTAGCATTGCCTATTTATGGCAGGTTGCGACTTCATGTAGCTCTTTAGATCTTGAAGAGGCAAAGTGACATTTTTGGTGTCAACACGGCAAGAAGTTCAAGAAGGCTCACTATGCCAGAGAAGATCAGTCGGCCGTCACCGCCTTCAAGGCTGTCAACATGATCTTCAAAGAGCCAATCTATAGGCTCCTCAACATCATCAAGACGCAACCATACTTCAGTTGGCTGCAGCCCATGAAGGGTGATCCATCCACCTACGACCAGAGTAAGTTTTGTGCCTACCACAAGCAGAATGGGCACAGGACCGAAGACTGCATGTCCCTCAAGTCACACCTTGAGAAAAAAACTTGTCAAGGACGGGCACTTGAATGACTATATCAAAGAAGGATAAAACGTGAATAATAACCGAGCTCAATGCCAAGATGACAAAGATCAGGAGAGCGATGAGTCGGAGAGAATCATCAACGTCATTCACCTAGCTCCCACCCCCCAAAGGAGTAACCAGGCTCGTGCGGAGGCCAGGAGGGTTTCATACGGCAAGCAGTTGATGATGGCTGAGTTTGGACCAGCCTCCAAGAAAGCTCGGAAAGAAATACCGAAAATCTAGTACTAAGAGAAGGATCTGGAAGGAGTCCAGCTCCCCCACAACGATCCGTTGATCATAACTTTGAAGCTGAAGAACTGCAAAGTACAGAGGATCCTCGTCGACCCCGGCTGCTCGTTCAAGATCTTCTACTTTGACTGTTTTAAGAAGATGGGCCTTAGAGAAGAAGACGTGCAGGAGGCGCGAACTCCCCTAGTGGGTTTTAGCGCCAAGCCCATGTACCCCAAAGGGAAGGTCTCCCTGAAAGTCCAAATCGAAGGTGCCTCTATAATGGCCGATTTCCTTGTGGTGGATGCGTCATCCCCATACAATGCCATAATGGGGAGGACCTGGCTGCACAACAAGGAAGCTGTCCCTTCCACTCACCACCAAAAGCTCAAATTTCCCTTGGAAAACAAGGACGGCCGAGTTGAGGTAATTACGGTCGGAGGCGACTAGCAGATGGCCAAGCAATACCTGATGGCCGTCGTACCTGGCGAGGAGGAGCCAAAGCAGGTACACATGGCCGAGCTGGAAGCAGAGCTGGACAAAGTCGGCCGGGATCCCAAACAGAAGAGCATCGAAGACCGAACCGAGATCAGGATCGAACCCAATGATCCTGAGAGATATTTCCTGCTCGAGAGCCAGCTCGCCGAACCAGAGAGGGCCGAGCTCCTAGACTTCTTGTTACAAAACAAAAAAGTCTTCGCTTGGACCCCTTACGAGATGCTTGGCATCGACCCCAAGGTCATGTGCCACAAACTTAATGTGGACCCCAAACACAAACCTGTTGTCCAGAAAGCTCGCAAAACAGGGGTGCCGCAGATAGAAGCCGTGATCGAGGAGGTCGAGAAGCTAGTAGAGGCCAAAGCAATCAGGAAAGTCCAATATCCGAACTGGCTGGCAAACACGGTGGTGGACAAGAAGAAGACTAGGAAGTGGAGAGTCTGCGTAGACTTCACCGACCTCAACAAGGTATGTCCAAAAGACTGGTTTCCACTCCCGAAGATCGACCAAATGATCGACGCCACCGCCGGTCACGACAGGATGAGTTTCCTCGATACCTTCCGAGGTTACTATCAAATACTGATGTATGGGCCTGACAAAGAGAAGACTGCGTTCATAACACCTAGAGACATCTAATGCTACAAAGTGATGCCCTTTGGGTTAAAAAATGCAGGGGCGACCTACCAAAGATTGGTCACCAAAATGTCCATGCCCAGCTCGGCAGGACTATAGAGGTATACATTGATGACATGGTTGTTAAGTCTAAAAGGTTGCAAGACCACTTGGCAGACCTACGTCAAGTATTTGACATCCTCAAGAGGTTCAAGCTCAAGCTGAATGCCTCGAAGTGTGCTTTTGGTGTCAGCTCCGGTAAATTCTTGGGAAACTTGGTCACTGTTGACACCAAAAATGTCACTTTGCCTCTTCAAGATCCAAAAAGCTACATGAAGTCGCAGCCTACCATAGATAGGCAATGCTACTTTCAAAAAATCAAATCTTGTCAGAATCAAACAAAAACCGCAAGATCCTTCATGATAGTCAAAAGAGGAGTACGCAAGAAGTTTCGGGCCATTTCAAAATCATTTGGCCTAACTTCGCTTCTCCGGCAGCTGAAAAGGAGCTCCCAGCGGCGAAAGTATCGGAGACACCAAATCTTCGATCAGAGGCTGTGGATGGTCTCAAAATACATCCAAAAGGCTCCACGTCAAGTTCCAAGTCAAACCGACAACGTTTGACCCTCCATCAACCCTCAAACAGCTAAGTCAAGCCTCTCGGCGGCGAGAACCACTGAGGCCATCACTCATCAAAAAAAGCATATGGACGTCTTCAAAATGCTTACAAAGGGCTACACGTCAAGTTTCAGGTCATTTCGACAACATTTGACCAAACTTTGACGCTCGGAAGCCAAATCAGGCCTCTCGGCAGCGAAGCTTCCCGGGACCATGGTTTCCAATACAGGGCCTGTGGATAATCTTAAAATGACTCCAATAGGTTCACTGTCAAATTTCAAGTCAATCGGACATCGGTTGACCATACATCGAGGCAACACATCTTCATCGCGACAAAATTAAGTCTACTGGCGATATGACCCCAAACGGCGTCAAAACGCAAACAAAGGCCTATGGTTGGTCTTATTTATTGCTCAGAAGGCTTCACCCCAAATTTCAGGTCATTCTGACACCGTTTGACCTAGTTTCAGCTTCTGACGGAAAATCGGCAGCTCTACGCGACAAAGTCTTCGGCTTTCTCAAAAAATTGGAACCTTTGCACTCCAAAATGCAAGGATTCTCGTCAAGTTCTCTGCAGGAAAATCTGGCCAATAAATGATTAAAAATAAAAAAAATACAGAAGAAAAAAGAATCGAAAAACATAAAAAACGGCCACAAAACGGGGACCAAAAGGGGTAATCCCCCCAAAGTCGCAGACCCCTGCGACCCTGGCCAATGGTCGCCGGCGACCATGGGGCCCGGAATCACCGGGTTCACCCCGGAAAGCCCGTTTTTCATCATTTTTCGCGATTCGAAGCTTCCAACTCCAGGAATTTTTCAAAATTCATACTTTTGAGGTGCCAAATCCTTTGACATCCGTCAAAATCACAGGTCAATCATCAAGAGTATCAAAATCAACATTAATCGCCAACCAGTCAACCAAAAAAGTGTGCTTTCTACCCGACCGATCGAGAAATCGACAGAAAAGATGGCACCGACCTGTTGTTGGCAACCAATACCTAAAGTTACATGTTCATCCGATGTCGATCTACATGAAGATCCATCGATGATCATCGCCCGAAGAATCCCAAAAGACGCGGCACGGCCCAAGACTCTTCAACTGCTCGGCGACCACTTAATGCAATTAATTGGCTAGCTTTATTGCAATCATTAATTCATTTCTTTGGACGGCCCAATCAGAAGCAAGCATCCGGGAGTTACAAGTCAATTGATTCATGGCATTTAACCCATGAAACTCCTCCCATCATAGCGATTGAAGGCGATTAAATGCCCTCAATCTACACCGGCCAATCAGAAGCCAAGGCCCAGGGGTTACGAAATAAAGGAATAAAACCTTGTAACTCCTCCCATTATGCGGTTTAATGACGATTAAAGCCCATAAACTTCCTAAATGGCCACCAAGAGCCTATAAATAGGAGAACACTCCAAAGAAATCCAGATCAGAAAAAATCAAACAACTCCTAGAGATCAGAATCAGATCAGCTTCCAAGCACAGAAAACCCAGAGAAAGAAAGAGAGAAAACTCTGCGAACTGCACCGGCCACCACTACAAGGTGACAAAAGTCCCTTGGTGAGTACGCCTAATGGAACTAGCCAGACTTGCTTGTCTTGTTTGTCCTTGTGTCGGAACCACTTTATTATTGTTTGCATATCATAGCCATCTTCAGTTTGGGGTTTTAATGACGAACCGGTTACTCAGTTGTCGGGGTGGGCAGTCGGCATAGGACGGCGTCCATGGTGTTGAATAGCCGGGAACGGGCTAGGATGGTGCTGCTATTCCCAGGACCGGGAGCTAGGATCTTACTGGAGCCGGACTTTGGTATCGGTAGTCCGGATTGGATTGTTACTGGTACCCCGGGAGGTGGCTTTGGACATCCTCGATCGGACTCTCCCTCCTGTTCTTGTTTTGCATTGCATGGATAGTGGTTATTGTTAGATGGTTGCTAGGATTCTTGTTATTGTTTCCATATATTACTATCGCTTTATGCCTAGCTTCTCATTCTTGTATTCACATGAATACTACTTGTCATTAATCTATATTTGATGCATGTCATGTTTATTATGTTTTGCTTATCTATTGCTCAACATGACATTGACTCTGTTCCTTGTTGTGTAGACACCTCAGGTGGTTTCTACTACTATGAGGAGTAGACCGGTGAAGAGATCCCAGAGGATCTCCAACCACAGAGGAGGAGCGAGAGTGGTGTGCCGATGACGTAGAGTAGCGTCATCATTCCTAGCACGAGAGTGATTCATTGGGACTTCACTAGATTTTACTTATTCTTTTATTACCCTCGTTGGAACTTTCATTTCATTTACTATGTTTTCTTTTATTGGCCTTGTTATTTGGGATGGCCAATGTAATAAATTGACTTAACTCCTTAGCTTTGATTGTTCTATTTATGTAACTTTAAACTTAACGAGAAGTTATTATTCATTGACTGATATTCCATATGCCTAGAGTTCTATGAACTCAATGTTTATTGTATTACATAAGGCTTGAAATATTATATCCTCACCGCGGACTTACGATCCGTGGGCCCAAAGGACAAAATTTTTAATTAGTCCTAAAGTTCACTCTCCGGATCCGGTTATTCTTTAATCGGCTTCGGGGGACGTGACAGAAATTAAAAAAAAATCATATTTCTCATTTTGGATTCAAAATTGAGAAACATTGATCCTTTCCTTTCGTTCGTGTGCTTGCAGAAATTGTTGAGCCTGTTCGAATTAGGATTTGGGCCATTGTTTCTCTTTGATGAGTTCATTTGGGATAAAAAAAAAGACATAGACCACTAAGGTTAAACCAATTGCGTTCTTTAATCACGGTTGATTTAAGAAAAGCCTTGTCTAGAGTGTGGAGACAGCTTAACTGTTCTACGCAAGGGTCCTCCAAACGGGTTCATTAAGTAAACCTACCCTTACTTGGGGGCAATTCTATCAATCGAGATTTCATAAGACCAGGTTAGGAGGCCTATGTGTACTCTCTCGTCTTTTAAATAAAAATTTTCAAAATAAAAAATTTTAAAATAAAAATTTTAAAATAAAAATTTTAAAATAAAAAATAAAACATAAAAAAATAAAATATAAAAAAAACGATTTTTCAAAAAACATATATTAAAATAAAAAAAAGATTTTTCCAAAAATATTAAACTTCCGTCATTTTTGGGTTCAGATCGGAGAAATTTTGGTCTCCTCCCTTCTGAGCACTGGCGTTCACGGAAAATGTTGAGGCCGTGTTCAGATTGGAATGCCTTTTGCTCTCTTCGATGAACCCGATCTTGGCCTTTCAAAAAAAAACTCTCGTCATTTTTTGGGTTCAGATTCGAGAAATTATGGTTCCTTCTCTTCTAGGTACAGGCGCTCGTGGAAATCGTTGAGCCCGTATTTGGATTGGAATACCATCTGCTCTCTTTGATGAATCCAATCTTGACCTTTCAAAACAGAGAATCTCATCTCATGGATGCGGTCTCCAAACATTTGTGTCTAGCGATACTAGTACGCCCTTTCAGGGTCTACTGTATTCGCGACCGGCACATTTGTAACTTCAACCTTATATTCTTCTTACATCGAGCAAGCTCTGCTTCTCGATAAGTCGAATTTAGGTTCACAATTGCTTCTAGCAGTCATTGGGACGCTCATTCTGGGCTCACCATACTTGCGATCAGAACAATTGTACCATCTATGACCTTTTGCCTTCTTCATATTGCTTGGGTCATATCCCTCTAGCGATTTGAAAAGACAAAACCATAGAACTCCCCATTTATGATCATTATATTCTTCTGATTACTAATGGATGTGGTCTTGTTTCAGAAATTTTTTGAAAACTAACAATGGCAGCTTCGCTAACCATTACTTTTGATGAGAATAAGCACCAGCTCATGCTTCAACAGAAGCAAACCGCGTGCACCTACAAGCGCCCCATCAGTTGCCGAAGCGTCAACTCCCCCGGCAACTCTCTGAACTCCAGGTCGGCCTCAACTCGCCGGACTATCGTCTTTAGGACACAGGGACCATTCCCACTTCCCGAGGAATAAACTGCTCCTTCCAAGAAGCAGAAGCTCGCCTCCCAATTTGTCACTACCATGACACCAAAGGCGGGCACCAAAAAGCCCGAAGCCCGTGGCACCCCCACGAAGCGTCAACCCACAAGCAACCAGGTCTATCCCTAGACTTGGTCCCTAAGACCTTCACCAAAACAAAGAAGGTCCTAAACATCCACCAAGCCAGCATACCTGGCCCCACTCAAGGAGAACCAGTTCTACCCTCTTGCTTACATGAAAGAGGAGAGACCCATCTCCAACCTGACTCCCAAGTCAACCTAGCATGAGCCGGCTAGTTCTTACAAGTCTAAAATCAAATCATGCATCACAACGCCTCTGCAAGCAACTTCTAAGGCCTACAATCCTTCGGTTCGACCCTTCATATCTACAGGAGCCAAACTCAAAAAATTCAAAGCTTCAATGCAACAGGCGAAGGACCGAGTTCGCATCCTGTCCTTGCCTAGCTACAAAGAAGACATGCTTGGCTGCTGCACCCGAGGGAGCACATCCTTCATTGTCAAAGCCCAGCTAGAGCTGACCGAAGCTCAAATTGTTCGTCGTATACGCCGCCGCGCGTCGTATCGACAAAAGAGACTAGAGAAGCAAAGGACCGAGCCTCCTACACTCCAAGTCTCTCCCAAATGGGTCGAAAAAGAAAGACCCAACCAAGTTGCTGCCGTCCATATGGTTAGAAAAACCAGAAGACGCCAAAAGTCAGCATCCAAAATCCATGTCCGATGTCCGGTGCCCCGTAGCATCTCCAGGACAAGAAGACATTCAGAAGAATCCCCTGCTCCTTCAAGCAAAGGACGGCAGAGTGATCCTTCCTCAAGCTCTTCATCAAAAAGAATGAGCCCCAGCTTAGTCACCAGGACAATTTCGTCATTCGAATCTCGAGGGATGAATGTCCTGGCTACAAATTCTGAGCCACCACCTCGCAATCCACCTCAAGATGATGCGCTCACACACATCCAGTAGTTGGAACAAGGCCAGCAGAGGATTGAAACTCTGATGGAAAATCTTCTCCTCGCCATCCAAACTCAGGCGAACAATGAACCTCCTCCGAATCATCAAGATGATGAGGTAAATGGAGAAGAAAATAAGTCACGCGCCCTTACTAAAAAGGACGTAGACAGTATCCTCGCAAAAGCAAAAGAAGAGGATATACTCAAGGAGCATGGGATCAAGCCACCATATCCCTTATGGATGGACTTGGTCCCGTTCCCCACAAAATTCAAGCATCCTACTCTCCAAACATATACGGGGAAATGATCAGCCAGACAACACATCATCTACTTCAAGATCCTGACGGGAGCTATCGTGGATCAAGATGCACTCAAGATCCGCCCCTTTGTAAGTACCCTAAAAGGTACGACCTTCGACTGGTACTCAACTTTGCTGGAGGACTCCATCCAAAATTGGGCCAATGCTAGAGACACGCTTCCTGACTCACTTCAAAGGTGAGGATCATCCCGCTACTATAGCTCAGCTGTGCAGCTGAAAACAGGGGGAGAATGAGTCAACATATGATTTCATTCACAACTGGAAAGCAATGGCATACAAATGCTCTAATGTATTGCCACAAGCGTCGCTAGTCGACATTTGCCGAAACAACATGAGGGCTACAATCCGCTCCATGATCATCGGCAACAAATCAAAGAACCTGGGAGAACTCCTAGAAGCTTCCACGGAAGCTAAAACGGTGATTAAAGACCTCAACAGTCAGAAATCATCAAGAAAAGAGCCAACCGCCATTGCAACCTCAAAAACAAAGAAAAAAGAGGTCCTCAATGTGCAGACCAAGTCAGCTCCTCAGCCACCAAAGAAACCTGAAAACAAAGCTGCTGGTAAGAGACCTGAACTCTCTGATGCCTTTAAAGAGCGAGTAGAAAAGAAATACCCATTCGATGAAGATGTTGATGAAATCTTCGGGGCTCTCGTGGCAAACGGCAAGCTCACTTTGCCTGAACCCAAAAGACCGGGTGATGTTGGCAAAACCAACGATCCACGGTACTATCCATACCACCAGATGATCTCGCATCCTCTTAATCAATGATTCGTTGTGAGGGAGAAAATAAACGAGATGTGGAAAAATGGAGTCATCACCTTTGACAAAAACTATGGGTTTGCCTCCGCCAACATGGTCTCATGTTGACAAACACCAAAATCACCGAAGAAAAAGATCACTACTTCCTTCAAGGTGATAAACAGAATCCAAGCGTCCGAAGAACTGGTTCCTTACCCGACACCAGATGGACAACCCATATGGGTACAGCTCAACAGCGAAGGCAGGCTAGGAAACATCTCCTCAAGTTCAAATGGCAAGAGAAGACCCAGCCTAAACAAGAAGTCCAAGAAAAGGCAGAGGCCTCCTTTACTGCTTCACTGAAGGCAGCAAAAATGTCCCTTCCAGAGACTTCAAAGGGGGTAAGAAAATTCACTCTCAGTGATTTCATGCCACCTCAATTCAAAGAAGCCACGCAGGGGGCATCATACTCTTACAATTCGGTAGTTGGATTCTCCATTGATGGATACGAGTCCAGCAACACCGATGATGAATTCGAATCCAACTACACCGATGAGTGGGAAGAGTCCCTTGAAACAGGAGAATATCTCTCCGAGGAAGATTGGGTTCCTGAGACTCATCTTATGCCAGTAATCTGGTATAACCCCCTACATCCACAAGGATCCTGGTCTGATGATGAAGAAGACCAATAGGCTGTATAAGAAAATGCTGTTGAACCAACACTCGTCATTGCTCCAGTGGAAATCAACTATGTTGAGCCACAAAGAGTAGATGAAAAAGAAGATTTGGCTCCCATGCCTGATCTTGAAGAATATGCAAAGATCTTGCAACATCTCACTCTAGAAGAAGAGTAAGACCGCGTCAACGAGCCTCCTCACAATCCCGAGCCTGAAGTCCCTGAAGACCATCAGTTACATCCTCCCTTAACTCCTGAAAATGGAGAAAACTGCTGGATAGACGATCCTCTTACATCCGAGGATGAGTCTGACTCCGATCAGGCAATGTCACCGGTTAGAGCTTCCTGTAATGTGATAATTCGGGATTATAGCTCTTCCAAAGCATCGTCTGATGAGATCACTTACACTCTGACGACACCTAGCAATGTATCCTCTGGAGCCACCTCATCTCACGTGACTTTCACTGAGACGACACCCTCTCAGGTTTCTTCTCCTGAGACTGTGACTTCAAAGCTCACACCCTTCCTAACTAAAGAATCCCCAGCTATTGATGCTTGGGACGATGAATTGGTCAACGAAGAAGAAAGGTTGCTGGATGCTGTTCAGGACTTGTTCCCGGAAAATGCTCCGTGCAACACAATCACTGAGGATGGCAACTCTGCTGCAGATACATCCTCATCAAATGAAAAACGACAGCCTCTTGATCCTGAAGACAATCTTCCAAATGAAGACCCTTCTCAAGAAGCTCTCGAAGTTGGTAGAGGCACCCGCTCTGGCCGGGACTACCACAAGAATTACAACCAATCTTCATTTACTTATGTAAATCCTTCGGGAAAAGATGTTGTAAGCGCCCCTAGTGGCAACAATGATGAACATGAAGGCCCCAAGGAGGCTTTCAAGTATGACTTGATCGAACATTTCAAACACATACCTGCACGTATGCACATCCTAGACTTATTGCGAATGTCTCCACGCACTCGTGATAATCTCATTTCAGAATTACAAAAGCTGAATGAGGATGTCGACAAACAAGCCCCGCAAGTCCTCCAAATTGAAATGGACCACCGGGTCAAAAACTCAGAAGCTTCCTCAAAGGGAGAAAAGAAGAAAACTGAGGGAACATGCATTGAATGCCTCTCGGTTCAAAAGGCAGCCAGTGCAACCATTGCCTTTACTAAGGACGACCTCCTACTTGGCGAAACAAGGCACAACCGGCCCCTGTACTTCACAAGGTACTTCAAGGAAATGCCTATGCATAGAGTTCAGATCGACCCAGGTTCTGCACTCAACCTCATCTCCACTTCGACTCTCGAAGAGTTGGGCATCCCACCCAGTAAGCTGAGCTACACATCTGTATCTATCTTTGGATACAGTGAGAGTACTCAAAGGCCTATCGGCAAAATCAGGTTCAAGTTGCAGATCGGTGGTCTTATCTCTGAGGTCACTGTATATGCAATAAAAACCCCTTCATGCTACAACATCCTTCTCGGACGCCCCTGGATCCACGAGAATGGTGTTGTCCCTTCAACTATACATCAATGCATTAAGTTTTTTGGCGATGACGACATGATACATCGAGTCTTTGCGGATAGAAAACCCTTCAAAGGTAAAGAAGTCCACTTTGCAGACTCACAGATGTATGAAAGTGAGAAAGAAAAAGAGGAGAAGCACACAGTACCCTTTGCCGAAAATCTCCAGAAAGATAAAGGCAAGGCTCCTCAACAATCACAGGATGAAAACAAACCATCTTGTAAATCCGAAGAGAGCATTGAAACTCCCTTCATCATCTCCCTCAAACCTTCAAAACTTTGGTCATCACGACTAAAGTGAAGAGGGCAAAGCAAAAATCTGAAGGCAAATTTGTTGTCTCTTTCGTGTCTATCATACAAGACACTGATTTTGATTCAGAGCCAGAAGACGACACATCGTCAAGCCAAGCTGACACTCAGCAAGTTCAGCCTGCTCTTACTCCAATGGAGACAACTTCTGACATAGAAGATCCTACGTCACTTCCTTCGTTGTTCCAGCACCTTCAGCAAAGAAAAAGCCAATCTTCTTCCATAGATCGGATGCTTCTTTATCAAACTCCATGCTTGAACCCTTCCAAAATAAAGGTGTGCCTCAACTATCCTTAAATAGTCCTGTGGCACAAGCTATTATGAAGATAATGGGATACGACGCTCAAAACCCAGTCGGTTTGGGAGAAGGACGCGGTATTCTCACGCCATTGAGGCCCGTCTTGACCAAAAGTCAACTGGAAGATTGAAGACTCTACGGCCATGTAGAAAAGTCTTCACACGGGCTAGGGTATGATCCCGATGTTGGGATTGGTGTATGCCCTAAAGCCCACTAGCTGCATTCTCATCTTTTGTTACTGGATATTTACTGGTTATTTAATTGAAAGACTCTTTTATGCTTAAACATGTATATATGTATGGTTGCGTAAGGCCCATTGTTTCTAGTAAATGAATTAGGTGTGTAGTGTCTACACACAGATAGGTCTAATTCATGGACAACTGGAAACATCATATTTGTTCATAACTGAAAGATGGAGCTGGGCACTTCATCTTGGTAGAAGTTATAATGAGATACTCTCCTATATAGGGTGACATACCTAAGTCACGGGAGGGCTTTCCCGGATCTATCTCATTAGTGCATGTGTCATGCATTGAACAGGACCATTGTAGGTGTGATCTCTAAAATAGTACTATCACAGAAAAGAGATCAAGTCACCTCATGCTACTGAGTAACCGGTGCTCTTAATCTTGAGCATTTGTGGATGAACTGACGAAGTCAAGTTCTTGTGCTTTAATTCACTATGGGTGAGATTCTATTCATGGGTCAACAGCTCTGTGTTTTGGGTACTCGGACTTGATCAGTTGGGACGTGCAGATGCAATATAGAATCTATGCCATCTGATGATGGAATAATCGTCCCCTTAGAATTATCCGATTAATCATCAAAATCTAAGATCTTAGTATATGGATGTTCCATATGAATATTGAACTTGTGGGTCGCTCCCTGGATTAAGAGAATGATATTCGAATGATGATTATGTTTAAGGATATGAAGTTCTAAGGTTTAGATGTAATCGGGAAGGTTGATAGTACATGTGATAACCTGACTCGATTATGGATGTTACATAGAGGGGCATTCAGGTCATTACACTTAGTCGGTCGAAGACAACCGTCATTTTATGACGAGCTTATTATATTATATATTTGTCCTTGGAGTTCAACCATCTATATTACTAAAGGGATGTATACACTTCCTGGAGGAGGACACCTGGCATGTCTTGGAGATGGACACGTGGCAGCAGCCAGCCTAAAATGGTATTCTGCTAATCTCTCATTCTCCATCTAAAATTTCTCCATCTCTTCCTCCCTAAAATCTCTCCTTCTCCATGCTAATGCAATCCCTAAAATCTCTCATTCTCCATCTAAAATTTCACTTCCAAGACAACCACACAAAATGGGGAAGAGGAAAATCCCAAATTGTAAAGGATTGAAATATAATCCTTAATTCCATAGAAGAAATCTGTGCTCTCTGTGGGGCCCACTTGGGGCCTACATCACTATCAAGGTTGGGACCCATTGATCATCCTAACCAATTCAACAGGAATCCACAAATTTTAATGGCTTAAAAAAAAAAAAAGAAGAAACAAATAGAGTGGTCGATTGTGGGCTCAATTGGTCAGAATGGGTGCAAACCTACATGGACCCATTGTGATTCAGGGGAGATCTCTGTTTTTTATCCATTTGGATATCATCTACACATCTAGCAAGACATTTCTGTCACACCCTCGTGATTTGATTAAAATTATTTTATCAATCAATTCATGGGTCCCGGCCCGCATCATTTGATTTTATGGACGGTTAGAATAAAGATGGTGGACCCCATTCATCTGGATCCCACTTAAAAATATTTGGTCAATTTTTTAGGTCTACGATCATTGATCATTTGATCTTTTTAAATCAATTCATGGGTCCCATCCCGCATAATATGCTTTTTTGGACGGTTAGAATAGAGATGGTGGACCCCATTCATCTGGGGGGTTCCACTTAAATAGGTTATGTTTGGTCAATTTGTGAGGTCTATGATTATTTGATCCTTTGATCTTTATCAAGTAATTCATGGGTCCATCCCGCATCATATTATTTCATGGATGGTTAGAATATAGATGGTGGACCCCATTCATCTTGGGGGTCCCACTTAAATAGGTTAGGTTTGGTCAATTTGAGAGGTCTATGATCATTTGATCTTTATCAATCAATTCATGGGTCCCGGCCCGCATCATTTGATTTTATGGACGGTTAGAATAAAGATGGTGGACCCCATTCATCTGGGTCCCACTTAAAAATATTTGGTCAATTTGTTAGGTCTATGATCATTTGATCCTTTGATCTTTCTTAATCAATTCATGGGTCCCATCCCACATAATATGATTTTATGGACGGTTAGAATAGAGATGGTGGACCCCATTCATTTGGGGGGTTCCACTTAAATATGTTAGGTTTGGTCAATTTGTGAGGTCTATGATCATTTGATCCTTTGACCTTTATCAAGCAATTCATGGGTCCCAGCCCGCATCATATGGTTTCATGAATGGTTAGAATATAGATGGTGGACTCCATTCATCTTTGGGGTCCCACTTAAATAAATTAGGTTTGGTCAATTTATGAGGTCTATGATCATTTGATCTTTTTCAATCAATTCATGGGTCCCGGCCCACATCATATGATTTTATGGACGGTTAGAATAGAGATGGTGGACCCCATTCATCTGGGTCTCACTTAAACATATTTGATCAATTTGTTAGGTCTACGATCATTTGATCCTTTGATCTTTTTAAATAAATTCATGGGTCATATCCCGCATAATATGGTTTTATGGACGGTTATAATAAAGATGGTGGACCCCATTCATCTTGGGGGTCCCACTTAAATAGGTTATGTTGGGTCAATCTGTGAGGTCTATGATCATTTAATCCTTTGATCTTTATCAAGCAATTCATGGGTCCCAGCCCGCATCAGATTATTTCATGGACAGTTAGAATATAGATGGTGGACCTCATTCATCTTGGGGTTCCCACTTAAATAGGTTAGGTTTGGTCAATTTGAGAGGTGTATGATCATTTGATCTTTATCAATCAATTCATGGGTCCCGGCCCGCGTCATTTGATTTTATGGACGGTTAGAATAAAGATGGCGGACCCCATCCATCTGGGTCCCACTTAAAAATATTTGGTCAATTTGTTAGGTCTACGATCATTTGATCTTTTTAAATCAATTCATGGGTCCCATCCCGCATAATATGATTTTATGGACGGTTAGAATATAGATGGTGGACCCCATTCATCTGGGGGTCCCACTTAAATAGGTCAGGTTTGGTCAATTTGAGAGGTCTATGATCATTTGATCTTTATCAATCAATTCATGGGTCCCGGCCCGCATCATTTGATTTTATGGACGGTTAGAATAAAGATGGTGGACCCCATTCATCTGGGTCCCACTTAAAAATATATGGTCAATTTGTTAGGTCTACGATCATTTGATCATTTGATCTTTCTTAATCAATTCATGGGTCCCATCCCACATATTATGGTTTTATGGATGGTTAGAATAGAGATGGTGGACTCCATTCATCTGGAGGGTTCCACTTAAATAGGTTAGGTTTGGTCAATTTGTGAGGTTTATGATCATTTGATCTTTATCAAGCAATTCATGGGTCCCAACCCGCATCATATGTTTTTATGGACGGTTAGAATATAGATGGCGGACCCCATTCATCTTGGGGGTCCCACTTAAATAGGCTAGGTTTGGTCAATTTGAGAGGTCTATGATCATTTGATCATTTGATCTTTATCAATCAATTAATGGGTCCCGGCCAGCTTCATTTGATTCTATGGACGATTAGAATAAAGATGGTGGACCTCATTCATCTGGGTCTCACTTAAATATATTAGGTCAATTTGTTAGGTCTACGATCATTTGATCATTTGATCATTTTAAATCAATTCATGGGTCCCATCCCGCATAATATGGTTTTATGGATGGTTAGAATATAGATGGTGGACCCCATTCATCTTGGGGGTCCCACTTAAATAGGTTAGGTTTGGTCAATTTGAGATGTCTATGATCATTTGATCATTTGATCTTTATCAATCAATTAATGGGTCCCAGCCCGCATCATATGATTTTATGGACGGTTAGAATAGAGATGATGGACCCCATTCATCTTGGTCCCACTTAAATATATTAGGTCAATTTGTTAGGTCTATGATCATTTGATCTTTCTCAATCAATTCATGCCTCACCTAAAGAATAAAACATTTGGGAAAAAACATAAAGATCAAATTAGCAACAAAAAAAAAAGGACTCACAAGTTTACTAATTAATAAATTTATTAAAAATAATTCATATCAGTCTGTGCATTTGGTGGTTTCGTGGTTATCCACGGGGTTTTGCTAGTAACTCTCTAGTGGAATGAGTTAAGGTTAAAATGGTCTTAATGTTGCTATGGGTTTAGCATGGACATTTTGGTCATTTTGGGAGCCAATGGCAAATATGTCTTTTGGTCCCTTCTCTAGTCACTTACCAAGATTGGCATGGTTTCCTAAAATGTTTAGATAACATAAGGATGAATTATTTTAGTGGAAAAATAATTTTGAGTTTAAATTCAAATAGGCCTTTGATGGCATACATGAATTTAACTCTAGATAAATTATATGTGGGCCATGGTGTGCATTGATATGTGGGACGTCCATAATAGGATTTCCATGGGTAAGGTTTCCAACTTTGAGTAGGACTCTACTTGGAAAGTTGGACTCCTCTTTGGATTAGTATTCCTATGAGTTAGTTTCCTTTTTGGATTAGGAACTTAAAATTAGTAAGTGTTCTACAACTAGTATTACTAATTGTATGGAAAGTTCCTTTTGGTTTCCTTTTCTAATTAGAGTGTTTCTTAAAGGAAATAAGTCTTTCCTTTTTGGACATAAATTAGAATAAGGAGAGATAACTTTATGGGAAAGGTTTCCACAAAAGTTTCTATAAAAGAAACACATAACCCCTTGGACGTCCAACACACTTTGTGAAGCAAAAAGAGAGCCACACGCCCAGCCTTGAAGAGGTTCTCTTCTTGATTGAAGAAACTTTGAGATCTGAGATTTTCCCTTGGAGAAATATTTCTTGTTTCCTAGATTAAGATCCCACCATCTTAGCCAATCAGATTTGGAAGTGAGATAGAGGAGAAGATCAAAGGCAATACTAGTACAGGAAAATTCCAGCAACTTGTTTGCAAATTGCAAGTTTGAGTTCGGGCCTTTGGATCTATTTTTTCAGAGATTTGAAGTCTACAAATCTTCGAGGTAATAGTCTTCTATCATCTCTATTAATTAGACACATGTTGGTCATGATTTAATGGAGTTTCTATGCGATTCTTTATGGCTGATTTCCGCTGCATAGTGCATAAATCAGATTTTTTAAAATCTGTCATGCTTTGCATCAGCCATAGTAGTCTCTTTATGAGAAGTTTCAGATCTGAATCGCGATTTCTTTCACCCGACACTCCCCTGAGACAGTTGACACAAAGGCTTAAAAGTCAATTTACTGACCAAGCCTCAACACCTCATATCCATGAAGACATCGATCTCCCTGGATAACTCTTCGATGAGTCACCTGACAAAGATCCAGGAAGCTCATCCAATTGGTACGATTTCTCTGATGATAAAGAGGAATTGTCCGATGGCACAGACGTGTGGTCTTCTGACCCAAAAGAACCCTCGTTTCCAAAAGAAGTACCTTACTTCGACCCGGTTTTAACAGGCGATTGGGACCATCTCATAGCAATCCTTGAGAAGATTACCGATCAAGAAGACCCGTGAAATGGAACAAAACCTTGGTCTGGAAATACCCTTGAAACCCCAGAAGGTTTTGTAGAGCTGGAAGCCTCCGAAAATATTGTGGAGGAACCATCTACGAACCTTCCAACAGAAGATCCTGCATTATACAACGATTTCATGGCCTTTCGAAGCCTGGGGTATGGACATCATAGGTCCTATTTCTCCCCCTTCGAGCAAAGGTCGTCGCTTCATCTTCGCCGCTACGGATTATTTCTCCAAGTGGTCAGAAGCATTTGCGCTTAACGAAATGAAGACCTCATCAGTCCTTCAGGTCCTGCGCATCAACATCATTCGTCGTTTCGGCATACCCAAAAGATTCGTCCATGATAACGGACCACAATTTCGGGATCATCGATTCTACAGGTTCTGCGATAAATACAAAATCCAAAGCTGTCCTTCGACTCCATACAATCCGGCAACAAACGGATTAGCAGAAGCTTTCAATAAGACACTCTGCAAAATCCTTAAGAAAATGGTCTCTAGTCACAAAAGAGACTGGAGCGACAAACTGTCTGAAGCTTTGTGGGCCTATCGAACCACCGATCGAGGACCAACCCATAGCACACCATTCTCCTTGGTCTATGGATGCGAAGCTGTCGTACCCTTGGAAGTACAAATTCCTTCCTTGAGGGTATCCTTGCAAAATGACATGACTCAAGAAAGCAATGTCAAATTGCGACTCCATGAGCTGGACAATCTCGATGAGAGACGGCTCGAAGCTCAACAAAGCATTGAACTTTACCAAGCACGCATGGCAGGATCTTTCGACAAAAGGGTCAGGCAACGCGCCTACAAAAAGGATGACTTGGTTCTTAAGGTAAAAAGTGCAATGGTCTTTGCTCACAAGTCCAAAGGCAAATTTGAGCCAAAATGGGAGGGACCCTACGTCATCGACAAGGTTTTTTCCAACGGCGCATACGCACTCCTAAACATGGAGGGTGACAGATGTATGCTGCCCATCAGCGGCAAGTTCTTAAAGTGGTACTACCCTTGAAGACTTACCCAACTGGGTAAGAGCAATGCCTATACGGCCAAAATCGGTTTCCAGGTACTCGCTCGCTAAACCCTCTCTTTTTAGAATTTTCAATCAAATGTTGAAATTTCTAGAAATTCAAACAATGCTTACTTTCACCGTTTCATTATTCAAAAATTCCAAGTTTAGGAACCTCTCTCTAACTTGACCAAAGTTTTCAATCCTTGAACTTAAAATTCTTGGTTTGAAACAAAATTCGGATTCAAGGATTTCCACCCTATTCCACCCTGCCTTGTACCACCAAAATGGTTATAGGTCAAAACTTATGACCCTCGTGTCTTTAAACAAAAAAAATTGGTTTTTCAAAAACCACGGGGAAGCGACGCTTAGTCGATACTCGCACAAATTGGAAGCATGCGAACCATGTTCGACACCTCCAAAATCGCCGGGAAGCGACATTTCGTCGATACTTGCAAAGTCCAAAAAAAAAAATAACCATGGAGACACAACACTTCAGTTGATATCCACAACCCAAATTTCAAAGGTTCGAAAAAACCTAAAAACCGTGGAGACGCAACATTTCAGTTGATATCCACAACCCAAATTTCAAAGGTTCGAAAAAACCTAAAAACCGTGGAGACGCAACATTTCAGTTGATATCCACAACCCAAATTTCAAAGGTTCGAAAAAAACCAAGAAATCGTGGAGATGCAACATTGCAGTTGATATCCACAACCCAAAGGTTTGAGAAAACCGCAAATTTCAAAAAAGTGCGGAAACGACATCAAGTCAGTACTCGCAAAATCAAATTTTTGAAAAGCAAGTATACGACATTCCATCGATACTTGTACCCAAACCTGTGAGGAGGCGACATTCCATCGATACTCGTAATCGAATGAGCAAGGATGCGACATTCCATCGATACTTGCAAGACCATTCAGTAGGGAGGCGACTTTTAGTCGATACTTGTATTTTTGAAAACCAAAACCGGCTATAAATGCCACCAAAATAGGCTATAAATGCCACAAACCGACTATAAATGCCACCAAAACAGGCTATAAATGATACAAACCGGCTATAAATGCCACCAAAATAGGCTATAAATGCCACAAACCGGCTATCAATACCACAAAACAAACCGGCTATCAATACAACAAAACAAAATTGGCTATCAATGCCACCAATCAAGACTTGGATTTAAAAAAAAAAAAACTCGGCTATCAATGCCATAAACTCGGCTATCAATGCCACAAAAAACTGGCTCTCATGCCATAAACAAAATCTGGCTCCCATGCCAAAACAATCATTTAACAAAAGATTTACACAAAATGGCAAGCTTTTGATCAAATCCCATTTAGCAATTACTTTCATCACAAAAAGATTTAAGTGAGTGTAGGGAAAACAAAAAAAGAAAGTATCCCATTTAGCAATTACTTTCATCACAAAAAGATTTAAGTGAGCGTAGGGAATAAAAAAAATATCCCATCTAGCAATTGCTTTCATCACAAAAATATTTAAGTTAGAGTAGGGAAAACAAAAAAATAAGAAAAAAAAAAGCATCCCATTTAGCAATTGCTTTCATCACAAAAAGATTTAAGTGAGCGTAGGGAAAACAAAACAAAAAAAAGTACCAAAAAATACATGTGGTACCAAAAAAAAAAGTGTTTACAAAGCACTAAAAAAAAAACAGAGAGAGTACCAAGAAAAATACATGTGGTACCAAAAAAAAAAAGAAGAATGATAGTTTCTGCTACAAAAATCAGGAGCTCAACCAAAAATGGTCTCTAGCCAAAATTTGAGCTCCTCGAGCAAGCTTTTGGCCTCAGCCATCAGAGTTTCCAGGGCATGCTTCTTCAGGAACTTGCCATGAGATGCTGGGGCAAGCTGTAACCCTTCTTTCACACCGGGAAGCTTATCCCGAGCAGTTTGTCATTGTTTGTCCTCTTGAAACTTCCTTTCGAGAATTCTATCAGCATCTGCGACCCAGCAAATCAAAGCACTCTCCCTTTCACGAGCCTCTGTTATAGTAGCCCACTTGGCAGCGACTTGTGCCTTCAAATGCTCAAGACGTTTCCTGGCCTCATCGACCTCCCTATCAAGGATGTTAAGGTCATGTGTCAGCCCAATGATGGCTAGGTCTTCTAAGTTCTTCTCTCGGACTAGCTGCTTTCTGCTTTGTGCAGCCTCATTCAGGTTAGACTTAGCCTTATCAGCAGGCTCAAGGAACATCTCCTTGAAGAACTAGTCGTCAGCAAAACCAATGGTCTCAAATCACTTGTCACCTAGTGCAATGATCCTATTAACGATTGCCCTGGCACCTGTGACATCCAGACCAGCCTCTTCGGCATCACTGAGAATCTCCTGCACATGCTAGATCATGCCAAATCTAGCATCCAAGTGCCCAGAAAGGAGAGTCTAAATCCAAGAGCTCAGAACCCGCGCCACCACCTTCTTCGCAAAAAGAAGAGATGGCCCAGCTGAAGATTCGCCCCACTCCGTTGGTCGGCTGCTCATGTCATGCCCCGTTAGAAGAGGAACAAAAGAACTCTTTCCAGTCGGAGCTGCTGGGGAAAGAATCTCAGCGCGAGGCACCCCCTCCACCATGTCAGAATTGGTTACAGAAGTCTCTACCTCTGGATCACCCTCTAAAATTCCATGCTCTGGTTTTAAAGGAAGCAATGAACTCTCCTCTGTCGCTTCAAAACCTGCCAAAGAAACACAAAAAAGTATCAATATGATACTGTTTAAAAAAACATTATCAGGGTTATTACTATAAAATACCTTCTTCGACGACTGGCGGAACACTCTTTTCCTCCATGAACTCGTCGGAAGCATCGTCAACATTTGCGTCCATCGATGGTTCAAAGTCATCGGAATCCTGTGGCAAGTCAGCTGACAAGAAAAATGTTAGCAAACCAAGTCACAGACAAAAAAAGAAAGCAAAAGAAGTCATACCAATTGGAGATTCTAGATTCACTCTAGAGTCCCTTGGTTCTTCTTCAGGTGCCCCGACAGGATCTGTCACCGCCTCATCAGTTGGAACCTCAGGCATCACCAAGTCTTCCTCTGCTAAAAAAAAAGGCAGCAGGGGGAGAAAGCAAATCAGAACATGGAAAAATCCCGTGAAAAGAAATGGAAAGAGAAAGAGGAAGAATCGTACCTTCACCGACGGTCTCTTTTTCTCAGCTTCTCTTTTCTGGAGGCTCGTCAGCATTCCCTGGCACCTCCTCATTAATAGTAAGAAGGACTTCTATATCAGGAGAACCTTCATCTTGCCCCTTGCTGTGATGATGACTCCTCTTCTTCTTACTTCTATGGACTCGCTTTCTAGAAGAACCTGCCCCACTGTCAGAGTCAGATTTCTCACTTGACTCCTCACTAGATGGTCTACTCTTACCAGTAGACTCCACGGAAGCTCGCCTCTGTGCCGCTTCCATCCAAGCATCAACCTCAGCTTCCTCCTGTTGTAGCTGCTCTAAAGCCTCATCAGGTATTTCTCGAACAGCTTCAGAACCAATGACGCCCTGGTCACCGAGAAAGCCTATCTTGTGCTTCTCACTAGAAAGGAAGGCCCAAACTTCCTCTCGCCGGACGCCATCCGACTTTCCAAGGCCTTTTCCAGACGATAGCTTCACATCAAGCTCCTTCTTGGAAAGCCCCTGATATGCCGAAAAGCTCGCCGCGAACCACTTCGCGAAGCCGGCAGTTCAGGAAGTCGACAACCCAGGATAAGAAATCATGGCAGTAGTGTCTTCAGCACTATAAAAAGCCCATGCATTTCTTCCATCCTGCAAACCTCCAAAGCGTTTCACGATGCTTGAAGGCGCTCCAACAACGCCTTGAGAAAAGCCCAATTACAAAGCAAAGCGAGAAGGTACATACGGCTGGATGTTGATGGACCGCGCTCCTGTGCCTGGTCCTACCGAGGTCGGCAGACGTGGGAGTCCGTTGGGTCCGACCCTTTCGTAACCGGGGGGCAAGGGCGTGCATCAACATTTCTTTTGTGTGGGTGTGCCAGATTTTCTATTTTTACTTGGAATTACAAGTGGTGATCCGGAGTTCAACCTTCGCAAGTAAAAAAGGAATCAACTTCTTTCAAGTTTTCCATTGCACATATATTTAAGAAAAGAGACATTTTCTTGATTTGCCGTGAAAGGCGATTTTTTTTTTTTTTGCATTTATAGCCGATTTTGGCGTTTATAGCCGGTTTTTGGCGTTTATAGCCGATTTTGGCGTTTATAGCCGATTTACAATTCTAATCAATAATGAAAGACAACAGTTGTGATTTTTGTCTCTTTAAAAAAAATACAAACTACAATGAAAAGCAAGAAAAGGAGGATCTAACTTCTCAGGAGATTATGGGGGACCCATTCAGATTGACGGTCGCAAGCCATATGTGGACTTCGCCATCATCCATGCAGATGAGAACAGAGGATGCTATTGATTCGCTTGGTTTGGCTATAACCTCAGGTTTTTAGAAGACAAAGACCAAGAGGAGGTCCTATGTCCAATAAAAAGCCAAGTGGACGGGCTGAAAAGCCATGTCTAAGCCATTGGACGCAGAAGGAGAAGGCAAGGACCTTGGGGGGAGGGGGGGTACCCCGCAAGGGACTTTTGTCACCTTGTAGCGGTGGTCGGTGTAGAACTTTCGCAGAGTTTTCTCTTTCCTTCTCTGAATTTCTGTGCTTTTTTCTGTCTGAGTTTCCGGATTTTCTGCAGTCTGTTGTCTGTGTGTTTGTGATTCTTTTCTTCTTGGAGAGCTATCATATTTATAGGCTTTTAGGTAGCCATTTAGGAGGGTTTATGAGCCTTAATTGTCATAAAGCTACATAAAGGGAGGAGTTACAAGATTGAATTCTTTATTTTGTAACTCCTTTTTCTTGGCTTCTGATTAGCCGAAGGAGATTGAGGGCATTTAATTGCCTTTAATCGCCATGATGGGAGGAGTTTCATTGGTTAAATGCCATGAATCTCTTGACTTGTAACTCCCGGATGCTTGCTTCTGATTGGTCCGTCCAAAGTAATGGATTAATGACTGTAATAAAGCTAGTCAATTAATCGCATTAAGTGGTCGCCGAGCAGTTGAAGAGTCGCAGGCCGTGCCGCGTCTTTTGGGATTCTTCTAGCGATGATCTTCGATGGATCTTTATGTAGATCGACATCGGATGACCATGTAACTTCAGGTGTTGGTTGCCAACAGTGGGTCGGTGCCATCTGTTCTGTCGATTCCTCGATCGGTCGGGTAGAAAGCACACTTTTTTTTGTTGACCAGTTGGCGATCAATGTTGATTTTGATACTCTTGATGATTAACCCGTATTTTTGACGGATGTTAGAGAATTTGGTGTCTCAAAAGTATGAATTTTGGAAAATACGAGAGGCTGGACACTGAGAATCACAAAAAAATGGCGACCCTGGGGCCCGGGTCGCAGGGGCCGGCGACCCTGGGCCAAGGTCGCAGGGGTCTGCGACCCTGGGGGGGGGTTTTCCCCCTTTTGTCCCATTTTGTGTCCGTTTTTGCTGTTTTTCGATTCTTTTTTCTTCTGTATTTTTCCTTGACATTTTTGATCATTTATTGGCCTGATTTCCGTGTAGAAAATCTGATGAGAATCCTTGCATTTTATTTCTCAAAGTTTCCAATTTTCCAAGAAAGCCGAAGACTTTGTTGCGCATAGCTGCCGATTTTTCGTCAGAAGCTGAAACTGGGTCAAACGATGTCGGAATGACCTGAAATTTGAGGTGAAGCCTCCTGAGCAATAAATAAGACCAACCATAGGATTTTTTTGAGTTTTGAAGCCGTTTGGGGTCCTATCACCAGTAGACTTGCTTTTGTCGCGATGAAGATGTCGCGGTTTGATGTGCGGTCAACCGATGTCCGATTGACTTGAAATTTGACAGGGAACCTATTGGAGTCATTTTAAGATGATCCATAGGCTCTGTCTTGGAAACCATGGTCCCAGGGAGCTTCGCCGCCGAGAGGCCTGATTTGGTTTCCGAGCGTCAAAGTATGGTCAAATGTTGTCGAAATGACCTGAAATTTGACGTGTAGCCCTTTGTAAGCATTTTGATGCCGTCCATGTGCTCTATCTGGTGAGTGATGGCACTGGTGGTTCTCGTCGTCAAGAGGCTTGATTTAGCTGTTCGAGGGTTGATGTAGCGTCAAACATTGTCGGTTTGACTCGGAATTTGACGTGGAGCCTTTTGGACGTATTTTGAGACCATCCATCGGCTCTGATCGAAGATTTGATGTTTCCGATGCTTTCGCCGCCGGGAGCTCCTTTTCAGCTGTCGGAGAAGCGAAGTTAGGAAAAATGATTTTGAAATGGCCTGAAACTTCTTGTGTACTCCTCTTTTGGCTGTCTTGAAGGATTTTGCAGTTTTTGTTTGGTTCTGACAAGATTTGATTTTTTTGGAAGTAGCATTGCCTATTATGGCAGGTTGCGACTTCATATAGCTTTTTGGATCTTGAAGAGGCAAAGTGACATTTTTGGTGTCAACAAATGCCCCCTCGAGGTATAGCGACGAGTTCTTAACTTTTGTAGTCGATGTGCCTCGAAGAGATTTTTGAAGGAGAGCCTGTGACTGGACCAAGCGTCTTTGAGTAGTCTTTCTTTTTTGTATTTGTAGCCTTTTGAGCTTCCAGGGGAATTTTATGGTAGTGAAAGGGATCACGTACCATCTCAAGGCAAAGTTTTAAAGATGACATCAGGGATGTGGATTTGGGTTTTCACCTTGTGACCTAACAGGCTGTATGTGGCAGGTTAGGGGGTCGGGTTTGGTTTTGATCCTGTGACCCAACAAGCTGTATGTGTAATGTTGGGGGATCAATTTTGGTTTTGATCTTGTGACCTAACAGGTATGTGGCAAGTTAGGGGATCATGTTTTGGTCTTTGGTTTTGGTCTTGTGACCTAACAAGCTATATGTGGCAAGTTAGGGGACCAGGATTTGGTTTGGATTTTTGTGGAATGTCAATTTCAAGATTTTGGCTCAATCTGGTAGATGAGGCTGGATGGTTTGATTTTGGAAGCTCTTGGGGCTTGGAATTCTTTTTGTACGGTCCAATCAACTCAAAAGAGGCATGGAACCATTTTTGTATACTCTTGGTAAGAGGGATTTCTCTTTGACTAAAAGCCCAAATTTTTTTTTTTTGTGTGTGCCTAGGTGGTCAAACCTGGCTCATATGGGCTAACCCATGGGACCTTAAGATTTTGAAATGGCTTAGATCTCATATGGTGTCATTTTTGTAAAGGATATCCAAAAATATCTCCTTTGGATAGAGAATATCTAAGAATATCTTTATTTGGAGAGAATCTCTCATGTTCCCTTTATTTTGGGATAGGATATCTCAAGATATCTTTCTTTTGGGAAAGAATCCTTCATTGATCCTATCTTTTGGGAGAAAATCTCTCATTGATTTCTTTTTGGGAGAGAATATCTCAAGATATCTTTCTTTTGGGAAAGAATCTTTCTAATCTCTTTCTTTTGGTAATGTTACTAATTAGTAACACTTACCTCTTTCTTCTTTCCTTCTTTGGTTTGCTCTCTTCTATAAAAGCAAGGAGGAGGTAGGATCTCTTGCTCTTATTACTTTATTTTGCAACAATCCCAAGAGGGCTTTAAGACCAAAAATTCTTCTTCTTCAAGATCTTCAAGACTTTTCTTCTTCTCCATCAATGGCTTCAAGTAAGTTCCCTTTTTCAAGAAAACCCCATTGTAGGAAAAAAAAGGTTCATTCTCTTTTCTTTTTGTTTCTTTCTTTTCTTTTCTTCTTTTTTTTTCACGTGTTTCCTTCCTTTTTTTTTACACGGTTTTTTTTTTTTTTTGCTTTCTTCTCTGTTTTTTTTTTGCATGTGTTTTTTTTTTGTGGGCCATACGGACAGATCCGTACGGATCTGGCCGTACGGCCACGTGGCCTGTGGGTCATCCCTTTTTTTTCTTTTTTTTTTTGTTTTCTTTCCCTCTTCTCTGTTTTTTTTTTTTAGAAAGTTTCTTTATTTTTTTTGCTCATCATGATAATGCATTATTTTCGCAAACCAAGATGTTCATGCATGTATATATATTTTTTTTTTTGAAAATTGAATTGTAGCATGATGTGATAGCATACCTGAAAGTTCCCGCAAATTTGGGAATTTGGAGCTCGCAGCGATGTTGAGCCATTCCTGAATTTGCGGAGACTTTGAGGTTTCGAAAGTTTGGAGTTTCGGAGCTCGCAGCAGTGTTGAGCCCATCTTCAAGCTTTCTATTTCTCTCGGGATAATTCCTTTTCTTCGAAATTGCCCCGTCATCATGTCAAAATTTCGCCAGATTTTTTTAGCAAGATTCTATCATTTTGATGTTTGATCTTTTTGTTTTCCATCCTTTGCAGGTGGTTTCTCCAGAACAAACAAGGGTAAGAGCCTGCTACAAGCGTACCTCGTCGATCTGCTAGATCTTTTAATCCAGCCGTTCAGCAGGCCTTTGAGAAGGTCCAGTATGTTGAGAGAAATCTGGAAGAATGGTTCTCCCTCAACAGAGATGAGATGAGGCAGCGACTCATCACTCTCAAGGGAGAGGGATTTTATAAGATCATGGTAAGCAGTCGTCCATGGGTGATGGAAGATCAGAGGGTTTTGCCCAAGCCTACCTTCTTCTTTGGTGATGCAGTCCCTCATGACATGACATACCAGAGGAGATGTTTTCAGTTCTCTTTCACAGCAGATGGTGAGAAGAAGACTGTTGCTACCCGGTCGACGTTTGATCGCACCATCTCGATCATGAGCCTTGTCCCCACGTGCTCTAAGAGGGAAGATCCTCCAAGCTGGGTGAGAAGGACAAATGTAATCAGGACCGGGGTTTTTTTTTTTGCGGTTCTCCTGGATATACGGAGGACCTGTTGATGCCATCCAGCGGCTACCAGGGCTCTGATTATCCGTCGGTTGATTTGAGACCGGTGGGCCTTGGTATTTTCAGCGGTGACGGCAGCAATTGGATAAAGCCTTTTCGACTTCGTGGCCGTTTCAATGTTGACTCCGAGTGGAAGTCGTGGACTGATCGCCGTTTTGAAGGAAGCCGTGATCTTTTCCGACGAGGCCTTCATGGCTATGCTGGAGTCATTCCTCTCACAAACCAATACCTTCGTTGTGACGAATGGTGAGATTGGTTTCTCTTTGAAGCAGTTGAGTACCATTACTAGATTGCCCATCCTTGGCAAACTCTATGAGGAGTTTATGCCGATTGACAACGTCCTTGAGGGACAGTCTGAGGAGTTCAGGCTTCTGTACTTTCAGCTCGTCGCCTTCTATGATTTTTTGAAGGAGAAGGAGGGTTTGAAAGTTAGATCCAGCAGTTGGAAGAGTTCTAGCTCTTCGTTCCCCAACTTTTTTGATAGCAGGGAGTCTTCTGATAGTGTGACCCAGGAAGCCAGGGCTCAGGATCCAAGTTCGAAAAAGATCTTGGCCATGCAAGAAGAGTTGAGAGATTTATGTGCGAGTACAAACGCCATATGTCCTGACATTGCACTGCGGAGAGATCTCGCTGTTTACCTCACTTATTGGATTGGTGAGGCTATTTTTGCTGGAGGAGATGGAACGCACATCAGGCCGCATTGTATTTTTCCGGCTTGTCAGATGGCGTTTGAAGAGCAGCTTGCTTTGTTGCCAGCTCTTTACTCCTACCTGTGTACTGAACTGCAGGCTGTTGCTTTTTTGGTTCGGCTTGGGCTTCCCACGAATAGGTATTTTCAGCACATATCTTTTATTCGTGGTACGTGTACCACTGTCCTGGCTTCCACCGGCTGGGTGCTACACAGGATGATGATCCTCTGATGATTCGGCTGGCTAAGGGTAAAGCCGTGTCCGAATCACTTTTGTTTGCCCGCATGAGGATCCGACGGTTCAGGGACGTCGAAATGTGCAGTCTTCAGTGAAGCTTTCTCCGGAGTTGCGGAAGAAGGCTTTTGATTTTGGTGCCTCCCGAGACTCTACCAAGGCGGGGTCGGGAAGGCATTACTCCTTGACAAATGCAGAGAAGGAGTGGCTTTTCAACATACGTGTTGGCACGATGGTGTACCGCAGACATCTTTTCGTCGACATCCAGCCGTATTTACCTTCTCGCTTTGCTTTGCAGTTGGGCTTTTCTCAAGGCGTTGTTGGAGCGCCTTCAAGCATGGTGAAGCGCTTTGGAGGTTTACAGGATGGGAGAAATGCATGGGCTTTCTATAGTGTTGAAGACACTACAACCATGATCTCTTATCCTATGTTGTTAACTTCCGGGACTGCCAGCTTTGCGAAGTGGTTCGCGGAGAGCTTTTCGGCATATCGGGGGCTTTCCAAGAAGGAGCTTGATGTGAAGCTGGCATCTGGAAAGGGCCTTGGAAAGTCGGATGGCGTCCGGCGAGAGGAAGTTTGGGCCTTCCTTTTGGAGAGAAGCACAAGATAGGCTTTCTCGGTGACCAGGGCGTCATTGGTTCTGAAGCTGTTCGAGAAATACCTGATGAGGCTTTAGAGCAGCTAGAACAGGAGGAAGCCGAACTTGATGCTTGGATGCAAGCGGCGCAAAGGCAAGCTTCCGTGGAGTCTACTGGCAAGAGTAGACCATCCAGTGAGGAGTCAAGTGGGAAACCTGACTCTGACAGCGGGGCAGGTTCCTCTAAGAAGCGAGCCCGCAGGAGTAAGAGGAGGAGGAGTCATCATCGCAGCAAGGGGCAGCATGAGGACTCTCCTAACTTGGAAGTACCTCTTACTATCAATGAGGAGGCGCCAGGGGATGCTGACGAGCCTCCAGAGAAGAGAAGCCGAGAAGAAGAGACCGTCGGTGAAGGTATGATTCTTCCTTTTTCTCTTTCCATTTCTTTTCATGGGATTTTTCCATGTTCTGATTTGCTTCTTGTTTCTGCTTTTCCTTTTTTTTTTTAGCAGAGGAAGACTTGGTGATGCCTAAGGTTCCAACCGATGGGGTGGTGACGGATCCTGTCGGGGCACCTGAAGAAGAACCGAGGGACTCTGGAGTGAATCCAGAATCTCCAATTGGTATGACTTCTTTTGCTTTTTTTTTTGTGTCTGTGACTTAGTTTGCTAACATTTTTTTTTTGCCAGCTGACTTGCCACAGGATTCCGATGACTTTGAACCATCGATGGACGCAAATGTTGATGATACTTCCGATGAGTTCATGGAGGAAGAAAGTGTTTCGCCAGTCGTCGAAGAAGGTATTTTGTAGTAATAACCCTGATGATGATTTTCAAATAGGATCATATTCATACCTTTTTGTGTTTCTTTGGCAGGTTTTGAAGTGACAGATGAGGGTCCGTCGCTTCCTTTAGAACCAGAGCAAGGAATGCCAGAGGTTGATCCAGACGTAGAGACTCTTGGGACCAGTTCTAACACTGTTGAGGAGATACCTCGTGCTGAGATTCCTTCCCGAGCAGGAGCAGCTTCAACTGGAAATAGTTCTTTTGTTACTCTTCCAATGAGTGATGACATGAGCAGTCAACCAACGGAGTTGGGCGGATCTTCAACTGGGCCATCTCTTCTTTTTGCGAAGAAGGTGGTGGTGCGGGTTCTGAGCTCTTGGATTGAGACTCTGCTTTCTGGGCACTTAGATGTCGGATTTGGGATGATCCAGCATGTGCGTGAGATTCTCGGTGATGCCGAAGAGGCTGGTCTGGATGTCACAAGTGCCAGGGCGATCGTTGATAGGATCATTGAGCTGGGGTGACGGGTGGTTTGAGACCATGGGTATTCCTGACGGCCAGTTCTTCAAGGAGATGTTCCTGGACCCTGCGGATAAGGCTCAGTCTAACCTGGATGAGGCTACACAAAGCAGGAAGCAGATAGTCCGAGAGAAGAACTTAGAAAAGCTAACCATCATTGGGCTGACACATGACCTTAACATCCTTGATAGGGTGGTCGATGAGGCCAGGAAACATCTTGAGCATTTGCAGGCACAAGTCGCTGCCAAGTGGACTGCAATAACAGAGGCTCGTGACAGGGAGAGTGCTCTGATTCGCCAGGTTGCAGATGCCAATCGGGTTCTTGAAAAGAAATCTCAAGAAAGCAAACGATGGCAAACTGCTTGGGATAAGCTTCCCGGTGCGAAAGAAGGGTTTCAACCCACCCCAGCATCTCATGGCAAGTTTTTGAAGAATCGTGCCCTGGAATCCTTGACGGCTGAGGCCAAAAGTTTGCTTAAGGAGCTGAATTCTTGGCTGGAGACCATTTTTTATTGAGCTCCTGTTTTTTTTTTTAACCGAAACCATCCTTCTCTCTTTTTTGGTACCACTTGTATTTTTTGGTACTTTTTTTTAGTGCTTGTGAACACTTTCTTTTTTTTGGTGCCACATGTATTTTTTGGTACTCTTTTTTTGTTTTCCCTACGCTCACTTAAATCTTTTTGTGATGAAAGTAATTGCTAAATGAGATTCCTTTTTTTTTTTGTTTTCCCTACGCTCACTTAAATCTTTTTGTGATAAAAGTAATTGCTAAATGGGATTTGATCAAAAGCTTGTGATTTTGTGAAAATCTTTTGTCAAATGATTGTTTTGGCATGGGAGCCAGATTTTGTTTGTGGCATGGGAGCCGATTTTTGGCATGAGAGCCAGCTTTTTTGTGGCATTGATAGCCGATTTGTGGCATTGATAGCCGGTTTTGGTGGCATTGATAGCCGGGTATTGGTGGCATTGATAACCGAGTTTGTGGCATTGATAGCTGGGTTTTTTGAAAGCCGATTTTTTTTTGTTTGTGGCATTGATAGCCGGTTTTGTTTTGTGGCATTGATAGCCGGTTTGTGGCATTGATAGCCGTTTTATCGCATTTATAGCCTTTTTTGGTGGCATCTATAGCCGTTTTTTGTGGCATTTATAGCCGGTTTGATTTTCAAAAATGCAAGTATCGACTAAAAGTCGCCTCCCTGCTGAATGTTCTTGCAAACTATCGATGGAATGTCGCATCCTTGCTCATTCGATTGCGAGTATCGATGGAATGTCGCATCCTCACGGATTTGGGTGCAAGTATCGATGGACTGTCGCATCCTTGCTTTTCAAAAATTTTGATTTTTGCGGGTACTGACTTGATGTCGTTTCCCCATGATTTTTGAAATTTGTGGTTTTCTCGAACTTTTGGTTATGGATATCAACTGAAATGTTACGTCTCCATGGTTTTTTAGGTTTTTTCGAACCTTTGAAATTTGGGTTGTGGATATCAACTAAAATGTTGCGTCTCCACGATTTTTAGGTTTTTTTATTTTTGAACCTTTGAGTTTTGGGTTGTGGATATCAACTGAAATGTTGCGTCTCCACGGTTTTGAATTTTGCAAGTATCGACGAAATGTCGCTTCCTTGCAATTTTGGAAGTGTCGAACATGGTTCATATGCTTTCGATTTGTGCGAGTATTGACTAAGCGTCGCTTCCCCGCGGTTTTTTTTTTTTTTTGAAAAACCATTTTTTTTTTAAAAAAGACACGAGGGTCATATGTTTTGACCTAAAACCATTTTGGCGGTAAAAGGCAGGTGGACTAGGGTGGAAATCCCTGAATCCGGATTTTGTTTCAAACCATGAATTTTGGGTTCAAGGGTTGAAAATTTTGGTCAAGTTAGGGAAAGGTTCCTAAACTTGGATTTTTGAACAATGAAACGATGGAAGTAAGCATTGTTTAAATTTCTAGAAATTTTAACATTCGATATGAAAATTCTAAAAAAAAGGTGGGTTTAGCGAGCGTGTACCTGGAAACCGGTTTTGGCCGTACAGGCATTGCTCTTACCCAGTTGGGTAAGTCTTCAAGGGTAGTACCGCTTCAAGAGCTTGCCGTTGATGGGCAGCATACATCTGTCACCTTCCATGTTTAGGAGTGCGTATGCGCCGTTGGAGAAAACCTTGTCGATGACGTAGGGTCCCTCCCATTTTGGCTCAAATTTGCCTTTGGACTTGTGAGCGAAGACCATTGGTCTTTTTACCGCAAGGACAAAGTCACCCTTTTTGTCGGCGCGTTGCCTGACCTTTTTGTCGAAAGATCCTGCCATGCGTGCTTGGTAAAGTTCAATGCTTTGTTGAGCTTCGAGCCGTCTCTCATCGAGATTGTCCAGCTCATGGAGTCGCAATTTGACATTGCTTTATTGAGTCATGTCATTTTGCAAGGATACCCTCAAGGAAGGAATTTATACTTCCAAGGGCACGATAGCTTCGCATCCATAGACCAAGGAGAATGGTGTGCTATGGGTTGGACCTCGAACGGTGGTTCGATAGGCCCACAAAGCTTCAGACATTTTATCGCTCCAGTCTCTTTTGTGACTAGAGACCATTTTTTTGAGGATTTTGTAGATTGTCTTGTTGAAAGCTTCTGCTAACCCGTTTGCTGTCGGATTGTACGGAGTCGAAGGACAGCTTTGGATTTTGTATTTGTCGCAGAACCTGTAGAATCGATGATCCCGGAATTGTGGTTCGTTATCATGGACGAATCTTTTGGGTATGCCGAAACGACAAATGATGTTGGTGCGCAGGATCTGAAGGACTGATGAGGTCTTCATTTCGTTGAACGCAAATGCTTCTGACCACTTGGAGAAATAATCCGTAGCGGCGAAGATGAAGAGATGACCTTTGCTCGAAGGGGGAGAAATAGGACCTATGATGTCCATACCCAAGGCTTCGAAAGGCCATGAAATTGCTGTAGGATGCAGCCATTCTGGAGACATGTGAATGTAATCTCCATGAACTTGGCATTGTTGGCAGCGCTTAGCAAATTGCATTGCGTCGGCTACCATGGTAGGCCAGTGATAACCTAACCTTTTTATCTGATCATAGAGCTTGGGACCAGCCTGATGAGCTCCGCAAAGACCAGCATGAACTTCTTTGAGTGTTTCTTCAGCATCTTGTTGTGACAAGCAGCGTAGAAGTACTCCGTTGAAGGATTTCCTGTAAAGGATTTTTGAAGGAATATCCAAATGAAAGCTTGGGGTTCGTCTTTAGATGCTTACCCGTTCTTTCGGATCTTCAGGTAGGATTTCGAACATAATGTAATCAATGAACGGATCCCTCCAGTCGCCGATTAAAGTTTGAAGGATTGAAATCCGACTTCCAACCACTTGGTGGCATTCAGCAACTGCTTGGTGTGTGTTAAGAGGAGGAAGGATTCTTCTTTCGCACACTGTGATTTGTATGTTTTCCCCTTCCTGGATTGCCATCGATGCGGCACGTATGTTTTCACCTCTATGAATGTGGGTGATGTGACAGATGTCAAGCTTTTGCAGAAGTGATTGTGCCTTGTTGTAGTAAGGTAGCAGATCTGACATCCTGACCTCAAATTTATGATTCATCTGGCTGACGATCAGTTGAGAGTCTCCAAAGACTTCCAGCATGGTGATACCGGATTCGATGGCGAGTTCCAATCCTAGGATCAGAGCTTGATATTCAGCTGCATTGTTTGTGCATGGTTCCAGTAGCGAGAAAGCGTGTGGAATCATGTATTTGTCGGTGCTAACAAAGAGGATGCCAACTCCCGAGATCAGCTATCTTTTTTCATTTGTCTTGGTTGCACCGTCAAAGTACATGTCCCAGGAGGCACTTTGTGAGATAGTCTCCACATTGTAGACTGGTTCGTCTAGGAGATCATCTCTGAGTGGAGAATCTTTAGGCAATGGATGCTCAGCGAGGAAGTCCGTTAAAGCTTGCCCTTTGATTGCCTTTTGTGGTACATACCTAATATCAAATTGTGACAGAAGGATGGACCATTTTGCCAGTCGAGCATTGAGAGAACCTGCCTTTGTGACAAGGACTTTCAAGAGGTTGACCCTTGAGACCAGGTAGACTGTGTTGGAAAGTAAGTAGTGACGCAGCTTTTGTACGGCGAACATCACTGTAAGACATTCTTTTTCGACTAGAGAGTAGCGATGCTCTGCACCTACTAGCATGCGGCTAAGGTAATATAAAGCACCTTCTTTTCTTTGATCATTTTCTTGCGCAAGCAGAGCTCCAAAAGAGTGATCAAGGGCTCTTGTGTACAAGTTGAATGGCTTTCCAGTGGTAGGAGCAGCTAACACTGGAGGTTTTGTCAGGTACGACTTGATGTCTTGGGAAGCAGCTTCACAGTCAGCATCCCAGACAGAGTTTACACTTTTTTTCATCAACCGGGAGAATGGACGACATTTTCCCGAAAGACTGGAGATGAACCGTCTGATGTAGGCCAATCTCCCTTGAAGCCCTTTGAGTTCTCTCAAGGTTCTTGGAGTGGGCATTTCTAGAATGGCTTTGACTTTTATGGGGTCAAGCTCTATTCCAGCTTTCCGAACTAAGAATCCGAGGAACTTACCCGACGAGACGCCGAAGAAGCATTTCAAAGTATTCATTCGCAGTTTGTGTTTGCGAAGCCGGAGGAAGACTTCTCGAAGGTCTTCGAGATGATCTTCTTCTTTTTTGCTTTTGAGGGCGAGGTCATCAACGTAACATTCAACCGTCTTGTGCTGCAAATCTTGCAATATTTTCATCATAGCCCTCTGATATGTGGCACCAGCATTTTTCAGACCAAATGGCATGATAGTGTAACAATACACGCCAAATGGGGTCCGAAAAGATGTATGTTTTTCATCTTCATGATGCATCTTTATCTGATTGTAGCCAGAGAAACCATCCATGAATGTCATTCGCTCGAATCCACAAGTATTATCAATCATTACCTCTGGTATGGGGAGCGGAAATTCATCTTTTGGGCATGCGCCATTCAGGTCTCTATAGTCAATACAGACCCTGATCTGCCCGTTTTTCTTTGTCACGGGGACAATGTTGGCCAACCATTCAGGATGTTGTTCCTCACGGATGAAGCCGACGCTTTTGAGTTTTTGAACTTCTTGTTCAATTTTATCCATCACACCTGGACGGAATCTTCTTTGGCCTTTCTTGACAGGCTCGATGTCTTCTTGAAGATTGAGTTTGTGAACCGTTATTTTGGGGTCTAAGCCAGGCATTTCAGCGTAAGACCATGCAAAGCAATCAACGAACTCACTAAGAAAGGCGATATACTTGGGTAACTCATCATCCTTTATATTCTTGCTTATGAAGACAGGACGTGGGTTATCTGGTGTTCCTAAGTCTATCTTTTGAACATGATCTTCTGTTGGAACGTTTGAAGGTGGTTCCTCCATAATATTTTCGGAGGCTTCCAGCTCAACGAAACCTTCTGGGGTTTCATGGGCATTTCTAGACCAAGGCTTTGTTCCTTTCCACGGGTCTTCTTGATCGGTAATTTTCCCAAGGCTTGCTATGAGATGATCCCAATCGCGTGTTGAAACCGGGTCGAAGTAGGCTACTTCTTTTGGAGATGAGGGTTCTTCTGGGTCAGAAGACCACACGTCTGTGCCATCGGACAACTCCTCTTCATTTTCGGAGAAATCGTGAATTGGATGAGCTTCCTGGATCTTTGTCAGGTGACTCATCGAAGAGATATCCAGGGAGATCGATGTCTTCATGGAGTTGAGAAGTTGCGGCTTGGTCAGTATATTGACTTTTAAGCCTTTGTGTCAAATATCTTAGGGGAGTGTCGGGATCATACCCTAACCCGTGTGAAGACTTTTCTACATAGCCGTGGAGTCTCTAATCTTCCAGCTGGCTTTTAGTCAAGACAAGCCCCAATGGCGTGAGAATACCGCGTCCTTCTCCCAAACCGACTGGGTTTTGAGCGTCATAGCCCATTTTCTTCATAATAGCTTGTGCCATAGAACTATATAAGGATAGTTGAGGCATACCTTCATTTTGGAAAGGTTCAAGCATAGAGTTTGATGAAGAAGCATCCGATCTATGGAAGAAGATCGGCTTTTCCTTTGCTGAAGTTGCTGGAACAACGAAGGAAGCTGACGTAGGATCTTCTATGTCAGAAGTTGTCTCCATTGGAGTAAGAGCAGGTTGAACTTGCTGAGTGTCAGCTTGGCTTGACGATGTGTCGTCTTCTGGCTCTGAATCCGAGTCCGTGTCTTGCATGATAGACACGAAAGGGACAACAAATTTGCCCCCAGGCTTTTGCTTTATCTTCTTCACTTTAGTTGTGATGACCAAAGGCTTTGAAGGTTTGAGGGAGATGATGAAGGGAGTTTGAATGATCTTTTCGGGTTTATCAGATGATTTGTTTTCTTCCGGCGATTGTTGAGGAGCCTTGCCTTTATCTTTCTGGGGACTTTCGGCAAAGGGTGTTGTGTGCTTCTCCTCTTCTTCTTTTTCACCATCATACATTTGTGAGTCTGCGAAGTGGACTTCTTTACCTTTGAATGGTTTTTTGTCCGCAAAGACTCGACGTATCATGCCGTCGTCGCCAACAAACTTGATGCATTGATGTAGAGTTGAAGGGACAACGCCATTCTCGTGGATCCAAGAGCGTCCGAGAAGGATGTTGTAGCATGAAGGGGTTTTTATTGCATACACTGTGACCTCAGAGATAAGATCACCGATCTGCAACTTGAACCTGATTTTATCGATAGGCCTTTGAGTACTCCCACGTATCCAAAGATAGATACAGATGTGTGGCTCAGTTTACTGGGTGGGATGCCCAACTCTTCAAGAGCCGATGTGGAGATGAGGTTGAGTGCAGAACCTGGGTCGATCTGAACTCTATACAGGGGTCGGTTATGCCTGGTTTCACCAAGTAGGAGGTCATCCTTTGTGAAGGCGATGGTTGCACTGGCTGCTTTTTTAACCGAGAGGCATTCAATGCATGATCACTCAGTTTTCTTCTTTTCTCCCTTTGAGGAAGCTTCTGAGTTTTTGACCCGGTAATCCATTTAATTTGGAGGACTTGCGGGGCATGTTTGTTGACATCCTCATTCAGCTTTTGTAATTCTGAAATGAGATTATCACGAGTGTGCGGAGACATTCGCAACAAATCTAGGATGTGCAGACGTGCAGGTATGTGCTCGAGGTTTTTAATCAAGTCATACTTGAAAGCCTCCTTAGGGCCTGCATGTTCATCATTATTACCACTAGGGGCGCTTACAACATCTTTTCCCGAAGGATTTACATATGTAAAGGAAGATTGGTTGTAATTTTTATGGTAGTCCCGGCCAGAGCGGGTGCCTCTACCAACTTCGAGAGCTTCTTGAGAAGGGTCTTCGTTTGGAAGATTGTCCTCAGGATCAAGAGGCTGTCGTTCTTCATTTGTTGAGGATGCATCAGCAGCGGAGTTGCCATCCTCAGTGATTGTGTTGCACGGAGCATTTTCCGGGAACAAGTCCTGAACAGCATTCAGCAACCTTTCTTCTTCGTTGACCAATTCATCGTCCCAAGCATCAATAGCTGGGAATTCTTCAGTCAGGAAGGGTGTGAACTTTGAAGTCACAGTCTCAGGAGAAGAAACCTGAGAGGGTGTCATCTCAGTGAAAGTCACGTGAGATGAGGTGGCTCCAGAAGATACATTGCTAGGCATCGTCGGAGTGTAAGTGCTCTCATCAGACGATGCTTCGGAAGAGCTATAATCTCGAATTATTACATTACAGGAAGCTCTGACGGGAGACGTTGCCTGATTGGAGTCAGACTCATCCTCGGATGTAAGAGGATCGTCTATCCAGCAATTTTCTCCATTTTCAGGAGTTAAGGGAGGATGTACCTGATGGTCTTCAGGGACTTCAGGCTCTGGATTGCAAGGAGGCTCGTTGACGCGGTCTTGGTCTTGTTCTAGAGCGAGATGCTGCAAGATCCTTGCATATTCTTCAAGATGAGGCATGGGAGCCAAATCTTCTTCTTCATCAGCTCTTTGTGGCTCAACATTGTTGATTTCCACTAGAGCAATGAGGCGTGTTGGTTCAACAACATTTTCTTGTACAGCCTCTTGGTCTTCTTCATCATCAGACCAGGATCCTTGTGGCTGTAGGGGGTTATACCAGATTACTGGCAATAAATGAGACTCAGGAACCCATTCTTCATCGGAGAGATATTCTTCTATTTCAAGGGACTCCTCCCACTCGTCTGTGTAGTTGGATTCGAATCCAGCATCGGTGTCGCTGGACTCGTATCCATCAATGGAGAATCCAACTACCGAATTGCAAGAGTATGATACCTCCTGCGTGGCTTCTTTGAATTGAGGTGGCATGAAATCACTGAGAGTGAATTTTCTTACCCCCTTTGAAGTCTCTGGAAGGAATGTTTTTTTTACCTCTAGTGAAGCGGTAGAGGAAGCCTCTACCTTTTCTTTGACTTCTTGTTTTGGCTTGGTCTTCTCTTGCCGTTTAAGCTTGAGGAGATATTTCCTAGCCTGCCTTCGCTGTTGAGCTGTAGGCTTTGTTTTCACGACCTCCCAATTTTCATCTTCCAGGAGATCGGGATGTACCCATATGGGTTGTCCGTCTGGTGTCGGGTAAGGAACCAGTTCCTCGGACGCTTGGATTGAGTTTATCACCTTGAAGGAAGTAGTGATCTTCTTCTTCGGTGATTTTGATGTTTGTCCACATGTCACCATGTTGACGGAGGCAGACCCATAGTTTTTGTCAAAGGTGATGACTCCGTTTTTCCACATCTCATTTATTTTCTCCCTCACAACGAAGCATTGATTGAGAGGATGCGAGATCATCTGGTGGTATGTACAGTACCGAGGATCGTTGGTTTTGCCAACATCACCCGGTCTTTTTGGTTCAGGCAAGGTGAGCTTGCCGTTTGCCACAAAAGCCCCGAAGATTTCATCAACATCTTCATGAAACGGGTATTTCTTCTCTACTCGTTCTTTGAAGGCATCTGAGAGTTCAGGTCTCTTACCAGCAGCTTTGTTTTCAGCTTTCTTTGGTGGCTGAGGAGCTGACTTGGTCTGCACATTGAGGACCTCTTTCTTCTTTGGTTTAGAGGTTGCAATGGCGGTTGGCTCTTTTCTTGATGATTTCTGACTGTTGAGGTCTTTAATCACCGTTTCAGCTTCTATGGAAGCTTCTAGGAGTTCTCCCAGATTTTTTGATTTGTTGCCGATGATCATGGAGCGGATTCTAGTTCTCATGTTGTTTTGGCAGATGTCGACTAGCGACGCTTGGGGCAATACATCAGAGCATTTGTATGCCATTGCTTTCCACTTGTGAATGAAGTCATATGTTGACTCATTCTCCCCCTGTTTTAGGCTGCATAGCTGAGCCATAGTAGCGGGTTGATTCTCACCTTTGAAGTGAGTCAGGATGCGTGTCTCTAGCATGGCCGAATTTTGGATGGAGTCCTCCGGCAGAGTGGAGTACCAATCGAAGGCCGTACCTTTTAGGGTACTTGCAAAGAGGCGGATCTTGAGTGCATCTTGATCCGCGATAGCTCCCATCAGGATCTTAAAGTGGATGACGTGCTATCTGGTTGATCCTTTCCCCGTATATGTTTGGAGAGTAGGATGCTTGAATTTGGTGGGGAACGGGACCGAGTCCATCCATAAGGGATATGGTGGCTTGATCCCATGCTCCTTGAGTATATCCTCTTTTTTTGCTTTGGCAAAGACACTGTCTACGTCCTTTTTGGTAAGGGCACGTGACTCATTTTCTTCTCCATTTACCTCATCGTCTTGATGATTCGGAGGAGGTTCATTGTTCGCCTGATTTTGGAAGGCGAGGAGAAGGTTTTCCATCAGAGTTTCAATCCTCTGTTGGCCTTGTTCCAACTGCTGGATGCGTGTGATCGCATCATCTTGAGGTGGATTACGAGGTGGTGGCTCAGAATTTGTAGCCAGGACTTTCATCCCTCGGGATTCGAACGAAGAAGCTGCCCTGGTGACTGAGCTGGGGCTCATTCTTTTTGATGAAGAGCTTGAGGAAGGATCACTCTGCCATCCTTTGCTTGAAGGAACAGGGGATTCTTATCCTGGAGACGCTGCGAGTCATCGGACGTCGGACATGGATTTTTGTTGCTGACTTTTGGCGTCTTCTGGTTTTTTCCAACCATATGGACGGCAGCAACTTGATTGGGTCTTTCTTTTTCGACCCATTTGGGAGAGACTTGAAGTGTAGGAGGCTGGGTCCTTTGCTTCTCTAGTCTCTTTTGCCTATACGACGCACGGCGGCGTATACGATGAGCAACTTGAGCTTCGGTCAACTCTGGCTGGGCTTTGACGATGAAGGATGTGCTCCCTCGGGCGCAGCAGCCGAGCCTGTCTTCTTTGCAGTTAGGCAAGGACAGGATGCGAACCCTGTCCTTCGCCTGTTACAGCGAAGCTTTGAATTTTTGGAGTTCGGCCACTGTAGAGATGAAGGGTCGAACTGCATGTTTGTAGGCCTTAGCAGGTGCTTGCAGAGGCCTTGTGATGCATGAGTTGATTTTGGGCTTGTAGGAACAAGCCGGCTCAAGCTGGGTTGACTTGGGAGTCAGGTTGGAGATGGGTCTCTCCTCTTTCATGTAGGCAAGAGGGTAGAACTGGTTCTCCTTGAGTGGGGCCAGGAATGCTGGCTTGGTAGATGTTTGGGACCTTCTCTGTTTTGGTGAAGGTCTTGGGGACCAAGTCTTGGGACAGACCTGGTAGTTTGCTGGTCGAGGCTTGGTGGGGCTGCCACAGGCTTCGGGCCTTCTGGTGCTCGCCTTTGGTGTCACGGTAGTGACACGTTGAAAGGCGAGTTTCTGCTTCTTGGAAGAAGCCGTTTGTTCCTCAGGAAGTGGGAATAGTCTCAGCGTCCCAAAGACAATAGTCCGGGGAGTCGAGGTCGACCCGGAGCTTAGAGAGTTGCCGAGGGAGTTGACGCTTCGGCAGCTGATGGGGCGCTTGTAGGTGCGCGTAGTTTGCTTTTGTTTAAGCATAAGTTAGTGCTTGTCCTCGTCGAAGGTAATGGTTAGTGAAGCCGCCATTGTTAGTTTTCGAAAAGTTTCTGAAACAAGACCACATCCATTAGTAATCACAAGAATATAATGATCATAAATGGGAAGTTCTATGGTTTTGTCTTTTCAAATCGCTCGAGGGAGATGACCTAAGCAATATGAAGAAGGCAAAACGTCATAGAGGGTACAATTGTTCTGATCGCAGGTATGGTAAGCCCAGAATGAGCGTCCCAGTGACTGCTAGAAGCAATTGTGAACTTAAATTCGACTTATCGAGAAGCAGAGCTTGCTCGAGCTAAGAAGAATATAAAGTTGGAGTTACAAATGTGCCGGTCGCAATACAGTAGACCCTGAAAGGGCGTACTAGTACCGCTAGACACAAATGTTTTGAGACCGCATCCATGAGATGAGATTCTCCGTTTTGAAAGGTCAAGATTGGATTCATCAAAGAGAGCAGTTGGTATTCCGATCTGAACGCGGGCTCAACGATTTCCGCGAGCGCCAGTGCTCAGAAAAAAATGAACCATAATTTCTCAGATCTGAATCCAAAAATGACGAGTTTTTTTGTTTTTTTTTGAAATGCCAATATCGGGTTCATCAAAGAGAGCAAAAGGCACTCTAATCAGAACACGGGCTCAGCGATTTCCGCCAGCGCCAGTGCTCAGAAAGGAGAAGACCAAGATTTCTCCAATCTAAACCCAAAATGATGGAAGTTTTTTTTTTTTGAAGATTTTTTTTAAAAAAATCTTTTGTTTTTATTTATTTTTTTTTAAGATTTTTTTTTTGAATTTTTTTATTTTTTATTTTTATTTTTAAAAATCTTATTTTTTGAAAAAAAATTATTTAAAAGACGAGAGAGTACACATGGGCCTCCTAACCCGGTCTTATGAAATCTCGATTGATAGAATTGCCCCCAGGTCAGGGTAGGATTACTTAATGAACCCGTTTGGAGGACCCTTACCTAGAACAGTCAAGCTGTCTCCACACTCTGGACAAGGCTTTTCTTGAATCAACCATGATCAAAGAACACAGTTGGTTTAAACTTAGTGGTCTATGTCTTTTTTTCTTTTTTTTTATATTTTTTTTTATTTTTAGATCTTTAATGAACTCATCGAAGAGAAACGATGGCCCAAAACCTCAGTCGAACAGGCTCAACATTTCTGCAAGCACGATGAATGATAGGAAAGGATCAAGGTTTCTCAATTTTGAATTCAAACTAAGAAATCTAATTTTTTATTTTTAGATCTTTAATGAACTCATCGAAGAGAAACGATGGCCCAAAACCTTAGTCGAACAGGCTCAACATTTCTGCAAGCACGATGAACGATAGGAAAGGATCAAGGTTTCTCAATTTTGAATTCAAACTGAGAAATCTAATTTTTTATTTTATTTTTATTTTTGAAAAGAGAAAGAGTGGAAATAAATTCAAATAATTAGAAATTTTCCTAAAAATCTCATCTCATTTTTTTTTAGATGCGGAATCCAACATAGGCCACCAATTAGAAATTAGCCAAGGAATCGAGAAAAGAAATATAAGCATAGAGCAAAAGATATGATATGCAAATATATCACTTCTAGCATCGTGTTCTCAAATGAACGTGTCCCACCGGGTGTGCCAGCTTGATGGACCGCGCACCTGTGCCTGGTCCTACCGAGGTCGGCGGACGTGGGAGTCCGTTGGGTCCGACCCTTTCGTAACCGGGGGGCAAGGGCGTGCATCAACATTTCTTTGGTGTGGGTGTGCCAGATTTTCTATTTTTACTTGGAATTACAAGTGGTGATCCGGAGTTCAACCTTCGCAAGTAAAAAAGGAATCAACTTCTTTCAAGTTTTCCATTGCACATATATTTAAGAAAAGAGACATTTTCTTGATTTGCCGTGAAAGGCGATTTTTTTTTTTTTTTGCATTTATAGCCGATTTTGGCGTTTATAGCCGATTTTGGCGTTTATAGCCGATTTACAATTCTAATCAATAATGAAAGACAAGAGTTGTGATTTTTGTCTCTTTAAAAAAAATACAAACTACAATGAAAAGCAAGAAAAGGAGGATCTAACTTCTCAGGAGATTATGGGGGACCCATTCAGATTGACGGTCGCAAGCTATATGTGGACTTCGCCATCATCCATGCAGATGAGAACAGAGGATGCTATTGATTCACTTGGCTTGGCTATAACCTCAGGTTTTTAGAAGACAAAGACCAAGAGGAGGTCCTATGTCCAATAAAAAGCCAAGTGGACGGGCTGAAAAGCCATGTCTAAGCCATTGGACGCAGAAGGAGAAGGCAAGGACCTTGGGGGGTACCCCCCAAGGGACTTTTGTCACCTTGTAGCGGTGGTCGGTGTAGAACTTTCGCAGAGTTTTCTCTTTCCTTCTCTGAATTTCTGTGCTTTTTTTGTCTGAGTTTCCGGATTTTCCGCAGTCTGTTGTCTGTGTGTTTTGTTAGATCTCGTGATCACTGAGAGGGGGGGGTGAATCAGTGATCTCTTTTAAACAGGTCCTTGCTAACAACAATTCAAATCAAACCACACAATTGACACCAGATTTTACGTGGTTCACCAAAAGGCTACGTCCACGGTTCAATCCCGTCCGAACAACAATCCGGTACAGGTCTGAATCTTATTTAGTCGCACCGACGACAAAGAGCACCAACCCTTAAATTCAGATAGCACCAACTATCTAGGAAGCACCGACTCCCTTAGGTTTCAGATAGCACCAACTATCTAGGAAGCACCGACTCCCTTAGGTTTCAGATAGCACCAACTATCTAGGAAGCTACAACTCCCTTTACAATTTGTCTGCACCCACAGACAGGATCACCAAACCCCAAAACACCAAGCACCAACTTGATGATTACAGCAAAGAAGATAAACTGATCTACAGCCCTTTCCCCTCTACAATCTCTCTCTCTCAATCCCTTACAAATAGAAATCTAAAGCATAAAAGAGAGACTTATCTTATGAACGAAAATACCATCTTCATGAGGCTTCAAATTCGTCCACACTTGCTGTAGAAAGTTGCTCCACAACAGCAAGACACAAGCACCTTCTTCTCCAAGCACTCTTCTCTCCAAAACTCTCTCAAACTCTTCTTTCTTTGATGCTTGTTATTGAAAACGAGATTAGGAGTGTTTATATAGGTTTTAGCAACCCCAAAGAGTGTCCAAAATAGGCTACAATTCGTTTAGAAAGAGTCCCAAACGAATTACCAAAAATTCCTAACTTTTAGCAAAAGACTTCTAATTCTGCAATACTTGCTGTCTGTGTGTGCTCGGTCGACCGGCTGGGGACCTCGGTCGACCGGGTGAACTGGGCGCCTGACGAACTTTCAAAAAGTTGTAAGTTGTCAAATTCTGGAACCGAGCTCGGTCGACATCCTGGAAGCCTCGGTCGACCGCGTGCATGCTCGGTCGATCGCACCAGAAGCTGGGTAGACCGGATGACCTCTGTGTCAAAAAATAACTGTAAGCTCTGATTTTGCACTTTCTTCATGCTCGGTCGACCGGCCAGGGAGCTCGGTCGACCGGGTACACTGCACCAGGAAAAACTGATTTTCTTCACTGTTTTCCTTTTTCATTCTTCTTGAGCTCTATCACTTCCACTCTTTCAACACATGATTGAGACATAGTGTTGACAATAATTCCAATACAATTTGATGCTTGAGACACCAAACACACCAATGCTTCAAGATTCAACTCAATGCATCTCAAATTCCAACAAGGGCGTCATCGGTTCTGAAGCTGTTCGAGAAATACCTGACGAGGCTTTGGAGCAGCTAGAACAGGAGGAAGCCGAACTTGGTGCTTGGATGCAGGCGGCACAGAGGCAAGCTTCCGCGGAGTCTACTGGCGAGAGCAGACCATCTAGTGAGGAGTCAAGTGGCAAACCTGACTCTGACAGCGGGGTAGGTTCTTCTAAGAAGCGAGCCCGCAGAGGTAAGAGGAGGAGGAGTCATCATAGCAGCAAGGAGCAGCATGAGGACTCTCCTAACTTGGAAGTTCCTCTTACCATCAATGAGGATGTGCCAGTGGATGCTGACGAGCCTCCAGAGAAGAGAAGCCGAGAAGAAGAGACCGTTGGTGAAGGTATGATTCTTCTTTTTTCTCTTTCCATTTCTTTTCATGGGATTTTTTCCATGTTATGATTTGCTTCTTGTTTCTGCTTTTCTTTTTTTTTAGCAGAGGAAGACTTGGTGATGCCTGAGGTCCCAACCGATGAGGTGGTGATGGATCCTGTTGAGGCACCTGAAGAAGAACCGAGGGACTCTGGAGTAAATCCAGAATCTCCAATTGGTACGACTTCTTTTGATCTTTCTTTTTTTTTTTTTTTTTTTTGAGTTTGTGACTCGGTTTGCTAACACATTTTTTTTTTGTCAGCTGACTTGCCACAGGATTCCGATGACTTTGAACCATCGATAGACGCAAATGTTGATGATGCTTCCGATAAGTTCATGGAGGAGGAAAGTGTTCCACCAGTCGTCGAAGAAGGTATTTTGTAGTTATAACTCTGATAATGATTTTCAAACAGGGTCATATTCATACCTTTTTGTGTTTCCTTTGCAGGTCTTGAAGTGGCAGAGGAGGATCCGTCGCTTCCAGAGCAAGAGATGCCAGAGGTTGATCCAGAGGTAGAGATTCCTGGGACCAGCTCTGACAATATTGAGGAGATTCCTCGCGCTGAGATTCCTTCCCGAGCAGGAGCAGCTTCAGCTGGAAAGAGTTCTTTTGTTACTCTTTCAACAGATAATGATATGAGTAGCCGACCAACGGAGTTGGGCGAATCTTCAGCTGGGCCATCTCTTCTTTTTGCGAAGAAGGTGGTGGTGCGAGTTGTGAGCTCTTGGATTGAGACTCTCTTTTCTGGGCACTTGGAAGTCGGATTTGGCATGATCCAACATGTGCAGGAGATTCTCAGTGATGCTGAAGAGGCTGGTCTGGATGTCACAGGTGCCATGGCGATCGTTGGGGGGGGGGGGTTTCCCCCTTTTGTCCCGTTTTGTGTCCGTTTTTGCTGTTTTTCGATTCTTTTTTCTTCTGTATTTTTCCTTGACATTTTTGATCATTTATTGGCCTGATTTCCCTGTAGAAAATCTGATGAGAATCCTTGCATTTTATTTTGCAAAGTTTCCAATTTTCCGAGAAAGCCGAAGACTTTGTTGCGCAGAGCTGCCGATTTTTCGTCAGAAGCTGAAACTGGGTCAAACGATGTTGGAATGACCTGAAATTTGAGGTGAAGCCTCCTGAGCAATAAATAAGACCAACCATAGGCTTTTGTTTGAGTTTTGAAGACATTTGGGGTCCTATCACCAGCAGACTTGCTTTTGTCGCGATGAAGATGTCGCGGTTTGATGTGCGGTCAACCGATGTCCGATTGACTTGAAATTTGACAGGGAATATTGGAGTCATTTTAAGATGATCCATAGGCTCTGTCTTGGAAACCATGGTCCCGTGGAGCTTCGCCGTCGAGAGGCCTGATTTGGCTTTCGAGCGTCAAAGTATGGTCAAATGTTGTCGAAATGACCTGAAATTTGATGTGTAGCCCTTTGTAAGCATTTTGAAGCCGTCCATGTGCTCTATCTGATGAGTGATGGCCTCGGTGGTTCTCACCGCCGAGAGGCTTGATTTAGCTGTTCGAGGGTTGATGTAGGGTCAAACGTTGTCGGTTTGACTCGGAATTTGACGTGGAGCCTTTTGGACGTATTTTGAGACCATCCATCGCCTCTGATCGAAGATTTGATGTCTCCGATGCTTTCTCCGCCGGGAGTTCCTTTTCAGCTGTCGGAGAAGCGAAGTTAGGCCAAATGATTTGAAATAGCCTGAAACTTCTTGTGTACTCCTCTTTTGGCTGTCTTGAAGTATCTTGCAGTTTTTGTTTGGTTCTGAAAAGTTAAATTTTTTGGAAGTAACATTGCCTATTTATGGCAGGTTGCGACTTCATGTAGCTTTTTGGATCTTGAAGAGGCAAAGTGACATTTTTGGTGTCAACAGATGTCAACGAAAAGATGTTTATGGTACACCATCGTGCCGACACGTATGTTGAAAAGCCACTCCTTCTCTGCATTCGTCAAGGGTCAACGAAAAAACTTCGCTTCTCCGGCAGCTTCAAAGGAGCTCCCGGCGGCGAAAGCATCGGAGACACCAAATCTTCGATCAGAGCCTGTGGATGGTCTCAAAATACATCCAAAAGGCTCCACCTCAAGTTCCAAGTCAAACCGACAACGTTTGACCTTCCATCAACCCTCAAACAGCTAAATCAAGCCCCTCGGCGGTGAAAACCACCGAGGCCATCACTCATCAAAAAGAGCATATGAACGTCTTCAAAATGCTTACAAAGGGCTACACGTCAAGTTTCAGGTCATTTCGACAACATTTGACCAAACTTTGACACTCGGAATCCAAATCAGGTCTCTCGGCGGCGAAGCTCCCCGGGACCATGGTTTCTAAGACAGGGCATGTGGATCATCTTAAAATGACTCCAATAGGTATCCTGTCAAATTTCAAGTCAATCGGACATCGGTTGACCATACATCGAGGCGACACATCTTCCTTGCGACAAAATTAAGTCTACTGGAAATATGACCCCAAACGGCTTCAAAACTAAAAAAAAAAAAGCCTATGGTTGGTCTTATTTATTGGTCAGAAGGCTTCACCCCAAATTTCAGGTCATTCTGACACTGTTTGCCCCAGTTTCAGCTTGTGACGAAAAATCGGCAGCTCTACGCGACAAAAGTCTTCGGCTTTCTCAGAAAATTGGAAACTTTGCACTCCTAAATGCAAGGATTCTAGTCAAGTTTTCTACAGGGAATCAGGCCAATAAATGATAAAAAATGTCAAAAAAAATACAAAAGAAAAAAGAATCGAAAATCATAAAAATCAGCCACAAAACGGGGACCAAAAGGGGCAATCCCCCGAGGGTCGCAGACCCTTACGACCCTGGCCCATGGTCGCCGGGTTCCCCCGGAATAGCCGGGTTCGCCCCGGAAAGCCCATTTTTCGTCGTTTTGCATGATTCGAAGCTTCCAACTCCTGAGATTTTCCAAAATTCATACTTTTGATGTGCCAGATCCTTTGACATCCGTCAAAATCACGGGTCAATCATCAAGAGTATCAAAATCAACATTGAACGCCAACCAGTCAACCAAAAAAGTGTGCTTTCTACCCAACCGATCGAGAAATCGACAGGACAGATGGCACCGACCCGCTGTTGGCAACCAATACCTGAAGTTGCATGGTCATCCGATGTCGATCTACATGAAGATCCATCGATGATCATCGCCAAAAGAATCCCAAAAGAGGCGGCACGGCCCGCGACTCTTCAACTGCTTGGCGACCACTTAATGCAATTAATTGGCTAACTTTATTACAGTCATTAATTCATTTCTTTGGAAGGCCCAATCAGAAGCAAGCATCCGGGAGTTACAAGTCAATTGATTCATGGCATTTAACCCATGAAACTCCTCCCATCATGGCTATTAAAGGCGATTAAATGCCCTCAATCTCCACCGGCCAATCAGAAGCCAAGGTCCAAGACTTACGAAATAAAGAAATTAAACCTTGTAACTCCTCCCATTATGCGGTTTAATGACGATTAAAGCCCATAAACTCTCCTAAATGGCTACCAAGAGCCTATAAATAGGAGAATACTCCAAAGAAATCCAGATCAGAAAAAATCAAACAACTCCCAGAGATCAGATTCATATCAGCTTCCAAGCTCAAAAAATCCAGAGAAAAAAAGAGAGAAAACTCTGCAAAAGTTCTACACTGGCCACCGCTACAAGGTGACAAAAGTCCCTTGGGGGGGTACCCCCCCAAGGTCCTTGCCTTCTCCTTCTGCCTAAATTGGCTTAGACATGACTTTTCAATCCGTCTACTTAGCTTTTTATTGGACATAGGACCTCCATTTGGTCTTTGTCAAATAAAAATATGAGGTTATAGCCAAGCCAAGCGAATCAAGAGCATCCTCTATTCTCATCTACATGGATGATGGTAAAGTCCACATATAGCTTGCGACCGTCAATCTGAACGGGTCCCCCATAATCTCCTGAGAATTTAGATCCTCCTTTTCTTGTTTTTCATTGTAGTTTGTATTCTTTTAAAAGAGACAAAAATCACAATTCTTGTCTTTCATTATTGATAAGAATTGTAAATCGGCTATGAACGCCAAAAATCGGCTATAAACACCAAAATCGGCATTAAATGCCAAAAATCCGCTATAAATGCCAAAACAATCGCCTTTCACGGCAAATCAAGAAAATGTCTCTTTTCTTACATATATGTGCAATGGAAGACTTGAAAGAAGTGTTAGAGTGTTTATTTTGTTGCAATTTGATTGGATGCATTCATTGTCTCATCTTGATCTCTCTCTCTCATTCATGTTCTCCTTCTTAGGTTCCTCTTGCATATCTTTCTATCATAAACCTTGTTTTTACTTGGAAAAATCTTCAGATCTTTATGTTTTCTGCTTGCTCATTCTGTCGGTCCATCTGTCGGCTCTTATCGGTCAGCCGACACTAGAACCGAGCCCAGCCGATAGACTGTCGGTTCCAGTTCCAGAGAGCTTCAACTTTCAGATCTTCTCTGTCGGTCAGATCCTCGGCTCCTATCGGTCAACCGATAGTACTTAAATCTCTAGACCGAAAGTTCATCGGTCCCAATATCAGAAAGCTTCATTTTTGGCCTTTTTGCTCTATCGGTTCCTAGGTCGGTTCCTAGGTCGGTCGACCGATGCTGTCGGTCAAACCGACAGGTGTTTCTTGGTCAGCAATTTTTTCAAAAATATAGCCGTTGTGTATGACCGTTAGGCTATCGGTTGACCGACACCAAGTTCTCGGCTAGCCGATAGCTATCCGTTGGGAACACTTTTTCTATAAAAAGTGACTTTCTCTTTGGGAAAGTTTGCTGAATTTTTGAGATCATTTGAGCCCAAAGGAGAGGAACTTTACAAGAGCTTTTCAAAGGGGATCATGGAAGCATTTTCAACCTTTCAATCTTTGATCTTTAAAATGGGTGTGCTTTCTAAATCTCTACCTCTTTTTCATGCTTAGACTTTTAATCATTGTTTTCTTTTGAGCATGATCAAAGTGTTAGTCCTCTTCTAAAGATGTTGTTTCTTTTCATGACATGCCTTGATCTTTGAAAAGTATTTGCATTATGAAATCAACATAAGTCTTCTCATTCACATGTGTTTTTGAACATTAACTTTCAAAACTAATGGTTTTAAGTTTGATCTTTTGACAAACCATGTGTTGAGTAATACAACTCTTTCTCGTACATTTGATCATCATCCTTTGCATTATCTGAAGTTACATCTTTTTAAAAGAGAAAGTGAACCTTCTAGTTCATGCATTAGTCATAAACATTATCATTGTTCATTCAGCCTATCTAGAGGCAAACCACTGTGTTTCATTTGTTCTCTTACCCATGCACAAATAGGCATTTCACTTAAGAGAAAAATCAATGTTGTAAAGGTTGGTGCTTAGCCTTGAAAAGCACATATTGTGTTGTAAAGGTTCATGCTTAACCTTGAAAAAGCATAATGATGTGGTTGTAAGGTTCGAGGTGATCCTAAACCTTGAATTGACTAGTGAAATCCGGTAAGGTTACCGGGAGTGGATGTAGGCAACTTGGCCGAACCACTATACTTGATTGTGTTATGGTGATTTGTGTTTACTTTCTTTTTATGATTGTTGAACTCTTAATTGGGTATGAGCTTGATTAAATGATGTATTTGTCTTTTGAATGTGTATGATTGACTCATAAACTCTCTCTCTCTTATGAAGCTAGCTTACTATCATCAAAGCATAAGTCACCTAATAATCAAAATGTTCAGAAGTGGTCTAAATTTTTAATAGCATCCTATTCACCCCCCCCCCCCTCTAGGATTCGATCTTGGTCTTTCAAGAAGTTGATTTCCTTCTCACTTGCGAAGGTCGATCTCCGGATCACCACTTGCAATTTCAAGTAAAATATAAAATCTGGCACACCCACACAAAAAAATGTTGATACCCACTCCTGCCCCCCGAGCGCGAAAGGGTCGGATCAAACGGACTCCCACGTCCGTCGACCTCTGTTGCACCGAGCAAGGAATGCGCGGTGTCACAAGAAGAGGAATCAATGCAAACCCAGATCAGTTCTCGGTGATCTAGGAAATACAGAGTCCAACAACGACAAAGCAGGTCTGGAGGCTCACCAGCATGACTGCCACACTCAATCGCTTCATCAGCCGAGCTTCAGACAAATGCCGACCCTTCTTCCAGCTGTTGAAGAAAAGCCTCAAATTCCAGTGGACTGTGGAGTACGACCAAGCCTTACAAGAGCTCAAAGCTTACCTTGCTTCACCACCCTTGCTTTCAATTCTGAAACAAGGAGAAGTGCTCTATCTGTTACTTGGCGGTCTCAGACCATGCAGTAAGTTTCGTGCTCATCAGAGAGGAAGACAGGCAGCAGAAGCCCATCTATTACACGAGCAAGATCATTCTTGATGCCGAGACTAGGTACTTGCCAATGGAGAAACTTGCATTAGCGCTCGTTAGTGTTTCTCGCAAACTTTTCCACTACTTCCTGGATTACACAATAGTGGTTGTCAAGGAGCATCCACTCGAGTCCCTTTTCAAAAAGGCTGATTTCTCTGGAAGAGTGTCAAAACGGGCTATCGAACTGGGGCAGTATGGTATCCAGTATCAACCCAGAATGGTGGTCAAAGCCCAAGTTTAAGCTGACTTCATCGTGGAGTTCATCTCTCCTAGTTCGGGACCGAGCCCGCTCGACACCGAACTGGGCGGCAAAGGGAGTGAGGACGAAGTCACTGAAACTAGCACCGAAGGACGATCTTAGAAGCAATTCCTTGATTCATCATGGAAGGTCTTCGTCGACGGATCCTCTACCTCCAAGAAGGCTGGCGCTGGCATAGTCCTCCAATCTCCAGAAGGACTGGTCATCGAACAAGCCCTGACACTTGATTTCAAGGCGCCCAACAACGAAGCAGAGTATGAAGCACTAATTACAGGACTCAACAATGCTAAAATCCTGGGGGCACAGCAGTTGGTGGTCTTCAGCGACTCATAGTTGGTGACGAGCCAGCTTAGCTGAGACTACCAAGCTCGCTACGAAAGGATGGCGGCTTACCTAGTCCTTTCAAGAAAGCTCCTCTCTTAGTTTGAAAAAGTTAAAGTCAAGCAAGTCGGCAGAGAGTCTAATTCCCATGCCGATGCTCTCGCCAACCTGAACTCTGCCGTCGAAGCCGGAAGAAAAAGAATCGTTAAGGTGGAATCGTTGGAGAAGCCAAGCATAGAACTTCACCCACCTCTATAGATTATATGAGTTGATCTCGATTCAAGCTGGATGGACCCGATCATCTCATACCTCAAAGACGATCAACTTCCGGAAGACAAGAATGAAGCTCACAAGATCAGACTCAAAGCAGTCCAGTTTTGGTTGTCTCCAAAAGACAACCTTTACAGGAAGTCGTTTACTGGCCCCTACCTTCAGTGTGTTCACCCGAGCAGAGTTGAAGACTTTCTCTATGAAGTTCACGAAGGAATCAGTGACAGCCACATCGGAGGTCAGTCACTGGCATACTGGGCTATCAGCCAGGGTTACTGGTGGCCATATACGCAGAAGGATGCTCAGCAGTATGCCAAAAAGTGCGAGAAGTGCCAGAAGTTCTCACACTCCCTTCATCAGCTAGCACACGATCTGAGCCCACTCTCCAGCCCGTGGCCCTTCGCCCAATGGGGGCTGAACATTGTGGGACCACTCCACCGAGCTCCAGGGAACAAGAGGTGGCTAATAGTGGCCACTAATTACTTCACCAAATGGGTAGAGGCAGAGCCACTGTCTTCCATCACCGAGCACGATTCCAAAAACTTCGTATGGAAGAACATCATCACGACATTCGACATTCCTCGAGCTTTTATCTCGGATAACGGGAACCAGTTCGATTCCAACCTCTTCAAAAACTTCTGCCAGGGGCTCGGCATCAGAAATCACTATTCCACTCCAGCCTACCCACAGAGCAACGGTCAAGCTGAAATCTCTAACAAGGTGGTGTTCGACGGACTCAAGAAGAGTCTCAACCGAGCCAAAGGAAGATGGGTGGAAGAACTCCCAAGTGTCCTATGGGCGTACAGGACGGCTCGAAGGCGCTCCACCTTGGCAACGCCTTTCTCCTTGGCCTATGGGATGGAAGGTGTAATTCCACTCGAGGTCAGCCTCCCGACCTTGAGATCGGAACTCTTCGACCAAGGCCAAAATGAAATAAACTTGACTTGAGAGCTAGACCTAGCTGAAGAGCGCAGAGAGGCAGCAGCCATCCGCCTAGCTGCCTACCAGCAACAGTTGGCCAGGGGCTACAACCAAAGGGTTAGAGAAAGAAAATTCTCAGTCAGATAGCTGGTCTTGAAAAAAAAACACTCCCTGCGGACAAAGATCCAAACCAAGGTAAGCTGGCACCGAATTGGCTTGGACCATTCAATGTGATCTCAGCTGCCGACCAATCAGTATGCAAACTTGAGGACATGAATGGTAAACAGTTACCACGGCCGTGAAATGCAGCACACCTCCAGAAGTTCTATTTCTGGATCGTAATCGATTTTCGAAGATTTTTAAAAGCAATCTTTGTTCTTTGTCATTCTCGATTCTCAACAAGTCATAGAACTTGGCAATAGCGCCAAAGAGACTACACGAGCTTCGGTCAGAATACCAGCTCGGCATGTCTCGGACTCAAGCAGCTCGGCAAGAGTGCTAAGAAGACTACCCTGGCTCCAGTAAAATACCAGTCGAGCATGTCCCCAGCACGGCCACATGCGCATCTTGGTAACAGTTTTAGATCGCTGGCCAATGAGACTACACCTCTGGTGACGAGCCAGCTAGTAATGTCTCGATTTAGCGAAGCTCGTGCTGGGACCAGCAAAAGCAGCAACGAGCCAGCTCGGCCACATACGCATCTCGGTAATAATACCAGATCGATGGCCAGCAAGACTACACCTCTAGTGACGAGCCAGCTGGTCATGTCTCGATTTAGTCAAGCTCGTGCTGAGACTAGCAAAAGCAACACCGAGCCACTTCGGCCATATGCGCATCTCGGTAACAGTACCAGATCACAGGCCAGCAAGACTACACCTCTGGTGACGAGCCAGCTGGTCATGTCTCAGTCCTAAGCAACTCAGTAAGAGTGCTACAAGGTCTACCCTGGTCTCGGTAAAATTACTAACCAGGCATGTTTGGGTTTCTTAGTTGGTGACAAACCAGTTGAATGAAAATAACCAAACTCAGGCTGAAAACAGCTAAAGAGAAGACAGATTGCAAGGCAAAAAAGATCTTCATTGAATTATCAGAAGAAAATAAAATCTTCTACATTACAAAGCAAAAGTGTTCTCTACTACATCATACATCAAAAAATGGATACATCGGAGGAAAAGCAAAGAAAAGCCTTCATCCGGTCAGCCCGAGGTCACAAAATATAGATGTCTTATTCTAGCCGCATCAGCAAGAGTTGATCAAAGATCTATTTCATAAAGATGCGAGCGATTCGAAGACAGCGATTTACTCGGCCTGGTCAGCTTCCACCTATCCCATCACCAGGCTGATGATGACGATGACAGCGACGATGATATCCTGGTTATGGTAGGTGGAATCTTGAACGACGAAGAAAAAATTATTCGGCCCAAGGACTAAGAACTTGGATAGATTCTGGAAAGACAAATGATCTTTAGGGATTCCCATCTCTTTCAAGGCAGCACGGCATCCTATCACCCAGGTCTTGTCCCTCACCAAGATGAATTGGGCAGAATAACTTTCCTTCACCAGCACCATCTCCCTCCTTCTCCGGCAAAGATGAAAACACAAGTTGGGGAAACCCTGACCTTCCACCCTCATTTATAGAGAGAGAAGGCACCTTTTCCACATCTGAAAATACACGTGTCAGGCGTTCCTTTATATCCCCTCGAATACTGTACGCGGGCCTTTGAGACGGTGCATGCCTTTCCAAAGCAATTGAACGACTATCTAGATGATGACATGTAGTACCGTCGGTACGTCTTCTACATCGATGGGAGAGTATCATTTATGACCTTGGGTAATCAATCACCCCAGAAGGTTCTTTAAGGGGCTTTGTGTGGAAGTATCTTCAAAGACACCGAGATCACCTTGGCTTCGGTAAGAGCACCAGCTCGGCGCGTCTCAGTCTCTCAAATGGTGATGAACCAATTATGGGAGACTACTGGCACCCACCTACCTAACTACTACACAGCATTAGGGAAGTGCCAGCTCAAAGGCAACTCGTCATCAACCAACCTAACTGCTACAGAGCATTAGGGAAATGCCGACATATCTTAAAATACTAGGGCGCGGCGCCAACTTACGGAACTCGGTGCTTGCCTCAATAACTACATCGGTTACAGAATCAAGTACACCACGGATAAAGTTCCGAGACGAAGAACTTGCATCCAATTTTCTCCTGTTCTAATTCAGTTACTGAACTAAGCTACGCTACGGACAAATTCGTATGCGAGGAGCTCGGTCGAGAACCGAGGTCAAGCACTTCACAATTTCTGACGGCAAGCATGAAAGAAGAAACGGAAAAAAGCAAACACCAGAAATTAAGATCAAATTATCAAAAAAGAACATTTCATTTCAAAATTAGGTCATTACATCCAAGCGAGAGAAAAACAAAGAAAAACACATCAAAAGGGAAGAGCAGAGAAGGCCTTTATGAGGACGCAGGCTCAGGGGCAGCATCGGCCTCAGCTTGGGCGATTTTCAGGCTCAGCAGTCTCCGAAATCTCAATCACCACAGGAGGAGCCTCAGGTGCAGAAGGAGCAGAGCTCAGCTCAGGCACCGAGCCTGGGAACTTGGACGGATCTAGGAAGGCCGAATGGTCTTCGAGGACATGATAAGTCCACAATATCACACATTTAATTCATTATTTTACATAAATTTGAGGACTTAATTAAAACAAAATGCATTGAATTCATAGATTTTCACAAAATCATGCAATTAGTTTGTTTTGGTTAAATTTATGTAAAGATCTCATAAAAATGCATGCCTTGGTGAAATTATCAAATTCTGCATTTTAAGGGCCCCATGCACAGTGTAAGGACCCGATCCGAATTTGTCAAATGATTTGAGTTTGACCATGCGATTGATCACAAGTGGACCCACCCTGTTTGAGTATTTTCATTCACTATCATTAATTTTACTAGGTAATGCCGGTGGGATTTAATTTTATTGCATTTAGATAATCACCATGCATCATCATGTGACCTGACTTATAATACCTCATTATGTGGGACCCATTGCTTGCATTTAAGTCCGAGCAAACAGTGTCCAAAACTTGGGTTTTATACATTGGATGATTACTAATTTAATATAATTTTACACTCTAGTGAACCATGCATGTCATGACCCACTCAGTGGGCCCATAATAACACCACTATCATCATGTTTATACATTGCATTATGTGTAGGCCAAAATGGGACCGCAAGGGAGATGCACGTCCATGGATCATTCCAAGTTTTTACAAGGCGTAGTAGAACCCATTCCTATTACTAGTTTGAAAAAAAATCTCAAGATGCAGTTTTGGAAATTTTCAATAGAAATTGGAAAGATGGAAAACGTCCAAGCGACCTCAAATTCACAAGATTTCAAGTCAAAGTGGGGCCATTTTCAACAGAGAATCAAATCAAATCAAGGAGATAACAATGGGGCCCAAGTGAAAAGCTTCAAAAGGATTGAAGAACCCCAAAACGGTTTTGTGCAACAACAAAAAAAATAGAGATAAGGAGTCCAATTTCAAATTCAAAACAGTTGCTCAAGATCCCTAAATTCAAAGAGTCCAAGTTAGAGAAATTTCAAACAAACAAAAACAAACTCCTCCCATTCTCACGTGGATATCTCTCTCCCCCTATTCTTTCTCTCTTTATTCTCTCCCATCTCGGTTAGCACCGATCGGACGTCCATTCATTCTCTGGCCTATCAACTTCTTTCCATTCGATCTCTCTCATCTCCACTCTCTCTCTCTCACGTTAATTTTTTTTTATTTTCTCCCCTTATTCTCTCTCTTTTTTTTACCCATCTCACTCACGTATTGTATGAGGTCAAAGAAAAAATTGATGTGTGAAGGAAGAAGAAGAAGGATGGAGTAGTAGATTTGCTACTTGTAATCTAAGGAGAAAGGGTGTAAGTTGATTTATTTTTATTGATTGATTTTATGGGTGAGTAATTTGAATTCTAAATCTGATTTTTATTTATTAATCTATTTTCTTTATTTATGTATTTTTTATGCCTTATTTTTTAATGATATATTGCATGCTTAAAGGCCGCTGAATACTGAAAATATTTGAAGGAAACTAAAGTCTTTCTGAAATTTCTCAAATATTAATAAATCTGATTTTTCAGATTTTGGGTCTTTAATGAAATCGCCCATATTTTCAGTATTTAGAAAACAATTGAACCCTGACCCTTAGATTGCAAGGCTCTCATTCAATCTTGAATTTTAATTTAATTATTTCTGAATTTTTAACATCTCCAATTGGTTTTCTTATTATTTTTATGGTGGATGCAGTTTTTTAGTATAGTTTATTAGACTAGGTTTCTAGTTTAGGATTTTTATTTAAATCGGATTGTAATTAATTTATTCAGATCTGTAATCACTTTTTTTTTATTAAAGTAGGATTTGTGATTTTTATAGATTCTGGTAGGCTAGCACTAATTTTCCAATAGGACAGGTACATTGCGATCATTGGCTCCCTGTGGATCGACCCGGTTTCACCGCTTATTACTACATCGTGATGACCCTACACTTGGGACACGATCAAGTTTTTGGTGCCGTTGCAGGGGAGCTTACAAGCGCACGAAGGTAATTTTCTAACCCTCCTTTTTAATTGCTTTATTGGTGTGGTTTAGTTCCGATCATCATTCTAAATTAGGGGTAGCATGCATGGAATGCTTGGACCAGCCCTTGGACATTAAAAACAGGAATTGAAATTCTGATTTTTTACTAAAATTGGCTAGTTTCAGATCTGAAATAAAATTCTTGCTGATTTTTTTTTTTGAAAATATCATTTTTTTTCTTGAAAATTGCCCTTGATTTCTTATCATTTTGATAGCTAGTTTAGGTAGATTATTATTGTTATTTTTTTTATTTTAGGATTAATTTATTAACTATTTTTTACCACTTTTGAGCCACCTAAGTTGCCATAAACTATTTTGGAATTTTCAGAAAAAGGTTGGGGGTGAAACCCTCCAATCTCGGCTTTTTGGCAAGGAAATTCCTTTAAAATTTGGACAGTCCAGAATTCTTTTTGGGAACTTAGCTTTCTAGGTTGGTCTTAGTTTATTTGCCTTTTTAAGTTAAAAAAACCAAAAAAAAAAAGTAAATAAAAAAATTGGAGACCCGCCTTTCTTGATCCCATAGTGCATGAGCACAAAGTCACCACCAATTTGGTATCTTGACTCATTAAAGCAATTAAAGCGAAAGGACTCTCCGATCAAGAGGTTCATTTAGATCTATGAAAATCTAGGTTCTCCAGGTTCACCTAGACCATCTAGTCTAATGGCGGAAAGCGGGAATAATAATTAATAATAATAACAATAACAGTGATAGAAATGAAAATGAAAATGAAAATGAAAATGGAGTGGTTCATCAAAGGGGAAGGTCTTTACGTGAATACCTACAACCTACTAAGACCACCACACTCTCATGTATGGTTGTCCCAGTCACCGCGGAAACTTTGAATTAAGCCGGGTGTGATCCAACTATTGCCTAAATTCCATGGCCTAGATTCGGAAAGTGCGTACCTTCACTTAAAAGAATTTGAGGAAGTGTGCGCTACTCTCCATTTGAATAATGTTAGGGAAGATGTTATCAAATTTAGGTTATTTCCTTTCTCTTTGGAAGAAAAAGCAAAGGCATGGCTACATTCCCTTAGGGCCAACTCGATTACTACTTGGAATGATTTGGTCCGCGAATTTTTAAAAAAATTTCTCCCCACCTCACAAAACTACACTTTAAGAAAGCACATCATGAATTTCAAGCAAAAAGAAAAGGAGTCTTTCTTCAAGTGTTGGAACGGTTCAATGAGCTTCTACTAGCTTGCTCACATCATGGATTCGAGATTTGCCGCATAATTGGGCTCTTTTATGATGGATTAACATCAGACATGCGCCAATTCGTTGAGATGATGTGTAATGGGGACTTCTTAAACAAAGACCCCGAGGAATATCTTGATTCTCTCGTAGAAAGTGCTCAAAATTGGGACACATCTGATGGGACCGAGCACTTATAACAATCGAATAACTCTAAGGGAGGGGGAATATACCTATTAAAAAATGAAAAAGATGATGTTAATGCTATAATCGCTTCCCTAACAAGAAAAACAGATGCCATAGAATTAGGGAAAGGAAAAACAACCCGCCCCGGTGTGAGGGATTTGTGAATGTGACACCCATTCTTCTGAGGATTGTCCAACAATCCCTGCATTTAGAGAGGTGATGCATGAGCAGGCCAATGCTACAAATACTTACCAAAGGCCATTCATAAATCAAATAGGTAACACGTACAATCCCAACTAACGTAACCACCCCAATTTCAGTTGGAGAAATGGACAAAATGCTAGCCAAGCACCTATCCTCCCAAAACCTACAAATCAAGGTGGTAACTTTGTACCCCCTAATCAGGGAGTCCCACCACCACCTCTGCAATCTCAAAATAGGTCTTTGGAGGATTTGTTGACCAATTTTGTTCAAATTCAGAACTCCATCAACCAAAGCAATCAGCAACATTCCAAGACTTCCAAAAGGAGGTAAGAACCTTAATTGGCGAAATCAATAATACCCTTCAAATTAGGAAGAAAGGGGCTTTCCCAGCCCAACCTCAACCTAATCCAAAGGGACAATAGGAAGTGGCCAACTCAGGTCCCTCTACCTTACGACAACAGGTTCAAGCTGTGACCACCCTTAGGAGTGGCAAAGCGATTCCAGTTGAAGATCCGAAAAAAGATAAACAACGTACTTCCTTGGATCCAAAACTATCCCAAATTATATCTAACTCTAAGGAAGTCATGGAAGAAACTATTGATGATAAAGAAAAGGAGGCTGAACTACCTGTGTACAAGCCTGTAGCTCCGTTTCCCCAACGCTTAAATCTGCCAAAACAAATGACCCCTAACCAAGAAATCTTAGATATTTTCAAAGAGGTCAAAATCAACATTCCGCTTTTAGATGCGATCAAACAGATCCCATCCTACGTAAAATTCTTAAAAGATTTATGTATAATCAAGAGTAGGATGCATGTCCAAAAGAAAGCATTCTTGACTGAGCAAATTAACGCAATTTTGAAACAAAACACTCCCCCTAAATACAAGGATCCGGGATTCCCCACTATATCATGCATCATTAGAAATTTTTGGATCGAGCAAGCACTACTTGACTTAGGGGCTTGTGTTAATCTATTGCCCTACTCGGTATACAAATAGATGGGGCTAGGCGAGCTGAAACCTACTCAGGTCACTCTTCAGCTAGCTGATAGATCAATCAAGAAACCGATAGGGGTAATAGAGGATGTTTTAGTCCAAATCATGAAATTATACTTCCCTGTGGATTTATTGTCTTGACACACAACCAGTGGCCAACCCTAGCGCACAAATTCCGATGATAATGGGAAGACCCTTCTTGGCCACATTGATTGCATTGATAAATTGCCGGAACGGAGTTATGGAACTTTCTTTTGGGAACATGACAATTGAATTAAATATCTTTAATGTTTGCAAACAAATGCGGGATGATGGTCCTTATTTCGAGCAAGTAGTTCTCATTCAATCCATTGTTTAAGAAACCCTGGAGGAGTCCTCTGACTCAATTTTTTTAGACACAATGGAATCAAGTAAGACCTTGGCCAATTTTATAGACACCCCAGATGACACTGTTAACATAGTGAATACAACATGGAAGCCTCAAAAGGAGGAGCTCGTACCAACTGGTAATCAGTCTCTTCCGTCTCAGGTGAGGCCGCCCAAACCTGAGTTGAAACCCCTTCCTTCGGATCTCCGATATGCATATTTAGGGGAGGATGACACTTACCCAGTGGTTATTTCATCACACCTCGATAAGGATCAAGAGATCCAACTTCTGAATATACTTAAGCAGCACAAAGATGCCATAGCATGGACCGTGGCTGATATAAAGGGCATTGACCCTTACGTGTGCATGCATCACATATATCTGGAGGGAAATGCAAAACCCTCTAGACAAATGTAACGCCGACTCAGCACAACTACACAAGAAGTGGTTAGGGTTGAAGTGCTTAAACTTCTTGATGTGGGTATAATCTATCCAATATCGGATAGTCAATGGGTTAGCCCTACCCAAGTTGTTCCAAAGAAAGTCGGCGTCACTATTGCCCGAAATTCAAATGATGAACTTGTCCCAACCCGGGTACCCACTAGTTGGCGAGTGTGCATTGACTACAAAAAATTAAATTCGGTCACGCGTAAGGATCATTTTCCCCTACCCTTCCTCAACCAAATCTTAGAAAGGGTAGCAGGCCACCCATACTATTGCTTCTTGGATGGGTATTCCGGTTACAACCAGATTGAGATAGCACCGGAAGACCAAGAGAAAACCACCTTTACATGTCCATTTGGAACCTTTGCTTATTGAAGAATGCCATTCGGACTATGTAATGCTCCAACCACTTTTCAACAATGCATGTTGAGCATATTTAGCGATATGGTGGAGCGGATTCTTGAAGTCTTTGTGGATGACTTCTCCGTCTTTGGAGATTCATTTGAGGATTGCTTAAGTAACCTTGAGAAAGTACTTATCAGATGTGAAGAAAAGAACCTAGTGCTTAACTGGGAAAAATGTTATTTCATGGTTCGCCAAGGAATAGTCTTAGGTCACATAGTTTCCTCCAAAGGAATGGAGGTCAATAAATCTAAGATAGATTTGATTGCCAATCTGCCCATACCCAAGGCTTTAAGGGATGTAAGATCATTCTTAGGACATGCTGGTTTCTATAGAAGGTTCATTAAGCACTTCAGTTCTATATCTAGACCCCTATGCAACCTTTTGTTGAAAGATGCATAATTCAAATGGATTGAAGCATGTCAAGAGGCTTTTACTAAGCTAAAAGTCATGCTGACGACTGCTCCTATTATGCAACCTCTAGATTGAAGCATGCCATTCGAATTAATGTGTGATGCCAGCAACTATGCAATTGGAGCAGTCCTTGGGCAACGTAAGGATAAAAAGCCTTACGTAATATATTACGCGAGCATAACATTGAATAATGCACAGATTAATTATTCCACTACCTAAAAAGAATTACTGGCAGTAGTCTTTGCATTGGACAAATTCCGCTCGTATCTAATCAGATCCAAAATCATTAGTTTCACTGATCATTCTATGCTTAAATACCTTCTTTCCAAAAAAGATGCTAAGCCATATTGATTAGATGGATCCTACTACTTCAAGAGTTTGATTTAGAAATACGTGACAAAAAGGGAGTAGAATACATAGTGGCAGACCATCTATCTAGACTTATCATCTCTGATTCTTTAGAGCCTACACCAGTATGGGACCAGTTTCTTAATGAACATTTATTTTCTATTTCCCAATCCCCATGGTATGCAGACATAGCAAACTATCCTGTTACGAGCACGGTTCCATAACATTAGTCACAACTAGATAGAAAGAAATTATTCACTGAAGTTCAAAAATTTTTCTGGGATGACCCTTATCTCTTTAAGTATTGCCCAGACCAAATTATCAGGAGATGTGTTCCTAACCATGAACAAAACAGTGTTATCTCATTTTGTCACTGATCACTTGCATGTGGAGGTCATTTTTCACAAAAAAAGATTGCTTTTAAAATTCTGCAATGTGGATTTTACTGGCCGTCACTTTTTAAAGATGTCTTTGAATTTGGCAAACGTGTGAGCGTTGCCAAAATTTGGGCAGTATTTCAAGAAGAAATATGATGCCATTAAACCCAATTTTGGTAGTGGATTTATTTGACGTTTGGGGGATAGATTTTATGGGACCATTTCCTTCTAGTTTTGGTTTTCTCTATATCCTAGTGGGTGTTGATTATGTCTCTAAATGGATAGAGGCCATTCCATGTAGAAAGAATGATGCTAACATAGTAAAAAAACTTTCTAAAGGAGAACATTTTCTCTCGGTTTGGAACTCCACGTGCAATATAAGTGATGGGGGAACTCATTTCTGTAACCACACAATTGAGGCCTTGTTTCGAAAATATGACATTAATCATAAAGTGGCCACCCCTTATCTCCCACGGACGAGTGGCCAAGTGGAGGTATCAAATCGGGAAATAAAAAGAATATTGGAGACAATTGTAAACCCAAATTGCAAAGATTGGTCTCTTAGACTTACCGATGCGTTATGTGCATATAGGACAGCGTTTAAAAATCCAATAGGAATGTCTCCTTTCAGACTGGTCTATGGAAAAGCATGCCACCTTTCGGTGGAATTAGAGCATAAATCATATTGGGCAATTAAACAATTTCACTTTGATATGGAGAAAGCTGGGGCTGAGAGGAAATTTCAATTCAATGAATTGGAGGAGATTCGTAACGGTGCATATGAAAATGCTAGAATTTATAAGGAATGAACAAAATTCTTTCATGATAAACATATCTTAAGGAAAATATTTTATCCATCACAAAAGGTCCTTCTTTATAATTCTAGACTTCATCTCTTCCCAGGCAAATTTAGATCAAGATGGGGAGGTCCCTACATTGTGAAACAAGTTTTTCCATATGGGGCAATAGAGTTGGAAAACCCAAAGAATGGTGAGCTTTTCAAGGTTAATGGACAAAGAGTAAAACCATTCTTGGAGGCCAGTGTGCCTGATGATGAAGTCATAACTCTGGTAAATCCTGTCTATCAGGATTGAAGAGCGCTGGATCTGACAGTGGCCCACACCTTTGTACCATATGTGTATATTTATTTTTTTTTCTTTTTGTGTGTTTTGTCTAACCTTGGACGGAAGAAGACCAGATCACATTCCCAGGTACCCTCTTCCACTTTACCTCCGTTAATATATATTCCTCATGTTACATTTTCATATTTATTACATTTCCTGCATAACATCGAGGACGATGTTTATCTTAGGTTGGGGGGTGGAACAAGCACACTTGTCCAATTTTAGACAAATTCTTTTTCATTTTTGCGTAGTTTTTAATTAAAAAAAAGGTGGTTTTCAAAAGAACTTGACGATTCGAAACTGCCTAGAAATCTGGATTTTTGGAATTTTTGGAAGGAAGTAAAATGAAGGTTCACTATTTTATAAAATATAAAAAGAATACCGAAATTTGTTTTTCACAGTAACACGTGTACATCATTTCAAAAGTTTTGGATAAAAAGATTTCAGTGTCATTTAATTTTTTGAGTTCTTTCAAGAGAGAAAATGAGACGATTTTCTAAAATTTGGCCATATGAGTTCTCCTGGTTCATCTTTAAGGTTAGGCCAACCAAAACCAATGAATTAATTCAGGCAAATTGAAAAAGGCTGCCTACTGTTGGAGACCGTTTAAAAAATAAAAAAAATGATAAGGGATGCACAAATAGGTATAAAAAAATGTTTAGTTATAAGTCTTGAAAAGAATAAAAAAATGGGGTGACTAGTTTGGGTTCGCAGCCTTTTTAACCCGAGCCAATAAGCCCGTAGGGGTATTTATATACCTAGTGCCATAAAGACATCTGTTTTGCGAGTCATTGGCCTAAAGCTCGTTACATGGGTTAATTAGAAAGCTTAAGGGATTTATGCATTGCACAGTCACATGTGATTGTTAAAAAAAAAAAGAAAGATGCATCTCGCGGCCTTTGAAAAAACAAATAGTGTGAAAGCCGTCATAGTGCCTTGAGAGGAGATTTGTGTTTACCCCGAATCTAGGAAAGTTGGAAATTCTGAGGGGGAATTCTATTTTCATGGCATTATCATAGAACATTTAAAATTTTTTGATTTGATGTATACACTGCACAAAGCATCCAAAGTTTTGGTATAATTTTTGAAAATATTTGAAAACAAAAACGTGAATCAGATTTTGAAAAATCTGAAATCTTGATTATTCGAGGATTCAAGGCATCCAATTTGACTCAACCGTCTTTTGAAAATTCCTCCGTGGACTTTCTTTTATTTTTAGTTAAATGAGTTTTGTGGGCATATTCACTGCAAACCCTCACGAGGCGCAACTCGTCCACTAGGGGTAACCAAGGGGGTTTAAGGGCTGACTGTATATGCTAAATGTAGTCGAGAGTGCCAGCGAAAGTGGCTTTTGTTTTCATAGGTTAGATTTAGTTAGATCAGTCAACTTCACCTTTCACATCTTTTGCTAGGGACTAGCAAGACGCTGGTTGGGGGGTGTGATAAGTCCACAATATCACACATTTAATTCATTATTTTACATAAATTTGTGGACTTAATTAAAGCAAAATGCATTGAATCATAGATTTTCACAAAATCATGCAATTAGACTCTTTTGGTTAAATTTATGTAAAGATCTCATAAAAATGCATGTCTTGGTGAAATTATCAAATTCTGCATTTTTTGGGCCCCATGCACAGTGTAAGGACCTGATCTGAATTTGTCAAATGATTTGAGTTTTGACCATGCGATTGATCACAAGTGGACCCAACCCTGTTTGAGCATTTTCATTCACTATCATTAATTTTACTAGGTAATGCCGGTGGGATTTAATTTTATTCCATTTAGATAATCACCATGCATCATCATGCGACCTGACTTATAATACCTCATTATGTGGGACCCATTGCTTGCATTTAAGTCCGAGTAAACAGTGTCCAAAAGTTGGGTTTTATACATTGGATGATTATTAATTTAATATAATTATACACTCTAGTGAACCATGCATGTCATGACCCACTCAGTGGGCCCATATTAACACCACTATCATCATGTTTATACACTGCATTATGTGCAAGCCAAAATGGGACCGCAAGGGAGATGCACGTCCATGGATCATTCCAAGTTGTTACAAGGCGTAGTAGAACCCATTCCTATTACTAGTTTGAAAAAATCTCAAGATGCAGTTTTGGAGAATTTCAATAGAAATTGGAAAGATGGAAAACGTCCAAGCCACCACAAATTCACAAGATTTCAAGTCAAAGTGGGGCCATTTTCAATAGAGAATCAAACCAAATCAAGGAGATAACAATGGGGCCCAAGTGAAAAGCTTCAAAAGGATTGAAGAACCCCAAAACGGTTTTGTGCAATGACAAAAAAAAAAGGGTAAATTAGCGAGAGGTCCTTAATTATTGGGCTATAAAGTTTCTAGTACACAACGTTTTTGTTTATGGCCTAAAGTCCATTGCGCATGGATTACTTTGGGCGGTGGTCCCTTAACTTGACACGTCATACTTTTTTATGACTGATTTGCCCTTGCTAGCTGTTTGCATAGTTGTTATGTCCATATAATCCTGGTTTATAGATCGACGTCATCGTCTTTCCGTGCTTACTGGCGAATTTAAATGTCGCAAGATTAGTTCTGGATCAAATTTCAAATTTTGATTTGGAGGGAATGACGATTAATGGAGTCTCGCTTAGAATTTCTCAGTTTCTAGGACAGGTGATTCGTAGTGTGTGAGTATCATTCTTCTTCTTCTTCTTCTTCTGACGTTGTTACAGAGCTCATTTCTTGTTAATATGAATTTGTAGATCTGATTGAGCAAACTCAAAATTAATCATTTCAGTGAAATTCTTGAGGTAATGATTAATGTTTTGATCCGAATTTTAATGTAATTAGTTGTTATAATATTTATTTGTGAAAATATTTCTTATTTTTTTCTCAGTAATTCTGTTTAGATCTGAATAAAAGTAAACTCGGATTTGATCATTTGAATTAATTTATTGAGGTATGGATGAATGTTTTGATCTATTTTAGTTTAAGAAGATGTTTTAATCTTGTTTTCTTAAATGGATTGTTATATTATCAGTAGTTTGTTCTAGATGTGATTGAAATCAAACATAGATAAATTCATGTTACTTGAAACTTATATAAATCCATTGTAAAAGTCAGATAAATTTACTCTAAACTCTGATGAATTCATACCAATCACATATAAGGAGTACGAAATTCAGATAAATTATGCGAAAGTGAGATAAATTCACTCCAAAATCTGATGAATTCATATCAATTAGAGATAAGTAACAGCAAATTCAGATAATTTGATGCGAAAGTCAGATAAATTTATTTTAAACTCATATAAATCCATTCTAAAAGTCAGATAAATTCACTTCAAACTCTGATGAATTCATACAACTCACAAATAAGGAACATCAAATTCAGATAAATTGATGCTAAAGTGAGATAAATTTATTTCAAATCCAGTTTAATTGATTCTATAAACAGATAAAATCATTACGAAATTAGTTATAGTCATCTGTGTTAGATAAACGTGTATCAGATAAATCCGTATCAATTACAGATAAAATGACACGAAATTTATATAGACTGTTGTTAAAGTAATATAGTATTTCAGCTACAAATGTTCATGTTTTTTTATTTTATTTTTATTTTTCGTATGCAGTGTTTGAAATGGCAAAACCAATTATGCTTCTTTGCAAGCTTGGTATGTTCACCAATGTTGTAATTTTGACTGATAGTATGAGAATGGATGATTTGGTTAACCAAATTTGTTGCAAGTGGAAGTCTTTGTTGCCCAACAATGTGTGCTTCACATATGCATTGCCTGGGCATCCAAAGTGTATGCTTGACAATGACAGAGACTTGTTGAGCATGTCTATGTTGGCAGTTTCATTGGGATTGGATCGAGTTGATGTCTTTGTATCAAAATTATCTGAATATGGTAATGAGGACAATGAGGATAATATGGATGATTTTTGTGAAGACAGAATGGCAGTAGTGGAATATGATGCTACAGATGTAGAGACAGATTTGCTTCCACAGTTTTGTTCACATAGGGAGAAGTTTCTTCTTTCTTCAGATTGGATGAATGGTATCAGTCATGTTGGACAGAGATTTGAGGGTGGGGCTTCTGAATTTAGGAATGTGCTGTGCAAATATTCGATTGAGTTGGGATTTGAGTTTGTGTATGTCAAGAATGATAAAGTAAGGATCACAGCTGAATGCTCTCATCGTAAAACCCAGGATTGCATGTGGCGTGTTCACGCATCGATTGAGAAGTCTAGTAGTTTTTTGTTTCTAAGGTCATTTGATAATGAGCATACATGTGGAGCAGCAGTTCGTACATCTAAGAGTAGCCGGATTAGCTCTGAAATTGTTTGTGATTTAATGATGGATCATATTCGAGAGAAGCCAATGACCAGACCCATTGATGTTGTGCATTATTTTCATGTAAACTATGGGCTCACCATTACATACCATCATGCATGGTGGGGGGTTGAAAGGGCAAGGAATAAGCTGTTTGGTGATACATCGCTTTCTTTTGACCATCTTCGCTGGTACATTAATGTTGCTATGGAGACAAATCCAGGCAGTTTGTTTGTTTTAGATTACGATGAATCCACCATGTGCTTCAAGCGTTTGTTTGTTTCATTCAATGCTTCAATTCGTGGATTTAATTATGTTCGCCCGCTGTTGTTTCTAGATGGGACATTTTTGAAGGGCAGGTACAAGGGAAATTTGTTGGCAGCAACAGGGAAGGATGGTAATCAAGGTAAAGTGTCATCTTGTAGATTAAATAATGTTTATCTTATCTATTTTTATTTCAGTGCATAGTTAAGGTTGTTGCTTAATTTGATAATAAGTGGTTTCTTGAATGTGGTAGGTCTGTTTCCTCTTGCCTTTGCGGTGGTAGACTCAGAGACTGAGGAAAATTGGAAATGGTTCTTGCGGAATTTGAGGAAAGTAGTTGCATATGACCGCCAAATCACTTTTGTTTCTGACAGGAATGCTGGTCTTGTGGATGGTGTTGCACATGTGTTTCCATTTGCTCATCATGCTTTCTGCCTCCAACATTTGAAAGCAAATTTGAGAGATAAGTTCTCAGGAGGTTACACAAATGAATTTAGAGAAAGGATGGTTTTGTTGCTACGTGAATGTGCCTATTCCCCCACTGTACCTATATTCCATGCAAAGTTGCAGGTATTTAGACATGAAGGTGGTTCGAATGTTGACAGATTTCTTTCCAGACTTTGTCATGATAGGTGGAGCAATGCTTATTTTAAGGGCCATCGGTATGGTGAGATGTGCTCCAATGCTTCAGAGTCTTTCAACTCATGGATTAGAGAAGCGCGTCACCTGCCCATTACGAAGATGGTTGACATGATAAGGGTTCAGATAATGGAGCAGATGGCTAATAGGAGGGAAATGTCTAGCTTATGGAAGGGAGTCATTTGTCCAGACATGGATAAGAGGTTGGAGGCTTCTATCAAGCTTGGTAGGCCATGGAGCGTTAGGCGGTCAAGCGAAACTATTTTTGATGTTCATTCGTACCCGTCGGTCACTGTTGATATTTACAATCGCATATGTTCTTGCTATCAATGGCAGATTAATGGCTTCCCGTGTGCCCATGCATGTGCTGCTATTCAAAAGTGTGGAAAGGATTTAAACCTTTATGTGGATCGGTATTTTCACATAGAGACATACAGAGATGCATACTCTGAATCTATAATTCCAATCCCAACTGTAGGCAAGCCAGAGACAACAATTGCAGAAGCTGTGATTCTGCCCCCTGTTATGAGGCGTCAACCCGGAAGGCCAAAGAAGAAGAGGATCTTGTCAAGAGGTGAGATGACAAGGCAGATAAAATGTGGACGATGCGGGCGGATTGGGAGTCATAATAAAAAGTCCTGCAAGGAGCCTATTGAGTTGCCAGTGACATTAGTTTGAATTTGTCATTTTTTATAATTTGGTGATGATAATGTGTGACTGCCAACATGTATAAAGACCAATTTGGATTTTTTCAGTTGAATAAAATTGCAAAGTATAAGTGTTTCTTTGAAATATTGATATTATCTTTCCTTTTTGTAACGAACTTTACATGGATTTTAGTTGACTTCCAATGCAACAACAGATAAATTTATCAAACTTTCATTCAAAACTCAGATTAATTTCACTGATTTTTATTTAAACTCAGATAAATTTATCTGAGTTTCGTTCAAAAGGAAGATAAATTTGCATGAGTTTCTTTGAAAAGACAGATAAATTTAGCTATATGAAAGTTACAGTTAAATTCTATAAATTCGTAACAAACGTAAACCAATGACAACATGTAAGAAAATGACTTGATATATATAATTGATAAGCGTATTTACATTTACAAACATCTTTCTAACATCTTATATTTGTATCCAAGGAAAAAAACAAAAAAATCCCCTACTGTTTGTCATTCTTAAAGTTTTCCTTGTGAACAAAAAAACAAAAAATCAAAAAGAGAATCCCTTGCTGTTTGTCAGTTTTCATTTAATGCTGATTCCAACATCTTACAATTTTCAATTTGAACCAAAAAAAACGAAAATCCAAAACAATCCATGATGTTTGTCAGTCTTTTCATTTATGATGCGAACATTTTGGCTTGAAAGTCTTCTATTGTCCAAGTACGTGGCTCATCATGCAAGAACTTGACTGCTAATTCTGCTCTAAAGCTGTTTATGACGCTTTGTGCCAACTTGTTGTTAATTGGTTTGCAACGAGAGATCTGAGCCATGAGGTAGCAGACGATGATGCCACAATCAAGCCTGCAATGTGACATGGTATTGTCAGTTATTCATATTGTTTGGTTGTCTATGGTTTTTTTTTTTTTTGTGTAATATGGGTTCCTGTTACAATACTTACGATCCGTGTTTTTGTTGTGGTGCTCTTTCTATGCTGATCAATGGCTCATTATATGGTTGTGTTTCCTCAATGTTGACGTAGTTGTAATTTTCTACATACTGTTTCTGTGATCACATCATTTTGATTAGCCACATATATAACAACTTGTGTCAAGCATGATTTAAAGGAAGTTAAAGTGAATGACATGTACCAGTAATTCGGCATCCTTGAAGTAGTGATCAATTGCATTTTTCTCCCTTGGCCTCATGGAGTTGTAGTGCATCCACTGGCCTTGTTTTCGATCAAGTAGTAACAGAGTCCAATGGAATGGTGTTGCATCTTTGTTCCTTCCATTAGAGTTCATTGGAAAGTGGACATATCTATGATTCTGCATTTTGTATGGTGAGATTTGATGATTGAGGATGGTTTCTCTCATATTTTTGTTTTCAGCAGTGAGCATTGTCTGCACAAGTATGGAATTTAAGAGTATTAATGTCATTTAATGAATTCCATTACAGACATTGCAAAAAAGTTATTTGTGTTACCCAGCAAAGGCTACTGATGAAATATGATTTTTCATCCTCCTCCAGACCCTCCTTTCCCAATGTCTTGAGTTCATTTTCAAGGTCTGTTTGCTCTTTGTACAGCATCTGTGTATAACTATCAATTACCTGATGGATTACAGATACATCAGGTTATGTACGTTATAAAACACATGTTATTTAAACATTTAATAAATATACGATATTGTTGTAGTAGGTTTCTTACACTGCTTGATATATCAGCGCCAGATAGGATTACAATTATGTCCTCATACAACACATTGTTTTCACTTTCTCCGCCCCAAACTGTTGCACTGCAATTGTATATGTGAAATGTTGTTAGTTTATGTTTATAATGTTATTGATGACTTGCCAGAGTAATTTATGATGTCAACTTACTTATATCCTTCTGTGTCATATATGAGCTTTAACTTCTTCTTGTCAGCTTCAGTCAACAATTTGGTGATTGGGTTTTTTGGAAGCTTAAACGGTTCCTTCTTCTCTGATTTACTCTTAGCTTTGTTCTGTATTTGCTCATTTATGTCAATAATGTCCTTTGAGCAAGCAACCATTTTATCTCTTGGTACATTCTTTTGCTTCTTAGCCTTCTTCTGTTCTGGCTCTGCAATATTTTTTGCTGCTGCTTCTCGTCGCTTCTTTACTCTTTTGACCATTGATGATTGTTCTGGTACCTTATATGTAATGCACCATTTAAATATTCATATTGAATTGATTGAAGCTTAGTTATAATCATACAATAGTCAGATAAATTTTTATTAAAACAGACCCAAACCTAATAGGAAACTCAGATAAATTCATTACCAAACTCATATAAATTGAAATATAAGCCACAAATTCATATCAATCTCAGATAAATTCATGTCAATCTCAGATAAATTCGTATCAAAATTAAATAAAATCTTACCAGACCTATGTAAAATCATTTAAGGCTCAGATAAATTCATTTGAATAGTTTGAAATACCTTTTCAGTTTTACTTTTGTTTGTTGGCTGAGGAGGCTGATCCCCCATCATTTGTTTTGCTGTTGGAAGATATATTTTTTCCAAACTCTTTTCAGCCAAATTTATCTCTGTGCTTGCATAAAGAAGTGTAGCTTCTTTTATCTTGTTTTCTAATTCAAAATTTGTTGCCTCAGTTATTGCAAGTTTATATTTCAATGCCTTTAATTCCTCTTCTGCATGTGCAGCTCTTGAAGAATTTCGCTCTGATAGCTGCTGCAGTTGCTTTAGTTGTTCAGTAAGGGAGTTGACTACAAGAGATGAATTCTCGAGCTTGCTTTTGAGGTCGTTGTTCTCTTTTTCTAGATCAGCATTTTCAGTTGTGACCTTCTCGGTTAAAGAAACCGCATCATCTCTTTCTTTGGCCAAGCTGCTTAGCCTTTTTCCCAATTCCATGCTTTCATTTTGTAGATTACAATTTTCTTCTCTTGCTATTTTCAATTCAACTATGATTTTGTCAAGTTGAGCTTGGGAGTCTTGTTTTTTAGTATTGCCTCCTTCAGATTCAGATAGCTTTGTTGTTGGTACTCCAATGAATGATTCACTTGTGCTTCCAATTATGTCACTTACAACATTCTCTACAACTTTATCTGTTTTTCCTTTTATTTCTTCATACTGTTCCCACTCTGAAGATAATGTGAGAAACTCAACTCTTTCTTCAGTCCTAGCAATTTCTTCTTGCCCTTCCTTTTCTCTTTGTTCTTCTAATTCAGAAATTAACAACGTTTCTGTTGTTTGGGCCAGATGAAATTGGCTTGGGTCATGTTCTCTTGATGCTGACTGCTCAATTGCTTTAGTAATCTCAACATCATCATTAAGGCCAGGAATATACTGCTCATGTCCTTCTTGTACTATTTCGACAATGTCTTTGTTCTCTGTTTCAGCTTCCTTATTAGTTATTTGATTATCATCAACACTGCTTCTATTCCCATATGTCAGGAAGCATTTCTCTTCATGCAATGTCCTCTCCAATTTACCAACAATTACCTGAAGTGTGAGACACTGTTAATTTATAACAACAAGGCATATAAAATTCAGATAAATGTATCTATACTATCTGTTATATAGCATTACGTGTTCAGAAAAATTCAGATAAAATTACCTGTTTGCTATGTAATGTATTCAGTGAATTTTTCTGCAGTGTGTTGTTTAAGCCCTTAAGATCCCACTTCAACAATCTAGGGAATTCACTAGGTTTGAATGGCTCCAACAACGACGTGTGTTCGCATAACCAATACTGTTCAAATGAATATACAATAACTTAGTCAATTTTAATTTATAAATAAATTGGTAAGTTGTAAAATTATAGATGTAAAAAGGATGTTTGTTTATCTTACCGGTAGTGCAAATAGACAGCCAATTACTTTATCTGAACCATCATTTCTGTTGTGAACTGATTGCATGAGAAACTTTGTTATCTCTTCTGTCCATGCATAATTTTTCATTTCAACATAATTCTCAACATAAATGACGTATGGCCATCCTATTGAATTGCCATGTGTTGAAAAAAACAACGTCACAAGTATGTAAAGGCATATTAGTCTTGACACATCGGCGACATCAACTTCAGTTGCTCCATTGAGTGCAATATCCAGCTGTTCCTTTATTTTTGGCGCTGATACCCTTGGAATGTTTAAGAATCTTCTTTCTATGAATTCTGATTGTTTCTTCTTTGCATATTTCAAATCTAATGTCTTAGATCCATGTGGTATTCCAAATATTAGAGAGATGTCTTCTGATGTGAACGGGACATACTGACTTCCAATTTTGAATTTTCCTTCTTCGCTGTTGTATGTGTTTAGAATTTGCATGATGTCTTTATCATATTTTCTGCATCTCTTCTCTGTAACTTTTTGGTTCAATATGGAATTTATAAGAAACCAGAAAGGTGTCTTCTTCAACTTAGCTTTATGTGCAGTGGTTATACTCGTTTTGATGCTGTCAAATAGTCTCACTATTGATACCAAGCTTGATCTAAATTGCCAGTGTGGCTTTGCTTGGTTATTCTGCTTTGTGTAATTCTTTATATTTTGATTGCTTTCAGCTGTTGGTGTACATGTACACAGATAATTTAATACAAGATTATTAATATAAATCAATCCAAATCTAATCAAACCAAACCTAAATTCATATAAACTCTCATCAAAGTTTAAAAAAAATTAATATCAAATTTATATAAATGCACAGAAAGCTTAGATAAATTAATTTCAAATTCAGATAAATACAAGTCACACTCAGATTAATTGATAGCAAACTCAGATAAATTGACCTAAAATAAAGATAATGTCATACAGATAGAGAGATATAGGTCAGATAACTTCATTCCAAAGACAGATAACCTATGAAAAAACTCAGATAAATTGACCTAAAACACAGATAATCTCATACAGATAGAGAGAGATAAGTCAGATAACTTCATTGATAAGTCAGATAACCTATACAAAAACTCAGATAAATTGACCTAAACACAGATAATGTCATACAGATAGAGAGATATAAGTCAGATAAATTCATTCCAGAGACAGATAACCTATGAAAAAACTCAGATAAATTGACCTAAAACACAGATAATTTCATACAGATAGAGAGAGATAAGTCAGATAACTTCATTGATAAGTCAGATAACCTATACAAAAACTCAGATAAATTGACCTAAACACAGATAATGTCATACAGATAGAGAGATATAAGTCAGATAACTTCATTCCAGAGACAGATAACCTATGAAAAAACTCAGATAAATTGATCTAAAACACAGATAATCTCATACAGATAGAGAGAGATAAGTCAGATAACTTCATTGATAAGTCAGATAACCTATACAAAAACTCAGATAAATTGACCTAAACACAGATAATGTCATACAGATAGAGAGATATAAGTCAGATAAATTCATTCCAGAGACAGATAACCTATGAACAAACTCAGATAAACTGACCTAAAACACAGATAATCTCATACAGATAGAGAGAGATAAGTCAGATAACTTCATTGATAAGTCAGATAACCTATACAAAAACTCAGATAAATTGACCTAAACACAGATAATGTCATACAGATAGAGAGATATAAGTCAGATAAATTCATTCCAGAGACAGATAACCTATGAAAAAACTCAGATAAATTGACCTAAAACACAGATAATCTCATACAAATAGAGAGAGATAAGTCAGATAACTTCATTGATAAGTCAGATAACCTATACAAAAACTCAGATAAATTGACCTAAACACAGATAATGTCATACAGATAGAGAGATATAAGTCAGATAAATTCATTCCAGAGACAGATAACCTATGAAAAAACTCAGATAAATTGATCTAAAACACAGATAATCTCATACAGATAGAGAGAGATAAGTCAGATAACTTCATTGATAAGTCAGATAACCTATACAAAAACTCAGATAAATTGACCTAAACACAGATAATGTCATACAGATAGAGAGATATAAGTCAGATAAATTCATTCCAGAGACAGATAACCTATGAAAAAACTCAGATAAATTGACCTAAAACACAGATAATCTCATACAGATAGAGAGAGATAAGTCAGATAACTTCATTGATAAGTCAGATAACCTATACAAAAACTCAGATAAATTGACCTAAACACAGATAATGTCATACAGATAGAGAGATATAAGTCAGATAACTTCATTCCAGAGACAGATAACCTATGAAAAAACTCAGATAAATTGACCTAAAACACAGATAATCTCTTTGAAAACCAAGTTTAATACATTTCAAATTATTCTCATAGCATTTTATAAGAATCTCAGATACATTCAGAAGAAAATCAGAGCATATCGTGTTACAGTCAGATATTTTCGCTTGGAACCCTAACCCTGTTTAACCGTCATTGATAGCAATTAAAATTCAGATAAAATTATGTATTGTACAGATAAAATCATTTAAAGTCGTTTTTAGTTGATATCAGACTAAGACAATTCAGTTAAAAGTCAGATAAAATGATTTTTAAACTCAGGAAACCCTCTCTGTTTGATGATTGACCTTGCTCTTGCTTTGGTTGCACTTTTGATTTCCTTTTCTCTTGATCTTTCGCTTGCTTTTTGCCTTGACTTGAGGTAATCGAGGACTTTGTTCTAGCCATTATCTACATAGAGATGAGTATAAAGCATAGATAAAATCAGAGAAGAACGAAATCAAAGACCCTGTTAGGTTCTTATTTTTTTTTTTTCAGATGAAATTATCTTTTACGACTTCGTTTTTGGAATGGAAGAAGCATTTTATCTGACCTTAAAGTGAAGACAAATCAGATGATCGAGGTCTTCAATTAGTTGATTTTGCTTCTAGGTTTTTCGTCTTCGTCTTCGCTTTTGATTTCGCTTTCGATTTCGGTTTCTGATGAATCGTTTATGATTCGCTGAATTGTTTTGAAGCGGTTTTAAACGAAGCTATACTTGATGCTGACGTGTCCGGGGGCGTTTTTGTCTTTTTCAGTAGGTCATTTTCATGAAATGACTTCCGCCGCTACGAAAAAAGTGAGTGGACCTTTAGCTTTAAATGGAAATGATGAGGGACCTACCGCCAAAGCCCCCCCAAAAAAAATAGAGATAAGGAATCCAATTTCAAAGTCAAAACAGTTCAAGATCCCAAAATTCAAAGAGTCCAAGTTAGAGAAATTTCATACAAACAAAAACAAACTCTTCCCATTCTCACGTGGATATCTCTCTCCCCACCATTCTTTCTCTCTTTATTCTCTCCCATCTCAGTTAGCACCGATCGGACGTCCATTCATTCTCTGGCCCATCAACTTCTTTCCATTCGATCTCTCTCATCTCCACTCTCTCTCGTTATTTTTTTTTTATTTTTTCCCCTTATTCTCTCTCTTTTTTCTACCCATCTCACTCACGTGTTGTACGAGGCCAAAGAAAAAATTGATGTGTGAAGGAAGAAGGAAAAGGATGGAGGAGTAGATTTGCTACTTGTAATCTAAGGAGAAAGGGTGTAAGTTGATTTATTTTCATTGATTGATTTTATGGGTGAGCAATTTTAATTCAAAATCTGAATTTTAATTTACTAATCTATTTTCTTTATTTATTTCTTTTTGATGCCTTATTTTTGAATGATATATTGCATGCCTAAAGGCCGCTGAATACTGAAAATATTTGAAGGACACTATAGTCTTTCTGAAATTTCTCAAATATTAATAAATCTGATTTTTTAGATTTTGGGTCTTTAATGAAATCGGCCATATTTTCAGTATTTAGAAAACAACGGAACCCTGACCCTTAGATTGCAAGGCTCTCATTCAAACTTGAATTTCAATTTAATTATTTCTGAATTTTTAAAATCTCCAATTAGTTTTCTGATTATTTTTATGGTGGATGCAGTTTTTAGTATAGTTTTATTAGACTAGGTTTCTAGTTTAGAATTTTTATTTAAATCGGGTTGTAATTAATTTATTTAGATCTGTAATCATTTTTTTATATTAAAGTAGGATTTGTGATTTTTATAGATTTCCATAGGGTAGCACTAGTTTTTCAGTAGGACAGGTACATTGCGATCATTGGCTCCTTGTGGATCGACTCGGTTTCACCGGTTATTACTACATCGTGACGACCCTACACTTAGGGCACGATCTGGACACATGCCTCCTTCAGATCTGCACGCCACGCCATTTCCCAGGTCTTGTTCCTCACCTTGATGACTTGGGCTTTGTAATGAACCGATGCCTTCACCTCCCCCTCTTCAAAAGAAGCGTCACACTCCGACTTAAGCTTGGCATCGGCTTCCTCCATTAGCCTCTCGAGCTCAGCCATCCTCTCGTTCCCGAACCAGAGCCTACCCTCGATATCGTTCTTTTGCTTCTCCAAGGAAGCCTCGAGCTCGACCGCCTTTTTCTTCTCAGCCTCGGCCTCCGACTTCAGCTTTTTATTCTAGGCCTTAAGCTTCTCAGACTTGACCTTGAAGCCATCCTTTAGTTCCTCCATATGCTTCGCCGCCTGAGTCATGTCGCTCAGTTTCTTTTGGAGGGTTTTATTCTCGGCCTCTAGCTTAGCGAGTGGTGGGCTGTTCTTATGAAGCCAGTCCAAGGAGACCATGCATCTCTGCGCATTCAGTTAAAAGAAGCAAGACATTAAAAAAATAATGACCGAGATGGAACACTTAGCAAAAATGCAAAAAAGAGAGATTCAGGCGAGCTTACTGCAAGGGACGACTGTAAACACGACAGCATCAGCTTAGTGTCATCGTACTCATCGAGCTGAGCAATGTCCAATGGCAGGGTGCAGGCCCGCCCGAGCCCCCCGAGAATGAAGGGGTCGATCCTCCGGAGGACCCGATCCTCGACCGTCATCGGCCTCCCGGGATCCAGCAAAAGATCCGGCTTCCAGAGAGCCAGAAGGTTGGACCGCCTCACTACAAGCGGGCCTGACCCCCCGCTACAGGGGCCTCGGTGTTGATCCTCTTTCCGGCCCGAGCCTCTGCCAGCGTGGCTTTGGTAGCTTGCTTCCGAACCGTGGTGCTTGTCTGCGGCTCGAAGGCAGTAGCAGAGGTGACAACACCTACGTCAATAGGAGCCAGAGAAGTCGCTGGGGGTGTGGGGGCGGAAACTTCAGCAGTAGTCTAGGCCGAAGGCGCTTCAGAAGATTGACCCCCGAGCACCATGGCTTCCAGGTCATCCAGCACCAGATGTTTGCTTCTCACCATCTCTCCCTCTAATGGACTCGACGAAGAGGACCGAACTGATTGACGCGACTTCTTCCTTTTTAGAGGGATCTCTGGCAACTCGCACTCTAATGTAGAGGCCTCGACTCCAGATGCAGCTCAACGCTTTACTTCGTTCTCGGCCGGTTCTGGCTCTTCCTCGATCTCGGGCACAGGGACCGGACTCGGATCACTCTTCTTCTTGAAGTATGATTGATATCTCGCTCGTAATCGATGAGAGACCAAGCCGCCTTATTTTCGTGCCCGTGATAACTCCTTACGGACCGAAACCAGGCCTCGTTCTTAGCCCAGCCGACTCGCCATGCCTCTTGCCTCCTTTGGATGATGCCTGCACAGCAAACAAAAAACATCAGCTCGGCAGTACAAAGAAACAGGAAAAATACAGAAAAAGAAGTAAAGGAACAGTATTTACTTGGAGGAGCGCCGAGACGACGGGGAACCCAAAAAAACCTCTGTGAAGCAGGATCATCATCACCAAACTCCCAGTCTCCCAAGACGAACATGCGATCGTCCCCGGCATACTTATTCGAGTCCTCCAGGCTTAGACAAAACCATCCCGGCCCAGCTAAACTTGGAGGTAATAGGTATTATGTCGAGATTTGCAAAGGTCATAGATGTTCTTGATGTCGTGGACGCCAAGGCCGATCTCTAAAACCCTATTGAGAACAGTCGTGCCCATTATGATCTTGAAGCCATTCGGCATCAGCTGATAGGGACAGAGGTTCCATGCCCTAAGACAATCCCTTAGCAGAGGATGTAGGGGAAATCGGACCCCGCCCTCGATTATGGCTACTAGGGGAAACTGCATCTCGCCGTTGGAAAAGCTACCATCATCATAAGAACTAGGGTGAGATGCCCTGACAAGGACATCTTCGGGTATTTTATACATGATCTTAAGTTGAGATATGGCCCCTGCGGTATCTAACCAATAACTATAGACGCCCATTTCTAAAGTTTTCAGAGGCTAAGAAGTCAGAGGGCAGAACTCAAAAAGAATAAGAAACCCTGGACAGAATGAAAAGAGGGGGAAAGCTAAAAGAAGCCCTAACTGTAAGAAAAAAGAGCAAGACAGAGAGGGGGACTTACAAAGACGGGATTAGGGCTGAGTTCACAAGGTTCAGACCGGCGGAAGTTTGATCTCGTCAACACTTATCTTCATACAGACTCTCTTCTGCAAAAATCTCTATTCTTCTTCTTTTTCTCTGACGAAAGCAAAAGTAAAGAGCAAAGAAGCCCTAGCCCTCTTTTTTTAAAAACAAAGAAAGGGTGCCCTTTCGGATTTCGAGGGCGCACGTGTGAGGCGTCGCATCAAGTAACGTGCACGTCTTTTCAAGACAGAGCACACGCCTCCGAAACTTCTGAGTTAGTTATCCAATGTCGACACATGGCATCAACGGTACACCTTCTGCATCGAACAAAGAACGCCATTTTAATACCTAGGGCAGGCGAAGCGACGTCGGATAGAGACGAAGCGTTAGCAACCGAGACCGAGGTGGGATTCAAATTCAAACGATTTCCCCGGCTCAGGATGAAAGCAGCTCAACAGCTACCTTGATGGCATGATCCTCTACCATCATCTTCTGAAGCTCAGTGATGGACCGGCGCATTCTGCTCGCTCGGTTCTACCGAGGCAGGCGGACGCGGGAGTCCGTTTAGGTCTGACCCTTTCGTAACCGGAGGGGGGCAGAGGCGCGCATCAACATTTCTTTTGGGTGGGTGTGCCAGATTTTCTATTTTACTTGGAATTGCAAGTGGTGATCCGGAGATCAACCTTCGCAGGTAAAATGGAAATCAACTTCTTTCAAGTTTTCCATTGCACATATATTTAAGAAAAGAGACATTTTCTTGGTTTGCGTGAAAGGTGATTTTTTGGCATTTATAGCCGATTTTGGCGTTTATAGCCGATTTTTGGCATTTATAGCCGATTTACAATTCTTATCAATAATGAAAGACAAGAGTTGTGATTTTTGTCTCTTTTGAAAAAATACAAACTACAATGAAAAGCAAGAAAATGAGGATCTAACTTCTCAGGAGATTGTGGGGGACCCGTTGAGATTGACGGTTGCAAGCCATATGTGGACTTCGCCATCATCCATGCAAATGATAACAGAGGATGCTATTGATTCGCTTGGCTTGGCTATAACCTCAGGTTTTTAGAGGACAAAGACCAAGAGGAGGTCCTATGTCCAATAAAAAACTAAGTAGACGGGCTGAAAGGCCACGTCTAAGCCATTGGAGGCAGAAGGAGAAGGCAAGGACCTTGGGGGGAACCTGTTGGAAATAGGGTGGCCCTCTAGGATAGGTTTCAAAAACTTTTGACCCACTTGACGCAGGGATCAACTATCCATAAGGCTATAAAACCCAATTCAAGAACTATGTCCTCAATCTCAGCTATCATGATCAGTAAATACAATCTATCTAGAAGATAGAACCAGCAACATATAAGCTACAAATAAATCTACAATATGCAAGGAAGTAGATTATACCTTTGGAGCTCGGTTGTGCTCTAATGGAGAAGTTGCGTCTTTCTTTGATGATGAAACGCTTTCACTAATCAAATAGGGATCTCCAAGACCTCTTGATCTTCCACGCTATGACCCGTATCAAATTCTCCTTTTTCTCAAGAAGATGGTGGGATCTCCAAGAAAAAACTACTAGGAACTCTAGGGAGGAAATAGAAAGAGAACTAGAAGAGGGAGAGAGAGGAAAAACTCGAGCAACACTTGCTCTAGGGGCCTTGGGCGTGAATCCCAATGCAAGAATAGTTCATTGGACGTCCAAGCCTTGCCCTCCTCTATTTATAGCTTTTGCAAGCCGCCTCCTCTTCCTAATTGAAATAGAAGTCTTACTTCCCTAACAATTAGTAACTCTCTTCTATTACTAGTTAAGATAGAAGTCTTACTTCCACAATAATTAGTAACTTACAATATCATACTTAGAAGTCTCACTTCAAATATGATTAGTAACTTTCTAATTCGTTTCTAATTAAAATAGAAGTTTCACTTCTACTAAAATTAGTAAGTCTACTATTACCACTATTAGAAGTCTCACTTCAAATAGAAATAGTAACTTTCCTTTTAGAGTTCTACTAGAATTAGATACTTTCTAATAATTGGGCTAGCGTGGGGACCACTAGGGATTCCTTAGAAAGCTGGCTCCAACTGGGACTCGCAACCCCACATCTCATGTGTAATCCGGGCCCACAGTTAATTGCAAATAACTCCACTATATAAATGCAATTGAACTCCAGTCTTAGGAATATTACATAGAAGACCCTAAACTTCCACATTATCACAAGTAGACCCTTCTATCAATATCCATGGATCAATTGGACCTGTCTTCCAAACTAGATCCATATCTTATTATCCTTGAGCCCCAATTAATTATAACGATCAAAGGTACCTTTCCAATTAACTCTTAATCGGAATGGGTGCGCACTTACCAATGATAAATCCATTAATTGGCACAAGGGGATATTAGAGATAGATTCCATCTTGACCATTGAATGTTCCCACAACTCTACTACCACGTACCCAAATCACCGAGGTGTTGACCTACAGTTGGCCTCACTCATTAGTGACTCAAAACAAATGAATAGATAGAAACTTGAGTTCATTAATGTCTCAGGATTGAGAGCCTATTGCTACGGAATTATGAGAGCAGACCTTAAAGTAAAGACAATGTTTATAAGGTGCTTCTCATGGTCCTTCAATACATCCAATGTACCAGCACTATGATCCAGAATCTTCCATTCTAATGATCGAGACAAATCACACTATCTCATAGTGATCAAAGTGCTGCAACCTTGTCAGTATGAGATGTCCAGTCTCATCACTGGTTGTGAATATATTTTAAGTATAAGATTTGTCATACATGTCTCCCGTATGTGGATCTCATCCATACACATGTATTACATCTAATATACTTGTGGACCCCGGTTCATCTCATGAACCATCATGTCATTTGTATTGGTTATGTGCAAGTATATAAATCACCATTCATCTCATGAAAGGAAAGCATGAATATACTGATAAATAAAGAAATTAATCAATTTATTATATCATCTACTGGATTGAGTCCATAAAACTAACAGTAACCCCCAAGGGACTTTTGTCACCATGTAGCGGTGGTCGGTGTAGGATTTCCGCAGAGTTTTCTATTTTTGATGCCTTTTTCTGTCTGAGTTTCCTGATTTTCTGCAGTCTGTTGTTTGTTTTCTCTGCTGTCCCTCTCTTGTCTGTGTCCTCCTTTCTTCTTGGAGAGCTCTCCTATTTATAGGCTTTTAGGTAGCCATTTAGGAGGGTTTATGAGCCTTAATTGTCATAAAGCTACATAAAGGGAGGAGTTACAAGATTGAATTCTTTATTTTGTAACTCCTTTTTCTTGGCTTTTGATTGGCCGGAGGAGATTAAGGGCATTTAATCGCCTTTAATCGCCATGATGGGAGGAGTTTCATGGGTTAAATGTCATGAATCTCTTGATTGTAACTTCTGGATGCTTGCTTCTGATTGGGCCGTCCAAAGAAATGGATTAATGACTGTAATAAAGCTAGTCAATTAATCGCATTAAGTGGTCACCGAGCAGTTGAAGAGTCGCGGGCCGTGCCGCGTCTTTTGGGATTCTTCTGGCGATGATCATCGAGGGATCTTCATGTAGATCGACATCGGATGACCATGTAACTTCAGGTGTTGGTTGCCAACAGCGGGTCGGTGCCATCTGTCCTGTCGATTTCTCGATCGGTCGGGTAGAAAGCACACTTTTTTTTGGTTGACCAGTTGGCGATCAATGTTGATTTCGATACTCTTAGTGATTAACCCGTGTTTTTGACGGATGTCAGAGGATTTGGTGTCTCAAAAGTATGAATTTTGGAAAATACCAGAGGCCGGACGCTTCGAATTAGGGAAAAACGGCGAAAAACGGGGTTTCCGGGGCCCTCCCGGCGATCCCGAGCCCTAGGGTCACCGGCGACCCTGGGCCAGGGTCGCAGGGGTCTGCGACCCTAGGGGGGTTTTCCCCCTTTTGTCCCATTTTGTGTCCGTTTTTATTATTTTTTTATTCTTTTTTCTTCTGTATTTTTCCTTGACATTTTTGATCATTTATTGGCCTGATTTCTTTGTAGAAAACTTGATGAGAATCCTTGCATTTTGGATTGCAAAGTTTCCAATTTTCTGAGAAAGCCGAAGACTTTGTCGCGCAAAGCTGCCGATTTCCGTCAGAAGCTGAAACTGGGTCAAACGATGTCGGAATGACCTGAAATTTGGGGTGAATCCTGATGAGCAATAAATAAGACCAACCATAGGCTTTTGTTTGAGTTTTGAAGCCGTTTGGGGCCCTATCACCAATAGACTTGCTTTTGTCGCGATGAAGATGTCGTGGTTTGATGTGCGGTCAACCGATGTCCGATTGACTTGAAATTTGACAGGGAACCTATTGGAGTCATTTTAAGATGATCTATATGCTCTGTCTTGGAAACCATGGTCCCAAGGAGCTTCGCCACCGAGAGGCCTGAATCGGTTTCCGAGCGTCAAAGTATGGTCAAATGTTGTCGAAATGACCTGAAATTTGACGTGTAGCCCTTTGTAAGCATTTTGACGCCGTCCATGTGCTCCATCTGTTGAGTGATGGCCTCGGTGGTTCTTGCCACCGAGAGGCTTGATTTAGCTGTTCGAGGGTTGATGTAGGGTCAAACGTTGTCGGTTTGACTTGGAACTTGACGTGGAGCCTTTTGGATGTATTTTGAGACCATCCATCGGCTCTAATCGAAGATTTGGTATCTCCGATGCTTTCGCCGCCGGGAGCTCCTTTTCGGCTGCCGGAGAAGCGAAGTTAGGCCAAATGATTTTGAAATGGCCTGAAACTTCTTGTGTACTCCTCTTTTGGCTGTCATGAAGGATCTTGCAGTTTTTGTTTGATTCTGACAAGATTTGATTTTTTGGAAGTAGCATTGCCTATTTATGGTATGTTGCGACTTCATGTAGCTCTTTTGGATCTTGAAGAGGTAAAGTGACATTTTTGGTGTCAACAAATGCCCCCTCAAGGTACAGCGACAAGTTGCTTACTATTTGTAGTCGATGTGCCTCGAAGAGATTTGTGAAGGATAGCCTGTGACTTGACCAAGAGTCTTTGAGCAGTCTTTCTTTTTGGTATTTGTAGCCTTTTGAGCTTCCAGGGGAATTTTATGGTAGTGAAAGGGATCACGTACCATCTCGAGGCAAAGTTTTGAAGATGACATCAGGGATGTGAATTTGGATTTTGACCTTGTGACCTAACAGGCTGTATGTGGCAGGTTAGGGGGTCGGGTTTGGTTTTGACCGTGTGACTCAACAAGCTGTATGTGGAATGTTGGGGGATCAATTTTGGTTTCGATCTTGTGACCTAACAGGCTGTATGTGGCAAGTTAGGGAATCAGGTTTTGGTTTGGATTTTTGTGGAATGTCAATTTCAAGATTTTGGCTCAATTTGGTAGATGAGGCTGGATGGTTTGATTTTTGGAAGCTCATGGGGCTTGGATTTCTTTTTTGTATGGTCGAATCAACTCAAAAGAGGCATGGAACGATTTTTGTATGCTCTTGGTAAGTGGGATATCTCTTTGACTAAAAGCCCAAATTTTTTTTTTTTAAGTGCCTAGGTGGTCAAACCTGGCTCATATGGGCTAACCCATGGGACCTTAAGCTTTTGAAATGGCTTAGATCTCATATGGTGTCATTTTTGTAAAGAATATCCAAAAATACCTCATTTGGATAGAGAATATCTAAGAATATCTTTATTTGGAGAGAATCTCTCATGTTCCCTTTATTTTGGGATAGGATATCTCAAGATATCTTGATTTTGGGAAAGAATCCTTCATTGATCCTATCTTTCGGGAGAAAATCTCTCATTGATTTCTTTTTGGGAGAAAATCCCTCAAGATACACTACAACAAAATGCACTATTGGTGACACCCTTTAGTGACAAAAAATCAATGTTGTCACGGAATGCACACAACGGTGACAAAAAATTTTTTTGCTTGTCACGAAAAGTCTTTAGCTTAGGTGCCAAATAGAGAGGAGATTTGGTGACAAAAAAATTTGTCACCAAAAGATCCAATAGATTTGGTGGCAAAATTTTTTGTCACCAATGCAATGGCCTAATTTTTACCCTCTCCCGCCTCCACAGCCACGTTTTCCCTCTCCAAGCCCTTTTCCCCCTTTCCATCTCTTAATCCCTAAAAGGCTAAAACTGTCTCTCGGTATCATTCTCTCGTTGGTAAACAATCCTTTCCCTCTCCCATCAAATTTTAAGGGGTCAAATGTGAAATATAACATATCTACCGCAGAAATCCATTCATCTCACAACCCAAACCCTAGCCGCTGGCGAGAATAGTGAAAACCCTTCCCTCTCAGGTTCTCTTATCTCTTCGATCTCTCTCTCTCTCTCCCTCCCTTGTGTTTTCTTCATCCCCAGCCGGCAGCCTTGACAACACGAAGAACCCCAGCCGTGTTTTCTTCATCTCTTTTGAGGTAAGATCGATTCAACATCATAATCTCTGCATTTTCATCTGTTTCGTTTCTCTGAAGTTTTCAACATCATAATCTCTGCATCCACTACAAGAATATGCACTTTTCCCGGCATTTTTTCCCGGCGTAATAAATAAACGCCGGGAAAAGTATGACTTTTGCCGGCGCAAAAGCATATTTCGCCGGGAAAAGATATAGTTTTCCCGGCATCATATTTTCGCCGGCAAAGATCATATTTTTCCCGGCGTTTTTTTTGTTTTCGCCGGCAAAGGTCTCTTTTTCCCGGCGATTTATTCTTTTCGCCGGCAAAGGTAACTGTATGATATAAATTTTTTTAAAACTTTTCCCGGCGACGTGGTTTCGCCGGCAAAGGTTAGTTTTTTGCCGTCACATTTAGTTTTTTCGCCGGCAAATATCTATTTTTCCCGGCGTTCTCACTTCTTTGCCGACAATAGTCACGCGCCAACTCCTCCCCGCCTTCATTTGGACCATCATTTGGACCATCGCGCGTTTATTTTGGCCATCTGCGTTTTTACCCATAAGAAAACATAAATCGAAAAAAAAAATCAAAGAAAAATCGCATCTCCCTCATCTCAAACCTCTTCTGCATCTCCCTCATTTCAATCCCATTCTGCATCTCCCTCATCTCTCTTCATCTCCTCCATTTCAAACCCCTTCTCCATCTCCCTCCCTCTCGGTCCCTGGCCAATCTCACCTGGTCCTGTGCCCAACTCCCTCATCTCTCTGCATCTCCCTCTCGGTCCCTAGCCCATCTCACCGCATCCAGCGCCCATCTCCCTCTCGGTCCCTCGCCCATCTCTGCATCGCTTCCTGAGGTTGATTGCAACCCTAAAAGGGATTGTCGTTTTCTTCTTCCACTTCAGCGGCAGGACCACCCAACTTCCCACACTCCCCTTCCGATCCCGCCCACCACCGTCATCGACCCAGCACTGTCAGGCTTCCCCACCGTCCAAACCCACTCTCAAATCCAAGGGCAGACCCACCACTACTAAGTCTCTCTTTCTCTTTCTCTCTCTCCAAAACCCGGCCATATCTTCCTCTCATCTCTCTCTATTTATCTCTCTTTGCAACAGAAAACCCCAAATCTATGGCAAAAAAGGAAAAGAACTTTCTGGCAGAAAACCCCCCAAATTGTAGAAAGAAGAAGAACTCTCTCTTTAGTAGAAAACCCCCAAATCGCAGAAAGAAGGTATGAAATGCTCTCTCTTTGGTAGAAAACCCCCAAATCTGTTTTTTTTTTTTTTTTTTTTTTGATAATTTTGCGATGAGCTTTATTCTATTTGACTAATTTAAGTATCCAGGTCTTTGAATTACCCATTCAGGTGCTTGTAAAAATGCCACCTCCATTAGAGATGTCTAGATGGGAGATATGAATTACTACATGCTGTCATAGTAGAGTTTCATGAGAAATTTCAACAAAGCAATGATTATAGGAATATTCAAATGGGTCATCTAGTTCTTTATCCACAAACTGATTCTATTATGATGTGAGTTGTTCACAGCCATCAAAAACCATTTATCATGCAGCAATTGGAATTAAAAAAAGTTTTTCTTTTCAAATACTATTTTGGTTGTTTATGTTTTGACTTCCTAGATTATATGTGATCAGTTGTGGATCTGATGTATTCTTTGGTCGCCTAATATAAATGCTATTGTTGCACATGATACTGGTTTCATCTTGGAAATCTGAATGCACGGTGTTTTAATCCATGATTGCACACCATTCGGTCAGCAAAATGCATGAAGACCTTGGACAGAACAGAGTTGGACTTACTGTTTCTTTGGTTGCGTTTTTGTTGTGTCTTGATTAAATCTAGAATGATCAGAGTTGCTTGTTTTGTTGAACCCTGCAGCAAACACTTCATTCTAATTCCCATTTGTTAGATTCATTTAAGGATGAGTTGATGTACTTTAATTCCCTGTTGGGTCTGATAATCTGGCAGGGTTTGGGCTAGCACAGAAATCCAAAATGTAATCTAGAAACCAATGTCAAAGCTCTTATTTCTTGCTCATTTCAACCCTCCCAAAACAATATTAAGATACCCCACTTATTCTTTTACACTTTTAATTTGAACTCCTTATAGAAACATTCTCTTTATTTAATGGTACTGGGAGCAAAGTACCCTATATATATATTTTAAGAATCTGAGGTTTTGTTTTATCTCTCTCTCTCTCTCTCTCTCTCTCTCTCTCCTTTCCTCTGCGTTTTTCTATTGTGGGGAAGAGGTTGTGATCAATGGTATAGCAAAGGAAATTGGCAAGGCTGCAACAGTGGCTGTAACTAAAGCAAGAGGAATGAAAGTAGCTGGTGCTGTGGATTATGTTCTTGTAGGACAAGATGCTGGAAAGGCTCTTCTTTGATTAATTAACATGTTTGACCTCACATGAAAGTCTCTCTGCTCATTAGTACTTCTTTGTTTTGGTTTGGTGAGTAGATAACAATACTACCCTTTTAGTAAGGTGAATGGTGATGAGAAGTAATAGCTGATGCAAAAGCACTTGAAATTGAATTTAATATGCAGATTTCCTTTTGATAAATATTGAATATGCATCTTATGTTCTGCGAAAATTTTATCTTTCACATTGCATGCATCTTTTGCTTGGATATGCAGTTACTTGATCTGCATAGTTCATATCCATATCGGTAGTATAGTATAGTTCTGTACTCGATACTGCACTCATACTTGTAGGATCATGTTTCAGCATATCTTATTGTCCCAAACTGGTTTTTTTTTTTTTTTTTATATATAGCTATTAGCTTTTTGTACTTTCCAACATAAGAAGTGTTAATAAGGATACTAATCAGCAACAATTTCATCAATGTAGAAGTATGGAATGGATGAAAAGTAAATCTTTTTTTATAGAATTCTTGATAAAATGTTTTTGAAATTTCATCTAAACTGGATGGAAGTATCCTTATCTCCTTATCTGTGCCATGGATTTCAAAAAGCGCAGTGCCTTCTTCTTAATCCCTGTATCCATTGGCATGTTTTCTTCCACTTACCCAAATGCAGTTACTTTATATACATTGTTATCCAGTATATGTATGTGCCATATCTAGAAACCACTTCAACACTTTTTTTTTTTTGAATTCTAAATCTATTTCACTATTTTTACTTTTACAATCAGGTTCTTACACTTTTTTTAATGTGATCATATCAAACATATATGATAAACATAATTAGGTGTACTTTGCAACATTTTTAGCATCCCAAATGCATATGTTTTTGCATTTCATTTTATGGCCAAATTATTGCATTTCATTTCATTTCGCTACTTTGAATTATTACATCCCCAATGCATTGCATTTCATTTCATTTCGCTACTTAAGAAGAGTTGAGGCATTTAATTCACAAGAAGATTATGTAAGAAACCTAAAAGATATAGAAGAAGTTAGCGAAGAAGATTAGGGTTTTAGAGAAGGACAAAATATTTGGAGAGGACCATGAGGACCTTTCATAACTTATACTTTTCATGAGCGGTCCCAACACTTTGTTTATATTATTCACTTTGAAATTAGAAAACCTATTCTGACCAAAGGTTCCCATAACTAAATATTAATCAATAATTACTTGAAAACTACAAATAGATCCCTAGGCCCTAGTTGTTTCTTAACAAGAAGATACATCCACATGTGTTGCTTTATGTTTACGCATCAAGGTGGCAGGTGGCCCCAACATTATTTATGGGCCAACTTTAGTCATTGAACAATGACAATCCAGCTGCAGTTTTTGGACTGCTGACATGAAGGTGGCAGGTGGCCCCAACATTAGAAATTTCCAGCGATGGGCTAGAAATTGAAAACTTGCTTTTCGTTCACGCATCAAGACTTTGCCTTCTTGTCCACGACACATGATAACTTGGTTGAGCTCATATGCCAGTCAAATTACGCAGGTTACATACAAGTTGGGTTGCATGTAAGTTAAGATTTGCCATTTCCCAGTGGCAAACAGCTCAGGTTGGGAGGGAAATCTGCAAGTTGACCCGAGAACTGTATCTGATCTTTATTAGATGGGATCAGACCCAGCTAGCTCTCAATATTGGCCATCTATTCTAGTCAAAAGATTTAAATTACACTGCTTCCTTATGCGACAGCTTTAAATTAGTTGATTGTGACAGGTCAAACTGACCCAAACTTGCCCTGTTGACTTGAAACTTGGACTAAGAGTCTTCAAAATGAAGAGAACTTGAGCGTTCATGAAGCCACTCACAAACTTTTTATATACAGAGTTTGGAAACTAATTTCTTCATGCCCTTTTTATATACAGGGTTTGGAAACTAATTTGTCATAACAACTATACATGTGTTTGGAAGTTAGGCATATATGGCATGTGGAATAGATCTACCTATGACTAAGTAAAAGAACTGTTATAGTAGATATACAATGGGCCCGGGCAGTGGCTGACTTCAGTGAACCTGTTTTTACAGCTGTTGATTCATCAGTATGACTTCCATTTCACTATGGACATCACATACTCATATTAACTGTTAGGATAGTGATTCAGGTTTGTGATCTTTGATTCAGGTTTGTGATTCAGCTGTTGATTCAGTTATGGGTAAATAACTTTTGTGAATGTGTATTTGATGGCTTTAGTAAATTTTGGTTGATGTCATGATTGATTACAATGGCCCCTTTGCCCTGCAGGTTCCTCCTTTTGATCCAATCAAACCTCTGCTTGGTCTTTCACATATCAAGACTCTGACTTTGTCGAGTGAATATCTCGAGGTATAGTTTCATTCCTAGTTATAATAAGTAAATGCAATATATCGTCATTCTTCAAAAAACGAAAAAAAAAAGTTCTCAATAAGTAAATGCATGCAATATAGTATAGATGTCACATTTATGTACAGGGAAGAAAGCTCCCAATTCTAGTGTTAAATAATTACATTTTTTTGTTGCGATTTTATACAGGTAGGTAACTATCAAGATGGAGTTACTTTTTGGCAGTTAACCAAGATGACGAAGATGGAGTTGAAGACTTTTTGGCAGTTAACCAAGATGATCACCAAGATGCATGGAGTTACTTGTTTTGAATTATTTTTGTAATTAATTTGAACCGACACACCTTGTATGGTTGTTTTGTAGTTATGTTAAAGCTATTAACTTTAAAGTGTTTATTGTTGAATGATGAATATTTTGAAGGGTTGTGAACTTGGATATTAGAATGTTGACTTGTTGGATATTTGATTTGAATGATAGTTTGCATCTTTTGTGGTATAAGTTTTGTTAATAGGTGTATCTGGATATAAATATTTGAAACTTTGTAAGCAGGTGTGAAATGATAATTTGGGTGGCAAAAATATTTTGATTGTATTTTCTTGTGACAAAAAGAGTATGTCACCATTGAGTGTCAACCTGGTAATATTATTGGTGACACTCATTTGGTTGTCAAGAAAAATACTTTTAGTGACAATTTTTGTCACAAAAGATATCTTTTCTATGACACCTGTACTTTTGTCACCATTGCTTTTAGTGACACCCTACTATGTCACGGAAAATCTTTCTTCCATGACACCATGTTTTTGTCACCGTTGACATCATTTCGTGACAAGTGCACAAATTTTGTCACCATTGACTTTTAGTGTCATGGATACAATGACACCCCATCCCGTGTCACCAAAGATAATAGGTGACAAAAAATGGGCCTTTGTTGACATTTTTTCATGTCACCAAAGGTGTTTTTTGTTGTAGTGATATCTTTCTTTTGGGAAAGAATCTTTCTAATCTCTTTCTTTTGGTAAGGTTACTAATTAGTAACACTTACCTCTTTCTTCTTTCCTTCTTTGGTTTGCTCTCTTCTATAAAAGCAAGGAGGAGGTTGGATCTCTTGCTCTTATTACTTTCTTTTGCAACAATCCCAATAGGATTCAAGACCAAGAGTTCTTCTTCTTTAAGATCTTCAAGACTTTTCTTCTTCTTCTCCATCAATGGCTTCAAGTAAGTTCCCTTTTTCAAGAAAACCCAATTGTAGAAAAAAAAGTTCTTTCTTTTTTTTTTCTTTCTTTCTTTTCTTTTCTTCTTGTCTTTTTTTCTTTTCCACGTGTTTACTTCTTTTTTTTTGCACACGTTTTTTTTTTTGCTTTCTTTTTCTTCTTTTTTTTTTTTGCATGTTTTTTTTGTTTCTTTTGTGGGCCGTACGGCTCTGGCCGTACGGTCGCGTGGCCTGTGGGCCAGTCCCTTTTTTCTTTTCTTTTTTTTTGTTTTCTTTCTCTCTCCTTTTTTTTGAGAAAGTTTTCTTTTTTTTTTGTTCTTTTCTTTCTCCCCTTTTTTTTTTGAGAAAGTTTCTTTTTTTTTTTTTGCTCATCATGATAATGCATTTTTTTTGCAAACCAAGATGTTCATGCATGTATACTTTTTTTGAAAATTGAATTGTAGCATGATGTGATAGGATACCTGAAAGTTTTCGCAAATTTGGTAATTTGGAGCTCGCAGTGATGTTGAACCCTTCCTGATTTTGCGGAGACTTTGAGGTTTCGAAAGTTTGGAGTTTCTGAGCTCTCAGCAGTGTTGAGCCCATCTTCAAGCTTTCTATTTCTTTCGGGATAGTTCCTTTTCCTCGGAATTGCCCCGGAGTCATGTCAAAATTTCGCCAGATTTTTTTTTAGCGAAATTCTGTCATTTTGATGTTTGATCTTTTTCTTTTCCAACCTTTGCAGGTGGTTCCTCCAGAACGAACAAGGGTAAAGAGCCTGCTACAAGCATACCTCGTCGATCTGCTAGATCTTCTAATCCGGCCGTTCAGCAGGCCTTTGAGAAGGTCCAGTATGTTGAGAGAAATTTGGAAGAATGCGACTCCCTCAACAGAGATGAGATGAGGCAGCGACTGATCGCTCTCAAGGGAGAGGAATTCTATAAGATCATGGTAAGCAGTCGTCCATGAGTGATGGAAGATCAGAGGATTTTGCCCAAGCCTACCTTCTTCTTTGGTGATGCCGTCCCTGATGACATGACATACCAGAGGAAATATTTTCAGTTCTCTTTCACAGCAGATGGTGAGAAGAAGACTGTTGCTACCCGGTCGACTTTTGATCGCACCGTCTCGATCATAAGCCTTGCCCCCACGTGCTCTAAGAAGGAAGATCCTCCAAGCTGGGTGAGAAGGACAAATGTAATCAAGATCGGGGTTTTTGTTGGCGGTTCTCCTGGATATACGGAGAGGTCATCTGTTGACATGGACCCGTTGATGCCATCCAGCGGCTATCAGGGCTCTGATTATCCGTCGGTCGATTTGAGACCGGTGGGCCTTGGTATTTTCAGCAGTGACGGTAGCAATTGGATAAAGCCTTTTCGACTTTGTGGCCATTTCAATGCTGACTCCGCGTGGAAGTCGTGGACTGATCGCGTCCTGCTGATTGGTGGCGCCGTTTTGAAGGAAGCCGGGATTTTTGATGCGGTCCGCGCCTTTAGGGAGACCGTGATCTTTTCCGGTGAGGCCTTCATGGCTATGCTGGAATCATTCCTCCCATAAACCAATCCCTTCGTTGTGACGAATGGTGAGATTGGTTTCTCTTTGAAGGAGCTGAGCGCCATTACTAGATTGCCCATCCTTGGCAAACTCTATGAGGAGTTTATGCCGATTGACAGCGTCCTTGAGGGGCAGTCTGAGGAGTTTAGGCTTCTGTACTTTCAGCTCGTTGCCTTCTATGATTTTTTGAAGGAGAAGGAGGGTTTGAAAGTCAGATCCAGCAGTTGGAAGAGTTCTAGCTCTTCGTTCCCTAACTTTTTTGATAGCAGGGAGTCTTCTGATAGTGTGACCCAGGAAGCCAGGGCTCAGGATCCAAGTTCGAAGAAGATCTTGGCTATGCAAGAAGAGTTGAGAGATTTCTGTGCAAGTACAAACGCTATATGTCCTGACATTGCACTGCGGAGAGATCTTGCTATTTACCTCACTTATTGGCTTGGTGAGGCTATTTTTGTTGGAGGAGATGGAACGCACATCAGGCCGCACTATATTTTTCTGGCTTGTCAGATGGCGTTTGGAGAGCAGCTTGCTTTGGTGCAAGCTCTTTACTCCTACCTGTGTACCGAACTGCAGGCTGCTGCTTTTTTGGTTCGGCTTGGGCTCCCTATGAATAGGGTATTTTCAGCCCATATCTTTTATTCGTGGTACGTGTACCACTGTCTTGGTTTCCACCGGCTGGGAGCCTCACAGGATGATGATCCTCTGATGATTCGGCTGGCTAAGGGCAAAGCCGTGTCCGAATCACTTTTGTTTGCCCGCATGAGGATCCGACGGTTCAGGGACTTTGAAATGGGGCAGTCTTCAGTGAAGCTTTCTCCGGAGTTGCGGAAGAAGGCTTTTGATTTTGGTGCCTCCCGAGACTCTACCAGGGCGGGGTCGGGAAGGCATTACTCCTTGATGAATGCAGAGAAGGAGTGGCTTTTCATCATACGTGTCGGCACGATGGTGTACCGCAGACATCTTTTCGTCGACATCCAGCCGTATGTACCCTCTCGCTTTGCTTTGCTGTTGGGTTTTTCTCAAGCCGCCGTTGCGCCTTCAAGCATGGTGAAGCGCTTTGGAGGTTTACAGGACGGGAGAAATGCATGGGCTTTCTATAGTGCTGAAGACACTACAACCATGATTTCTTATCCTGTGTTGTTGACTTCCCGGACTGCCGGCTTTGCGAAGTGGTTCGCGGAGAGCTTTTCGGCATATCGGGGGCTTTCCAAGAAGGAGTTTGATGTGAAGCTGGCATCTGGAAAGGGCCTTGGAAAGTCGGATGGCGTCCGGCGAGAGGAAGTTTGGGCCTTCCTTTCTGGAGAAAATCACAAGATAGGCTTTCTCGGTGACCAGGGCGTCATTGGTTCTGAAGCTGTTCGAGAAATACCTGATGAGGCTTTAGAGCAGCTAGAACAGGAGGAAGCCAAACTTGGTGCTTGGATGCAAGCGGCACAGAGGCAAGCTTCCGTGGAGTGTACTAATAAGGGTAGACCATCCAGTGAGGAGTCAAGTGGGAAACCTGACTCTGACAGCGGGGCAGGTTCCTCTAAGAAGCGAGCCCGCAGAAGTAAGATGAGGAGTCATCATCGCAGCAAAGGGCATCATGAGGACTCTCCTGACTTGGAAGTCCCTCTTACTATCAATGAGGATGTGCCAGTGGATGCTGACGAGCCTCTAGAGAAGAGAAGCCGAGAAGAAAAGACCGTCGGTGAAGGTATGATTCTTCTTTTGCTCTTTCCAATTTTTCTTTCATGGGATTTTTTCATGTTCTGATTTGCTTCTTGTTTCTGTTTTTTTCTCTTTTTTTTTAATAGTGGAAGACTTGGTGATGCCTGAGGTTCCAACCGATGAGGTGGTGATGGATCCTGTCGGGGCACCTGAAGAAGAACCGAGGGACTCTGGAGTGAATCCAGAATCTCCAATTGGTATGACTTCTTTTGCTTTCTTCTCTTTTTTTTTTGTCTGTGACTTGGTTTGTCAACATTTTTTCTTGTCAGCTGACTTGCCACAGGATTCCGATGACTTTGAATAATCGATGGACGCAAATGTTGATGATGCTTCCGATGAGTTCATGGAGGAAGAGAGTCTTCCGCCAGTCGTCGAAGAAGGTATTTTGTAGTAATAATCCTAATAATGATTTTCAAACATGATCATATTCATACCTTTTTGTGTTTCTTTGGCAGGTTTTGAAGTGACAGAGGAGGGTCCGTCGCTTCCTTTAGAACCAGAGCAAGGGATACCAGAGGTTGATCCAGAGGTAGAGACTCCTGGGACCAGTTCTGAAACTGTTGAGGAGATACCTCGTGCTGAGATTCCTTCCCGAGCAGGAGCAGCCTCAACTGGAAAGAGTTCTTTTGTTACTCTTCCAACGGGTGATGACATGAGCAGCCGACCAATGGAGTTGGGCGAATCTTCAGCTGGGCCATCTCTTCTTTTTGCAAAGAAGGTGGTGGTGCGGGTTCTGAGCTCTTGGATTGAGACTCTGCTTTCTGGGCACTTAGATGCCGGATTTGGGATGATCCAGCATGTGCGTGAGATTCTTGGTGATGCCGAAGAGGCTGTTCTGGATGTCACAAGTGGCAGGGCGGTCGTTGATAGGATCATTGAGCTGGGTGACAGGTGGTTTGAGACCATGGGTTTTCCTGACGACCAATTCTTCAAGGAGATGTTCCTGGACCCTGCGGATAAGGCTCAGTCTAACCTGAATGAGGCTACACAAAGCAGGAAGCAGATAGTCCGACAGAAGAACTTAGAAGAGCTAGTCATCATTGGGCTGACACATGACCTTAACATCCTTGATAGGGAGGTCGATGAGGCCAGGAAACGTCTTGAGCATCTGCAGGCACGAGTCGCTGCCAAGTGGGCTGCAATAACAAAGGCTCGTGACAGGGAGAGTGCTCTGATTCGTCGGGTTGCAGATGCCGATCGAGTCCTTAAAAGGAAGTCTGAAGAGAACAAACAATGGCAAACTGCTCGGGATAAGCTTCCCGGTGCGAAAGAAGGGTTACAGCCCACCCCAGCATCTCATGGCAAGTTCCTGAAGAAGCGTGCCTTGGAATCCCTAACGGCTGAGGCCAAAAGTTTGCTTGAAGAGCTGAACTCTTGGCTGGAGACCATTTTTGGCAGAGCTCCTGATTTTTGTAGCAGAAACTATCCTTCTTTTTTTTGGTACCACTTGTATTTTTTTGGTACTTTTCTTCTTTTGTTTTGTGCTTGTGAACACTTTCTTTTTTTTTGGTACCACATGTATTTTTTTGGTACTCTTTTTTTTTTTTTTCCCTACGCTTACTTAAATCTATTTGTGATAAAAGTAATTGCTAAATGGGATGCCCTTTTTTTTTCTTCTTTTTGTTTTCCCTACACTTACTTAAATCTTTTTGTGATAAAAGTAATTGCTAAATGGGATTTGATCAAAAGCTTGTCATTTTGTGAAAATCTTTTGTCAAATGATTGTTTTGGCATGGAAGCCAGATTTTTGTTTGTGGCATGGAAGCCGATTTTTGGCATGAGAGCCAGCTTTTTTGTGGCATTGATAGCAGATTTGTTGCATTGATAGCCGGGTTTTTTTTTTTTTTTTGAAAGCCAAAGTTTTTGGTTTGTGGCATTGATAGCCGGTTTGTTTTGGTGGCATCTATAGCCGGTTTGTGGCATTTATAGCCTGTTTTGGTGGCATTTATAGCCGGTTTGGTTTTCAAAAATGCAAGTATCGACCAAAAGTCGCCTCCCTGCTGAATGTGCTTGCAAGTATCGATGGAATGTTGTATCCTTGCTCATTCGGTTGCGAGTATCGATGGAATGTCACATCCTCGCGGATTTGGGTGCAAGTATCGATGGAATGTCGCATCCTTGCTTTTCAAAAATTTGGTTTTACGGGTACTGACTTGATGTCGTTTCCCCACGATTTTTGAAATTTGTGGTTTTCTCGAACCTTTGGGTTATGGATATCAACTGAAATGTTGCGTCTCCATGGTTTTTTAGGTTTTTTCGAACCTTTGAAATTTGGGTTGTGGATATCAACTAAAATGTTGCATCTCCACGGTTTTTAGGTTTTTTCGAACCTTTGAAAATTGGGTTGTGGATATCAACTGAAATGTTGCATCTCCACGATTTTGGATTTTGCAAGTATCGACGAAATGTCGTTTCCCTGCGCTTTTGGAAGTGTCGAACGTGGTTCACATGCTTCCGATTTGTGCGAGTATCGACTAAACGTCGCTTCCCCGCAGCTTTTTGAAGAAACATTTTTTTTTTGTTTAAAGACACGAGGGTCATAAGTTTTGACCTAAAACCATTTAGGCGGTAAAAGGTAGGGTGGACTAGGGTGGAAATCCCTGAATCCGGATTTTGTTTCAAACCATGATTGGCCATACAGGCATTGCTCTTACCCAGTTGGTTAAGTCTTCAAGGGTAGTACCGCTTTAAGAACTTACCGTTGATGGGCAGCATACATCTGTCACCTTCCATGTTTAGGAGTGGGTATGCGCCGTTGGGGAAAACCTTGTTGATGACGTTGGGTCCCTCCCATTTTGGCTCAAATTTGCCTTTGGACTTGTGAGTGAAGACCATTGGTCTTTTTACCACAAGGACCAAGTCACCCTTTTTGTGGGCGCGTTGCCTGACCTTTTTGTCGAAAGATCCTGCCATGCGTGCTTGGTAAAGTTCAATGCTTTGTTGAGCTTCGAGCAGTCTCTCATCGAGATTGTCCAGCTCATGGAGTCGCAATTTGACATTGCTTTCTTGAGTGATGTCATTTTGCAAGGATATCCTCAGGGAAGGAATTTGTACTTCCAAGGGCACGACAGCTTCGCATCCATAGACCAAGGAGAATGGTGCTATGGGTTGGTCCTCGAACGGTGGTTCGATAGGCCCATAAAGCTTCAGACATTTTGTTGCTCCAGTCTCTTTTGTGACTAGAGACCATTTTTTTTAGGATTTTGCAGAGTGTCTTGTTGAAAGCTTCTGCTAACCCGTTTGCTGCCAGATTGTATGGAGTCGAAGGACAGCTTTGGATTTTATACTTGTCACAGAACCTGTAGAATCGGTGATCCCGGAATTGTGGTCTGTTATCATGGACGAATCTTTTGGGTATGCCGAAACGACAAATGATGTTGGTGCGCAGGAACTAAAGGACTGATGAGGTCTTCATTTCGTTGAACGCAAATGCTTCTGACCACTTGGAGAAATAATTCGTAGCAGCGAAGATGAAGCGATGACCTTTGCTCGAAGGGGGAGAAATAGGACCTATGATGACCATACCCCAGGCTTCGAAAGGCCATGAAATCGCTGTAGGATGCAACCATTCTGGAGGCATGTGAATATAATCTCCATGAACTTGGCATTGTTGGCAGCGCTTAGCAAATTGCATTGCGTCAGCTACCATGGTAGGCCAGTAATAACCTAACCTTTTTATCTGATCATAGAGCTTGGGACCAGCCTGATGAGCTCCGTAAAGGCCAGCATGAACTTCTTTGAGTGTTTCTTCAGCCTCTTGTTGTGACAAGCAGCGTAAAAGTACTCCGTTGAAGGATTTCCTGTAAAGGATTTTTGAAGGAATATCCAAATGAAAACTTGGGGTTCGCCTTTGGATGCTTACCCGTTCTTTTGGATCTTCAGGTAGGATTCCGAACATAATGTTATCAATGAACGGATCCCTCCAGTCGCCAATTGAAGTTTGAAGGATTGAAATCCGACTTCCAACCACTTGGTGGCATTCAGCAACTGCTTGGTGTGTGTTAAGAGGAGGAAGGATTCTTCTTTCGCACACTGTGATTTGCATGTTTTCCCCTTCCTAGATTTCCATAGATGCGGCAAGTCCAGCTAGGGCATCTGCACGTATGTTTTCACCTCTACGAATGTGGGTGATGTGACAGATGTCAAACTTTTGCAGAAGCGATTGTGCTTTGTTGTAGTAAGGCAGCAGATCTGGCTTCCTGACTTCAAATTTCTGATTCATCTGGTTGACGATCAGTTGAGAGTCTCCAAAGACTTCCAGAATGGTGATACCGGATTCAATGGCGAGTTCCAATCCTAGGATCAGAGCTTGATATTCAGCTGCATTGTTTGTGGATGGTTCCAGTAGCGAGAAAGCGTGTGGAATCATGTATTTGTCGGGGCTAACAAAGAGGATGCCAACTCCCGAGATCAGCTGTCTTTTTTCATTTGTCCTGGTTGCACCGTCAAAGTACATGTCCCAGGAGGCACTTTGTGAGAAAGTCTCCACATTGTAGACTGGTTCGTCTGGGAGATCATCTTTGAGCGGAGAATCTTTAGGCAATGGATGCTCTGCGAGGAAGTCCACTAGAGCTTGCCCTTTGATTTCTTTTTGTGGTACATACCTAATATCAAATTGTGACAGAAGGATGGACCATTTTGCTAGTCGAGCATTGAGAGAACCTGCCTTTGTGACAAGGACCTTCAAGAGGTTGACCCTCGAGACCAGGTAGACTGTGTTGGAAAGCAAGTAGTGATGCAGCTTTTGTACGACGAACATCACTGCAAGACATTCTTTTTCGACTGGAGAGTAGCGATGCTCTGCACCTACTAGCATGCGGTTGAGGTAATATAAAGTAGTTTCTTTTCTTTGGTCATTTTCTTGCGCAAGCAGAGCTCCCAAAGAGTGATCAAGGGCTCTTGTGTACAAGATGAATGGTCTTCCAGTGGTAGGAGCAGCTAACACTAGAGGTTTTTTCAGGTATGACTTGATGTCTTGGAAAGCAGCTTCACAGTCAGCATCCCAGACAAAGTTTACACCTTTTTTCATCAACCAGGAGAATGGACGACATTTCCCTGAAAGATTGGAGATGAACCGTCTGATGTAGGCCAATCTCCCTTGAAGCCCTTTGAGTTCTCTCAAGGTTCTTGGAGAGGGCATTTCTAGAATGGCTTTGACTTTTATAGGGTCAAGCTCTATTCCAGCTTTCCGAACTAGGAATCCGAGGAACTTACCCGACGAGACGCCGAAGAAGCATTTCAAAGGATTCATTCGTAATTTGTGCTTGCAAAGCCGGAGGAAGACTTCTCGAAGGTCTTCGAGATGATCTTCTTTTCTTTTGCTTTTGACGGCGAGGTCATCAACGTAACATTCAACCGTCTTGTGCTGCATATCTTGGAATATCTTCATCATAGCCCTCTGATATGTGCCTCCAGCATTTTTCAGACCAAATGGCATGACAGTGTAACAATACACGCCAAATGGGGTCCGAAAAGATGTGTGTTTTTCATCTTCAGGATGCATCTTTATCTGATTGTAGCCAGAGAAACCTTACATGAATGTCATTCGCTCGAATCCACAGGTATTATCAATCATTACCTCTGGTATGGGGAGCGGAAATTCATCTTTTGGGCATGCACCATTCAGGTCTCTATAGTCAATACAGACCCTGATCTGGCCGTTTTTCTTTGTCACGGGGATAATGTTGGCCAACCATTCAGGATGTTGTTCCTCACGGATGAAGCCGACGCTTCTTGTTCAATTTTATCCATCACATCCGGACGGAATCTTCTTTGGCCTTGCTTGACAGGCTTGATGTCTTCTTGAAGATTGAGTTTGTGGACCGCTATTTTAGGGTCTAAGCCAGGCATTTCAGCGTAAGACCATGCAAAGCAATCAACGAACTCACGAAGAAAGGCGATATACTCGGGTAACACATCATCCTTTATATTCTTGCTTATGCATACAGGACGTGGGTTATCTGGTGTTCCCAAGTTTATCTTTTGAATAGGATCTTCTGTTGGAAGGTTCGAAGGTGGTTCCTCCACAATATTTTCGGAGGCTTCCAGCTCAATGAAACCTTCAAGGGCATTTCCAGACCAAGGTTTTGTTCCTTTCCACGGGTCTTCTTGATCGGTAATTTTCCCAAGGCTTGCTATGAGATGATCCCAATCGCCTGTTGAAACCGGGTCGAAGTAGGCTACTTCATTTGGAGATGAGGGTTCTTCTGGGTCAGAAGACCATACGTCTGTGCCATCGGACAACTCCTTTTCATTCTCAGAGAAATCGTGCCAATTGGATGAGCTTCTTGGATCTTTGTCAGGTGATTCATCAAAGAGATATCCAGGGAGATCGATGTCTTCATGGACTTGAGATGTTGAGGCTTGGTCAGTATATTGACTTTTAAGCCTTTGTGTCAACTATCTCAGGGGAGTGTCGGGATCATACCCTAACCCGTGTGAAGACTTTTCTACATAGCCGTAGAGTCTCCAATCTTCCAGCTGGCTTTTGGTCAAGACGGGCCCCAATGGCGTGAGAATACCGCGTCCTTCTCCCAAACCGACTGGGTTTTGAGCGTCATAGCCCATTTTCTTCATAATAGCTTGTGCCACAGAACTATATAAGGATAGTTGAGGCATACCTTCATTTTGGAAAGGTTCAAGCATGGAGTTTAATGAAGAAGCATCCGATCTATGGAAGAAGATCGGTTTTTCCTTTGCTGAAGTTGCTGGAACAACGAAGGAAGCTGACGTAGGATCCTCTATGTCAGAAGTTGTCTCCATTGGAGTAAGAGCAGGCTGAACTTGCTGCGTGTTAGCTTGGCTTGACGATGTGTCGTCTTCTGGCTCTGAATCCGAATCCGTGTCTTGCATGATAGACACGAAAGAGACAACAAATTTGCCCCTAGGCTTTTGCTTTGCCTTCTCCACTTTAGTTGTGATGACCAAAGGCTTTGAAGGTTTGAGGGAGATGATGAAGGGAGTTTGAATGCTCTCTTCGGATTTACCGGATGGTTTGTTTTCTTCCGATAATTGTTGAGGGGCCTTGCCTTTATCTTTCTGGAGATTTTCGGCAAAGGGTGTTGTGTGCTTCTCCTCTTCTTCTTTTTCACTTCATACATTTGTGAGTCTGCAAAGTGGACTTCTTTACCTTTGAAGGGTTTTCTGTCCGCAAAGACTCGATGTATCATGCCGTCGTCGCTATCAAACTTGATGCATTGATGTAGAGTTGAAGGGACAACACCATTCTCGTGGATCCAAGGGTGTTCGAGAAGGATGTTGTAGCATGAAAGGGTTTTATTGCGTACACAGTGACCTCAGAAATAAGATCACCGATTTGCAACTTGAACCTGATTTTGCCGATAGGCCTTTGAGTACTCCCATCATATCCAACGATAGATACAGATGTGTGGCTCAGCTTGCTGGGTGGGATGCCCAACTCTTCGAGAGCCGAAGTGGAGATGAGGTTGAGTACAGAACCTGGGTCGATCTGAACTCTATGCATAGGCATTTCCTTGATGTACACTGTGAAGTACAGGGGTCGGTTATGCCATGTTTCGCCAAGTAGGAGGTCGTCCTTTGTGAAGGCGATGGTTGCACTGGCTGCTTTTTTAACCGAGAGGCATTCAATGCATGATCCCTCAGTTTTCTTCTTTTCCCTTTGAGGAAGCCTCTGAGTTTTTGACCTGGTAATCCATTTCAATTTGGAGGACTTGCGGGGCATGTTTGTCGACATCCTCATTCAGCTTTTGTAATTCTGAAATGAGATTATCACGAGTGTGTGGAGACATTCGCAACAAATCTAGGATGTGCAGACGTGCAGGTATGTGCTTGAAGTGTTCAATCAAGTCATACTTTAAAGCCTCCTTAGGGCCTGCATGTTCATCATTGTTGCCACTAGGGGTGCTTACAACATCTTTTCCCGAAGGATTTACATATGTAAAGGAAGATTGGTTGTAATTTTTGTGGTAGTCCCGGCAGAGCGGGTGCCTCTACCAACTTCGAGAACTTCTTGAGAAGGGTCTTCGTTTGGAAGATTGTCTTCAGGATCAAGAGGCTGTCGTTTTCCATTTGCTGAGGGTGTATCAGCAGCGGAGTTGCCATCCTCAGTGATTGTGTTGCACGGAGCATTTTTCAGGAATAAATCCTGAACAGCATCCAGCAACCTTTCTTCTTCATTGACCAATTCATCGTCCCAAGCATCAATAGTTGGGAATTCTTCAGCCAAGAAGGGTGTGAACTTTGAAGTCACAGTCACAGGAGAAGAAACCTGAGAGGGTGTCATCTCAGTGAAAGTCACGTGAGACGAGGTGGCTCCAGAAGATACATTGCTAGGCGTCGCCAGAGTGTAAGTGCTCTCATCAGACGATGCTTCGGAAGAGCTATAATCCCGAATTATTACATTACAGGAAGCTCTGACGGGAGACGTTGCCTGATCAGAGTCAGACTCATCATCGGATGTAAGAGGATCGTCTATCTAGCAATTTTCTCCATTTTTAGGAGTTAAGGGAGGATGTACCTGATGGTCTTCAGGGACTTCAGGCTCTGGATTACGAGGAAGCCCGTAGACGCGGTCTTGCTCTTGTTCTGGAGCGAGACGCTGCAAGATCCTTGCATAAACTTCAAGATCAGGCACGGGAGCCAAATCTTCTTCTTCATCAGCTCTTTGTGGCTCAACATTGTTGATTTCCACTAGAGCAATGAGGCGTGTTGGTTCAACAGCATTTTCTTATACAGCCTCTTGGTCTTCTTCATCATCAGACCAGGATCCTTGTGGTTGTAGCGGGTTATACCAGATTACCGGCATAAGATGAGACTCAGGAACCCATTCTTCATCGGAGAGATATTCTCCTGTTTCAAGGGACTCCTCCCACTCGTCTGTGTAGATGGATTCGAATCCATCATCGGTGTCGCTGGACTCGTATCCATCAATGGAGAATCCAACTACCGAATTGCAAGAGTATGATACCTCCTGCATGGCTTCTTGAAATTGAGGTGGCATGAAATCACTAAGAGTGAATTTTCTTACCCCCTTTGAAGTCTCTGGAAGGGATGTTTTTGTTGCCTCTAGTGAAGCGGTAGAGGAAGCCTCTGCCTTTTCTTTGACTTCTTGTTTTGGCTGGGTCTTCTCTTGCCGTTTGAGCTTGAGGAGATGTTTCCTAGCCTACCTTCGCTGCTGAGCTGTAGGCTTTATTTTCACGACCTCCCAATTTTCATCTTCCAGGAGATCGGGATGTACCCATATGGGTTGTTCGTCTGGTGTCGGGTAAGGAACCAGTTCCTCGGACGCTTGGATTGAGTTTATCACCTTGAAGGAAGTAATGATCTTCTTCTTCGGTGATTTTGATGTTTGTCCACATGTCACCATGTTGACAGAGGCAGACCCATAGTTTTTGTCAAAGGTGATGACTCCGTTTTTCCACATCTCGTTTATTTTCTCCCTCACAACGAAGCATTGATTGAGAGGATGCGAGATCATCTGGTGGTATGGACAGTACCGAGGATCGTTGGTTTTGCCAACATCACCCGGTCTTTTTGGTTCAGGCAAGGTGAGCTTGCCATTTGCCATAAGAGCCCCGAAGATTTCATCAACATCTTCATCAAACGGGTATTTCTTCTCTACTCGTTCTTTGAAGGCATCTAAGAGTTCAGGTCTCTTACCAGCAGCTTTGTTTTCAACTTTCTTTGGTGGCTGAGGAGCTTACTTGGTCTGCACATTGAGGACCTCTTTCTTTTTTGGTTTAGAGGTTGCAATGGCGGTTGGCTCTTTTCTTGATGATTTCTAACTCTTGAGGTCTTTAATCACCGTTTCAACTTCCATGGAAGCTTCTAGGAGTTCTCCCAGGTTTTTTGATTTGTTGCCGATGATCATGGAGCGGATTCTGGCTTTCATGTTGTTTCGGCAGATGTCGACTAGCGACGCTTGTGGTAATACATCAGAGCATTTGTATGCCATTGCTTTCCACTTGTGAATGAAGTCATATGTTGACTCATTCTCCCCCTGTTTTAGGCTGCACAGTAGAGCCATAGTAGCGGGATGATCCTCACCTTTGAAGTGAGTCAGGAAGCATGTCTCTAGCATGGCCCAGTTTTGGATGGAGTCCTCCGACAGAGTGGAGTATCAATCGAAGGCCGTACCTTTTAAGGTATTTGCAAAGAGGTGGCTCTTGAGTGCATCTGGATCTGCGATAGCTCCCGTCAGGATCTTGAAGTGGATGACGTGCTGTCTGGTTGATCCTTTCCCCGTATATGTTTGAAGAGTAGGATGCTTGAATTTTGTGGGGAACGGGACCGAGTCCATCCATAAGGGATATGGTGGCTTGATCCCATGCTCCTTGAGTATATCCTCTTCTTTTGCTTTGGCGAGGATACTGTCTACGTCCTTTTTGGTAAGGGCGCGTGACTCATTTTCTTCTCTATTTACCTCATCGTCTTGATGATTCGGAGGAGGTTCATTGTTCGCCTGATTTTGGAAGGCGAGGAGAAGGTTTTCCATCAGAGTTTCAATCCTCTGTTGGCCTTGTTCCAACTGCTGGATGCGGGTGATCGCATCATCTTGAGGTGGATTGCGGGGTGGTGGCTCAGAATTTGTAGCCAAGACGTTCATCCTTCGTGATTCGAACGAAGAAATCTCCTGGTGACTGAGCTGGGGCTCATTCTTTTTGAAGAAGAGCTTGAGGAAGGATCACTCTGTCGTCCTTTGCTTGAAGGAGCAGGGGATTCTTCTGAATGTCTTCTTGTCCTGGAGACGCTGCGGGTCATCGGATGTCGGACATGGATTTTGATTGCTGACTTTTGGCGTCTTCTGGTTTTTCCAACCACATGGACGGCAGCAACTTGGTTGGGTCTTTCTTTTTCGACCCATTTGGGAGAGACTTGAAGTGTAGGACGCTGGGTCCTTTGCTTCTCTAGTCTCTTTTGCCGATACGACGCGCGGCGGCATATACGACGAGCAATTTGAGCTTCGGTCAGCTCGGGCTAGGCTTTGATGATGAAGGATGTGCTCCCCCAGGTGTAGCAGCCGAGCCTGTCTTCTTTGTAGCTGGGCAAGGACAGGATGCGAACCCTGTCCTTCGCCTGTTGCAGCGAAGCTTTTTCAAGTTTGGCCCCTGTAAAGATGAAGGGTCGAACTGTAGGTTTGTAGGCCTTAGCAGGTGCTTGCGGAGGCCTTGTGATGCATGACTTGATTTTGGGCTTGTAGGAACAAGCCGGCTCATGCTGGGTTGACTTGAGAGTCAGATTGGAGATGGGTCTCTCCTCTTTCATATAGGCAAGAGGGTAGAACTGGTTCTCCTAAGAGGGTAGAACTGGTTCTCCTTGAGTGGAGCCAGGAATGCTAGCTTGGTGGATGTTTGGGACCTTCTTTATTTTGGTGAAGGTCTTGGGGACCAAGTCTTGGGATAGACCTGGTCATTTGAGGGTTGAGGCTTCGAGGGGCTGCCACGGGTTTCGGGCCTTCTGGTGCTCGCCTTCGGTGTCACGGTAGTGACACGTTGAGAGGCGAGTTTCTGCTTCTTGGAAGGAGCAGTTTGTTCCTCAGGAAGTGGGAATGGTCCCAACGTCCCAAAGACAATAGTCCGGGGAGTCGAGGTCGACCCGGAGCTCAGAGAGTTGCCGAGGGAGTTGACGCTTCGGCAGCTGATGGGGCGCTTGTAGGTGCGCGTAGTTTGCTTCTGTTGAAGCATGAGTTGGTGCTTGCTCTCATCGAAAGTAATGGTAAGCGATGCTGCCATTGTTAGTTTTTTCAAAAAATTTCTGAAACAAGACCACATCCATTAGTAATCACAAGAATATAATGATCATAAATGGGAAGTTCTATGGTTTTGTCTTTTTAAATCGCTCGAGGGAGATGACCCAAGCAATATGAAGAAGGCAAAACGCCATAGAGGGTGCAATTGTTCTGATCGCAGGTATGGTAAGCCAAGAATGAGTGTCCCAGTGACTGCTAGAGGCAATTGTGAACTTAAATTCGACTTATCGAGAAGCAGAGCTTACTCGAGGTAAGAAGAATATAAAGTTAGAGTTACAAATGTGCCGGTCGTGAATACAGTAGACCCTGAAAGGGCGTACTAGTACCGCTAGACACAAATGTTTGGAGACCGCATCTATGAGATGAGATTCTCTATTTTGAAAGGTCAAGATTGGATTCATCAAAGAGAGCAGATGGTATTCCGATCTGAACACGGGCTCAGCGATTTCCGCGAGCGCCAGTGCTCAGAAAGAAATGAACCATAATTTCTCGGATCTGAATAAAAAAATGACGAGTTTTTTTTTGTTTTTTGAAAGGCCAATATCGGGTTCATCAAAGAGAGCAAAAGGCACTCCAATCTGAACACGGGCTCAGCGATTTCCGCGAGCGCCAGTGCTCAGAAACGAGAAGACCAAGATTTCTCCAATCTAAACCCAAAATTACGGAAGTTTTTTTTTTTAAGATTTTTTTTTAACAAACCTTTTTTTTAACAAACCTTTTTTTTTATTTTTTTTATTTTTTTTTGGATATTTTTTATTTTTTATTTTTTGAAAAAATTTTATTTAAAAGACAAGAGAGTATACATAGGCCTCCTAACCCAGTCTTATGAAATCTTGATTGATAGAATTGCCCCCAGGTAAGGGTAGGATTACTTAACGAACCCGTTTGGAGGACCCTTGCCTAGAACAGTCAAACTATCTCCACACTCTGGACAAGGCTTTTCTTGAATCAACCATGATCAAAGAACACAGTTGGTTTAACCTTAGTGGTCTATGTCTTTATATATATATATATTTTAGATTTTTAATGAACTCATCGAAGAGAAACGATGGCCCAAAACCTTAGTCGAACAGGCTCAACATTTCTGTAAGCACGATGAACAATAGGAAAGGTTCAAGGTTTCTCAATTATGAATTCAAACTGATAAATCTAATTTTTTGTTTTTTTTTATTTTTTATTTTTTAGATCTTTAATGAACTCATCGAAGAGAAACGATGGCCCAAAACCTTAGTCGAACAGGCTCAACATTCTGCAAGCACAATGAACGATAGGAAAGGATCAAGGTTTCTCAATTTTGAATTCAAACTGAGAAAACTATTTTTTTTTTATTTTTAGATCTTTAATGAACTCATCGAAGAGAAACGATGGCCCAAAACCTTAGTCGAATAGGCTCAACATTTCTGCAAGCACGAGGAACGATAGGAAAGGATCAAGGTTTCTCAATTTAGAATTCATATTGAGAAATCTAATTTTTTGTTTTTTTTTATTTTTAGATCTTTAATGAACTCATCGAAGAGAAACGATGGCCCAAAACCTTAGTCGAACAGGCTCAACATTTCTGTAAGCATGATGAACGATAGGAAAGGATCAAGGTTTCTCAATTATGAATCCAAAATGAGAAAAATAATTTTTTGTTTTTTTTTTTCTTAATGAACTCATCGAAGAGAAACGATGGCCCAAAACCTTAGTCGAACAGGCTCAACATTTCTGCAAGCACGATGAACGATAGGAAAGGATCAAGGTTTCTCAATTTTGAATCCAAAATGAAAAACCTGATTTTTTTTAAAAGAGAAAGAGTGGAAATAAATTTAAAGAATTAGAAATTTCCAAAAAATCTCATCCCATTTTTTTAGATGCGGAATCCAATATAGGCCACCAATTAGAAGGTAGCCAAGGAATGAAGAAAAGAAGAATAAGCATAGAGGAATAGATATGATATGCAAATATTTCACTTCTAGCATCATGTTCTCAAATCAACGAGTCCCACCGGGTGTGCCAGCTTGATGGACCGGCGCATTCTGCTCGCTCGGTTCTACCAAGGCCGGCGGACGTGGGAGGCCGTTTGGGTCCGACCCTTTCGTAACCGGAGGGGGCAAGAGGCGCGCATCAACATTTCTTTTAGGTGGGTGTACCAGATTTTCTATTTTACTTGGAATTGCGAGTGGGGATCCGGAGATCAACCTTCGCAAGTAAAATGGAAATCAACTTCTTTCAAGTTTTCCATTGCACATGTATTTAAGAAAAGAGACATTTTCTTGGTTTGCCGTGAAAGGTGATTTTTTGGCATTTATAGTCGATTTTTGGCGTTTATAGCCGATTTACAATTCTCAGCAATAATGAAAGACAAGAGTTGTGATTTTTGTCTCTTTTGAAAAAATATAAACTACAATGAAACGCAAGAAAAGGAGGATCTAACTTCTCAGGAGATTGTGGGGGACCCGTTCAGATTGACGGTCGAAAGCCATATGTGGACTTCGCCATCATCCATGCAGATGAGAACAGAGGATGCTATTGATTCGCTTGGCTTGGCTATAACCTCTGTAAGTCCTGGATCCTTACCCTAGAGGGGGGGTGAATAGGGTGAGCTACTAATTAGTGACCAATTATAACTTCTTTAAAATTAAACTATTCACAAGTGATGATATAGAACTAAAGTGCGGAAGCTAATAAAAAGAATCATCACAAAGCACACACCATGACACAAAGATTTATAGTGGTTCGGCTTCAATGCCTACATCCACTACCGGCTTGTGTTCCTCACACCCCACCGGATTTCCACTATGTATGCTTTTCAATAGGCTAAGCAATAACCTTTGAAAGTCCAAGGGATCCTCACCCTAGAGGGGGGGTGAATAGGGTGATCTACACTTAATGACTAATTATGGCTAATTTTAACTTATTTAATTTAACTAGTCACATGTGATGATTAACATACAATATGCGGAAGCTTAAACAAAACAATCACCACTACACAATGATTTATAGTGGTTCGGCCTCAATGCCTACATCCACTACCGGCTTGTGACTCAACACCCCACCGGATTTCCACTAATATGCTTTTCAAAAGGCTAAGCAATAACCTCTACAATATGCTTTCCAAGGATAAGCAATAACCTTACAATATTGTTTTCTAGGCTAAACAACAACCTATACACAATGCTTTTATATGGCTAAGCAATAACCTTACAATCAAATGATTTCTCTAAAGAAAGTGTTTTCACAAAACACTCTAAGAGATTACAATTAAGCTCAAATAAAATTGCCTCTAAATAGGCGAATATGAAAATGAAAAGCTAACTCACACAACACTCTAAGTAATGCAAAGATGAATGCTCATGAAGTGTGTGTGTGAATACTTCAATCAAGTTGAAAATGAAAGCTCAATCAATTTATGCTAAAAGCATTTAAAAGTTTAATGCACATAAAAAGATATGATTGAAGTAATATGCAAATCACATGTACCAAATACAAACTTGTAGAAGATATAAAAAACAAGGGTTCACAAGTTGTATGAAATTAATTTAGTCTAAACATGTGATGCATGTGCAATGTTGTTTTCAAAACCAAACTAATTCAATAAAGGTTTAAATGAATGAAAACAACAAGGAAAGATTCTAAGATAACCTTGATTTGAATCTAAGTGAAGAATCCAATAAAATCAAAGATTATAAGAAGAATGGATTCAACACATCATAGTTATCATGCTATTAAACATTTCCCAAAGATTTAAACAAAGCATATAACATATGATTAGTTTAAGCAAAGCTTACTTAGAGATTTAACTTCATTAATCCAAGCTTGAGCTTTACTAATGACCCTCTTGGTCTCTCTTAGTTCATCCCCTTTATCTTCTCTCCAAACTCCTCAAAGATGGCTTGGAAGCTCCACTTTGATCCACACTTTTTCAATGGGAATGAATCCCTTTTTATACTCAAAAGTTGAGTTCCTGCGTGTCCTCGGTCGACCCCCAGCTTGGCTCGGTCGACCGACCCTTAACGGTCAAAAATCAGACCGTTTGAAAAATGCTCAACGGACACTTTCTCGGTCGACCCACAGTGTCTTCGGTCGACCGAAGGCATGGGTTCGGTCGACCGACCACACTGCGGGTTGACCCGAGCCCAAGGACCAAAAATCCCATTTTTTGCATATTTAAAGAGATTTCTTTGTGGGATCTTTGGGCCACTAAATCAAGCTTGGAAACATGATTTTAAATCATTCTAAGTATTTTAAAATCATGAAACATAAAAAGCCAAAAATCATTTGAAACTTTAAATCATTGGCTAGCTTGATTTGTAAAAATTCTTTTTCAAATAAAATGCATCCAAGATGAAAACCAAAACATGCATGAAACATATGATTTACATGATTTAAAACAATGCATGTGTAAATCAAGATTTCAAGAATTTCTAAATCAATGCATGTGTGAAAATTCATGAGATTAATAAAATGCTAATGCATCCATCAAATTGCAATAAACAAAATCCTAACAATCTCCCCCTTTGCAATTTGATGGCAAACCTTTCTCACACTAAATCTCCACACTATGTCTTCAGCTCCTCCTTGGCTGGACTAGGCTTGAAATCTTCTTTGGATGCTCTCTTTGTTTAGCTTGGGCTCTAGCTTCATTCTTCATTCTTCTTGATGCTTGGAGCTTGATCATTCTTCAAGCTTTCATTCCATCTTCCTTTCTTTGGCCAAGCAACTTCTTTAGCTCCCAAGCTTTCTTCTCTTCATTTCTCCCCTTTGACCATGCACTCTCCTTTTGGCAAGATGTGCATTCTCTCCACCTTTAGCACTTTCTCTACCTTAATTCTTTCTCCCCTTTTGCCATTAAGCTTGAGAACTTTCTCCCCCTTTGCCATTAAATTGCAAAGGTATCAATTGAACAGGGGAACCTACACACATGAAACAAGGAAAATACCTTTTAGTAGCACCTGTTAACAAAGGAAATCGAAAATGAAGTACATAACAGGTCATCATGCATGGGTAATAAGCTATAAGGGTATCAAGAGCCAATATAAGGGTGAATTTGATCAAAACTAATACTTCCTATGAAGATTTACTCCCCCTCAATCCATACTCTTCTTTTGTCAAACTTTTGACAAGGATTTAACTAATAGGTACAAGAAGAAGATGGTTTAACCAATTGAGGGTTAACTTCAAGTGAAGGATTAGATTCAATTGATAATAATATTTGGTTATAAAGCTCAATATGATCAAATTACCAAAGTAAAGGGCAACGTTATTGGGATATACTAAACATAGCATCAATCAATATAACTATGAAAATCATATGCTATGTAAATTTTGAAATCATTTCATCCAATAATAAAATATGACTATCATGTGCAAGATGAATGAAATGAAGTTCAAAAACATGAAGCCTACCTCAACCATTAACCAACCAAGATTATGAACACATAAACATGGTGGTCATGAGATCTACCTAGGTGAGCATGAGAGGTGGCAAACATGAAAATTATGATGCTCAAGGAATGTGACATGGAACAAAAGATATATGACTATCAAGATCAATCCAATGTACACAAGGTCTATCACAAACTCAAGATATGATATCAATTGGAAATGATACTAAATGAAAATGATACCAATTGATTACCAATTGAACATGAAACATGATTAAGAGCAAGCATGTGACAAACACAAAATTCCAACAAGCATCATAAAAAGATTATTCATTACTTTTAATGATTTGACTAATGAGCATAGTGATGAACAAGCGAAATTGCATAAAAAGATATAACTTAGTAGAATATGCAATTTTCAAAGTATCAAATCATATGAATTCAATATCTAAGACATCCATCAAACAATAGATATAACTATGAAATTCAAGGAATGGATTTCAAAGAGGTTCATATGATGAAAACACTACTATGAAGTTGAAACATGTATAAGAATGATATCAATAAGAAAAATACACATGAATCAACATCATAACCATCCATTTCAAATATAATGACTAGAAAGCACAAAAGATGGATTTTTGGGTTCTAGTATGGTTATTACAAATGTAAATAAGATCACAACCATACAAGAAACTAATAGACATTTGCATATAAAAAGAATGAAACTAAAAGATGCAAATTGCCTATAACAACATTCATTTCCATTTAAGTTAAGATAACTAAATGCATGAGGAAATGAAAACAAGGAACATGCTTTGATGTTTACAAACTAAAAATGTTTTTAAAGCATTTCCAATCATACAATCTTCAAATCATTTTAATAAACAAAATCCAATAATGAGCATAAAGAGTATGATTTTGAAGATAACACTTTTTCAACTTGTATTTTAAAAGATATAACTTATTTTGAAACACATACAAGTTGGTTTTTCAAAACAATAATTTTCCATATGAAAATATAACTTAGAAATCTATGGAAAAACTAAATTGTTTCAAATCATTTGTTTTTCAAAACAAATCTTACTAATACATCCAAACAAATGATTTTACAATATCAATTGATTATGAAAGATCTAGCTAATAAAGCTTTGAAACCATAATCAATTGAACATGTATAGAGTTGCAAGAGATATAACTAAATGAACAAGAAGCAAATCTAACATGTTGAAAGTATAATCAAATGATTTTGAAAACCATGATATGTAACTAGATAAGTACATGAAGACAAAATCAATTAATTACTAATAAACATTGCATTTTAATAAATATAACTAAGAAAGAACAAAATGCAAATGCAACATGACCAACAAAAAGATTTACCTATAAAGGATAGGTTGGTCAATGAGGTCCAAGGCCTTAAGGTCTGTCTAAGTATATAACTTTGGGAATCCACCTAAGGTCTTGGGAGGGTTGGTCTTTGAGGTCCATCTTAAAAGTCTTACCAACTATTGGAGATTTGACTTGATAAATTTTCAATTTAGACTTATCACCATGATGTTTAGATTTAACTAAATTTGGCTTAGGTTGGTGATTAGTCTTTTGAGGTTGGTGACTTTTCTTAGTAGGGGATTGGTTCACTTTTCTTTTCTTCTTATTTCCTCCCTTTATTTGACTTTTGAATTTTAGATTTAACTTAGCAACTTTATTCAAAAGTTCTTTCATTTGTTGAGTTATGGGAGGAAGATTGAGAAGCTTTTTGTTAATAGATTCTTTTAGAGTTGGTTTAACTTGTTTAACCTTTTTAGAATCTATTTTAGGAGACTCCTTTTTAATAGGTTTTACTTGTTTATTCTTCTTGGAGTCTTCCTTGGTTTTTAGTGTCTTAATCATCATATTATTTGATTTTACCTTTTTAGGTTTAAATATGGATTTAGACACATTGCTTCTTCTTAATTTGTACTCAAACCTAAAATGTCCTTCAATGCCACAATAATTACATTTAGTCAATTGCAAGGAAGTGTGAGTGCTAGAGAAAGAGGACTCACCTTTAACAAATTTGTTGGTGAACTTAGGGTCATGAGAAATATTCCTATCAAAACCAAGACCCGTCCTATCTCTTTTAGATTTACCCAATTTCAATAACTTTTCAAATCTTTCTTCACTATGGGTAAATTTGCACTCATATTTATGTTTGTAGGTTTCAAGTTGAGTGACTTGGTTTTTAAGGGTTGAATTTTCAAGTTTAACTTTTGTTAGTTCTTGTTCAATTCCCTTAAATTTATTTAGCTCTTCATGGGCAAGTTTTAGTTCAAATTTAATTTCATTAATAACATTGGATCCAAGTTCTAGAGTTTTTATCTTAATTTGTGCATTAGATAAATTTTCCATAGAAATGGTTAACTTGGATTCTAAATTGTTAATGTTTTCATCTTGCCTTTTTAATTGATCTCTTAGTTTAGAATTTTCCTTATTAAGATTATCACAATCTAACTTTGATTCTCTTATGTCATCTTTAATATTAGATAGATTATGTAAAGAGATCATGAACTTAGATTCTACACAATTTATTAATTCATCTTTTTCTCTAAGTTCATTTTTAGAAGAGACTAATTCTTGGTTTAGCCTTTTAGATTCTTCTTTTAATTTTTTATTCTTCTTAGAAAGCTCTAAGGACCATGTGTACAATTCCTCATAAGCTTCATTTTCATCATATTCTTCTTCTTTTAAATTAAATATAGATTCATTATTTTTTATGTTAGAATCTCCAATAGATGGAAGAAGAAGGGGTCTAGAGGAATCTACACAAGAATCTACAAGGTCAAGCATAGTGGAATCCATTCTAATGATTTTCATAGAAAAGCAACACTAGGGTTTTGATCTAGATAGAGAGGATCAACTCCGGGTGTTTAAGCCCTAAATGGAGTAACCTTGCTCTGATACCAATTGAAAGTCCAAGGGATCCTAACCCTAGAGGGGGGGTGAATAGGGTGATCTACACTTAATGACTAATTATGGCCAATTTTAACTTAATTAAAACAAACTAGTCACATGTGATGATTAACATACAATATGCGGAAGCTTAAACAAAACAATCACCACTACACAAGGATTTATAGTGGTTCGGCCTCAATGCCTACATCCACTACCTGTTTGTGACTCAACACCCCACCGGATTTCCACTAATATGCTTTTCAAAAGGCTAAGCAATAACCTCTACAATATGCTTTCCAAGGATAAGCAATAACCTTACAATATTGTTTTTCTAGGCTAAACAACAACCTATACACAATGCTTTTATATGGCTAAGCAATAACCTTACAATCAAATGATTTCTCTAAAGAAAGTGTTTTCACAAAATACTCTAAGAGATTACAATTAAGCTCAAATAAAATTGCCTCTAAATAGGCGAATATGAAAATGAAAAGCTAACTCACACAACACTCTAAGTAATGCAAAGATGAATGCTCATGAAGTGTGTGTGTGAATACTTCAATCAAGTTGAAAATGAAAGCTCAATCAATTTATGCTAAAAGCATTTAAAAGTTTAATGCACATAAAAAGATATGATTGAAGTAATATGCAAATCACATGTACCAAATACAAACTTGTAGAAGATATAAAAAACAAGGGTTCACAAGTTGTATGAAATTAATTTAGTCTAAACATGTGATGCATGTGCAATGTTGTTTTCAAAACCAAACTAATTCAATAAAGGTTTAAATGAATGAAAACAACAAGGAAAGATTCTAAGATAACCTTGATTTGAATCTAAGTGAAGAATCCAATAAAATCAAAGATTATAAGAAGAATGGATTCAACACATCATAGTTATCATGCTATTAAACATTTCCCAAAGATTTAAACAAAGCATATAACATATGATTAGTTTAAGCAAAGCTTACTTAGAGATTTAACTTCATTAATCCAAGCTTGAGCTTTACTAATGACCCTCTTGGTCTCTCTTAGTTCATCCCCTTTATCTTCTCTCCAAACTCCTCAAAGATGGCTTGGAAGCTCCACTTTGATCCACACTTTTTCAATGGGAATGAACCGCTTTTTATACTCAAAAGTTGAGTTCCTGCGTGTCCTCGGTCGACCCCCAGCTTGGCTCGGTCGACCGACCCTTAACGGTAAAAAATCAGACCGTTTGAAAAATGCTCAACGGACACTTTCTCGGTCGACCCACAGTGTCTTCGGTCGACCGAAGGCATGGGTTCGGTCGACCGACCACACTGCGGGCGACCCGAGCCCAAGGACCAAAAATCCCATTTTTTGCATATTTAAATAGATTTCTTTGTGGGATCTTTGGGCCACTAAATCAAGCTTGGAAACATGATTTTAAATCATTCTAAGTATTTTAAAATCATGAAACATAAAAAGCCAAAAATCATTTGAAACTTTAAATCATTGGCTAGCTTGATTTGTAAAAATTCTTTTTCAAATAAAATGCATCCAAGATGAAAACCAAAACATGCATGAAACATCTGATTTACAAGATTTAAAACAATGCATGTGTAAATCAAGATTTCAAGAATTTCTAAATCAATGCATGTGTGAAAATTCATGAGATTAATAAAATGCTAATGCATCCATCAAATTGCAATAAACAAAATCCTAACAACCTTTACACTATGCTTTTCAAGGCTAAGCAATAACCTCTTCAACCAAAAGGTTGGTTATCTCTCTAAGTAGTGTCTATAATACACTTGATGGAGATTACAATTTTGGCTCAAATAAATTGCCTCTAAATAGGCAGATATGAAATTGTAAATCTAACTCACACAAACACTATATGAATGCAAAGATGAATGCACAAAGTGTATGCATGATGTCCGCAATCAATTTGAAAATAAAAGCTCATAAATGTATGCCAAAGGCTTTTGAAAGTTTTAGCTCAAAACATTTATGATTGAGGAAATGCTAATCACATGCTAAAAGTAACTTGTAAAAGACATACCTATGTATTCTAAACAAGTTGTGAAAATCAAAGAACAAAACATGTGATGCATATGGATTTCAATCAAATTAACAATGAAGCTTAATGTATGTTTAAAGCATTTTGAAAGAGTAAAACATACAAATAGATTTGATTGAAATAAATGGTCAAATCTCATGTATTTAAAAATACAACTTGAAGATGATATACCAATCAAAGCTAAGCAAGTTGTGAAACTTTAAAACAAAATACATGTGATTTGTAAAGTTGTTGAATCCAAAACATAAGATAGATTTGAAAGAGATTTTCTTATGATGAAAAACAACAACCAAAGATTCAACCAAGTATAGGAATCATGTTACATATAATTTCAAAGATGATTCCAAAACATGATTTACTTAGATATACCAATTTAAGTACTACTTGGTTTGAATCAAGGTGATGCATCCAAAACAATGAATCAATTCAAAACATAAACATGTTAAGGACACAACAAATCATAGTTTAACATGCTAGAAAATATTTACCAATAAATAAAGCAAAGCATGAAAACATATGATTAGGAAAAGCAAGCTTACTTAGATGGTTTAACTTTTGATTCCAAGCTTTAGCTTTCCTTAATGACCCTTAGAATTCCCTAGCCCATTCCCCTTTGTTTGGCCTCAAAACACCTCAAGGAGGGCCTAAAAGTTCCTCTCAAATGGCTAAGGAATGAACTCACTTTTGTAGAAAAAGTGTTCAAACGGCTACCTATCGGTCGACCGACAGGTAGGTGTCGGTCGACCGATACCTCAACGGTCACTAAGCAACGGTCATGTTTTCGAAAGTTTCCTGACCGTTACACATCTGTCGGTTAACCCTCATTTGTCGGTTGACCGACAAGGAACCGACAACTGAACCGACAGCACAAAAATATTGAAAATTTAGCTGTCTGGTTTTGGAACCGACGAGTCCTCGGTCTGAAATTTAATGCACTGTCGGTTGACCGAAAGGAGCCGACGAGCTGACCGACAAAGAAGATCTGAAAATTGTAGCTTTTTGGAACTGGAACCGACGATCTCTCGGCTGGCCTCGGTTCCACTGTTGGTTGACCGACTGCTTGACGTCGGTTGACCGACAGCCTTAGACAAAAATCCCAACTTGCATATTTCAAAGTATTTTCTTGTGGGAATTTTTTGGACATTTAACCAAGCATGGAAACATGATTTAAACCAATCCAAGTGCTTTAAAATCATGAAACATAAAATGCCATAAAAGATTTGAAACTTTAAAACATTGGCTAGCTTGATTTGTAAAAATCCTTTTAAAAAACAAATGCATCCAAGATTTAAATCCAAAACATGCATGAAACACTATTTTTACAAGTCTTAAAAACAATGCATGTGTAAATCAAGATTTCAAGATTTTCTAAATCAATGTATGTGTGAAAATTCAAATGATGATTAAAGTGATAATGCATCCATCAAATTGCAATACAAAATCCCTAACAACCTCAGGTTTTTAGAGGACAAAGACCAAGAGGAGGTCCTATGTCCAATAAAAAACTAAGTAGACGGGCTGAAAAGCCACGTCTAAGCCATTGGAGGCAGAAAGAGAAGGCAAGGACCTTGGGGGTTGGGGGGTACCCCCCAAGGGACTTTTATCACCTTGTAGCGGTGGTCGGTGTAGGATTTCCGCAGAGTTTTCTCTTTTTGATGCCTTTTTCTGTCTGAATTTCCGGATTTTCTGCAGTCTGTTGTTTGTTTTCTCTACTATCCCTCTCTTGTCTGTGTCCTCCTTTCTTCTTTGAGAGCTCTCCTATTTATAGGCTTTTAGGTAGCCATGTAGGAAGGTTTATGAGCCTTAATTGTCATAAAGCTACATAAAGGGAGGAATTACAAGATTGAATTCTTTATTTTGTAACTCTTTTTTCTTGGCTTTTGATTGGCCGGAGGAGATTAAGGGCATTTAATCGCCTTTAATCGCCATGATGGGAGGAGTTTCATGGGTTAAATGCCATGAATCTCTTGACTTGTGACTCCCGGATGCTTGCTTCTGATTGGGCCGTCCAAAGAAATGGATTAATGACTGTAATAAAGCTAGTCAATTAATCGCATTAAGTGGTCGCCGAGCAGTTGAAGAGTCGCGGGCCGTGCCGCGTCTTTTGGGATTCTTCTGGCGATGATCATCGATGGATCTTCATGTAGATCAACATCGGATGACCATGTAACTTCAGGTGTTGGTTGCCAACAGCGGGTCGGTGCCATCTGTCCTGTCGATTTCTCGATCGGTCGGGTAGAAAGCACACTTTTTTTTGGTTGACCAGTTGGCGATCAATGTTGATTTCAATACTTTTGGTGATTCACCCGTGTTTTTGACGGATGTTAGAGGATTTGGTGTCTCAAAAGTATGAATTTTGGAAAATACCAGAGGCCGGAGCTTCGAATCGGGGAAAAACGGCGAAGAATGGGGTTTCCGAGGCCCTCCCGGCGATCCCGAGCCCCAGGGTCACCGGAGACCCTAGGCCAGGGTTTTCCTGTAGAAAACTTGATGAGAATCCTTGCATTTTGGATTGCAAAGTCTCCAATTTTCTGAGAAAGCCGAAGACTTTGTCGCGCAGAGCTGCCGATTTTCCGTCAGAAGCTGAAACTGGGTCAAACGATGTCAGAATGACCTGAAATTTGGGGTGAAGCCTGCTGAGCAATAAATAAGACCAACCATAGGCTTTTGTTTGAGTTTTGAAGCCGTTTGGGGCCCTATCACCAGTAGACTTGCTTTTGTCGTGATGAAGATGTCGCGGTTTGATGTGCGGTCAACCGATGTCCGATTGACTTGAAATTTGACAGGGAACCTATTGGAGTCATTTTAAGATGATCTATAGGCTCTATCTTGGAAACCATGGTCCCAGGGAGCTTCGCCGCCGAGAGGCCTGAATCGGCTTCCGAGTGTCAAAGTATGGTCAAATGTTGTCGAAATGACCTGAAATTTGACGTGTAGCCCTTTGTAAGCATTTTGACGCCGTCCATGTGCTCTATCTGATGAGTGATGGCCTCGGTGGTTCTTGCCGCCGAGAGGCTTGATTTAGCTGTTCGAGGGTTGATTTGGTGTCTCCGATGCTTTCGCCGCCGGGAGCTCCTTTTCGGCTGCCGGAGAAGCGAAGTTAGGCCAAATGATTTTGAAATGGCCTGAAACTTCTTGTGTACTCCTCTTTTGGCTGTCTTGAAGGATCTTGCAGTTTTTGTTTAATTCTGACAACATTTTATTTTTTGGAAGTAGCATTGCCTATTTATGGCAGGTTGCGACTTCATGTAGCTCTTTTGGATCTTGAAGAGGTAAAGTGACATTTTTGGTGTCAACACTCAGTCTTCCACCGTCAAACCCGAGAGATTCTCCCTTCTTATAGTTTCCGACGTCAAAGAGTTAAGGAACTCTAAGAGCTCAGAAGCTAGGGGGCAATTGTGTGGGGGGTGTTTCCTAAAAAACCAAGATTACATTAGCTCCAGTAATAGTGTCAGTTAATCATATCTCAATGTCGGCCACGCGCACCTCGATTGAAGTGCTAGGGCGCCAACTGACCTCGGTCATTCACGACCTCGGCATTGTGTCTCGGCCTCGGTCACGCATCTCGGCAACAATGCCAGTATGCCAGCCGAGACGGGCACTGATGGCTGTACTCAGCTATGTCATCGGACGGGTGACAAGACATGAGCATGCATATAGGTATGCCTTACCTCCAATCATTCCTGATAGAGCGGCCTCCAGCTGCTACGTCCACATCAAGGCATGGCTCCAGGCAAGGCCCGATGGGACTAGGCCCAAAAGTCAGCAGGGTAAGGCCCGATGAGACTCTCATTTAATGAAAAGTGGCCCGACAGGACAGTCATTTAATGAAGAGTGGGCTGATGGGACTGTATCTGTCAAGTACCATGATCAAATTATGAGCTTACAAACCAAAGTCAACTTCCCTCCTCTATAAATAGGAGAGGCTTCTCCAAACTCAAGTAACACACAACTTAATACCATAGCCGTTACTCTGTCTCCTAAAAATCTCCATCCTACTGTTAAGTTCTTGAACTAACTTAAGCATCGGAGAGCCTTGCGCTGACTACACAAGGGTCCTCTGACCTAGTCCTTTTCTCCTCTCCTTTTCAGGTTCAAGACACTTCATCTTCATCAGGGAGAGCTAAACCTCATCCTAAACCTTTATCCTAAGTCCGTAACTTTTAGGCACTTACAGTCCACATGCCAGATCGGCAATCAAGTGGGCCATCTCGCCATAGATTGCTTTCACCGCAAGGACTTTGTGTATTAGGGGTATCGTCCACCACAAAAACTTAGGGCTATGGTAGCAAATCAGTCTTCAATGACTGATCAATCTTGGTACTCATACATAGTTGTTTCTCATCACGTGACTTCTGATTTAGTAAATCTCTCAATTAATTCAGAATATCGATGAGGTGATAAAGTCTAAGTGGGCAATGGTCGAGGTTTGTCTATCCTCACACTGGCCCTTCTCAATATCTTACATTGTCCCTCTGGTTCCACCAATCTTCTCTCCATTAGATAGATTTCCAAGGATAACAACTGTTATTATTGTTTTGATGCGGATCGATGGAGTTTTTCGTGAAGGAGAAATGCTCGGAGATGATCCTTTTCCATGGACAGACTAAAAATGGACTTTATCCATTCCATCTCTCCACAAATCATATCAATAAAGCTATCACAGATGCATTATCCTTGCTAAATGTGTCTCCTCCTCCACCTGGCATTCCCTTCTTGGTCATCCATCTGCCTTAATACTGTTGGAAATAGGGTGGGCCTCTAGGATAGGTTTCAAAACTTTTGACCCACTTGATGCAGGGATCAACTATCCAGAAGACCATAAAACCCAATCCAAGATCCAAGTCCTCAATCTCAGCCATCATAATCAGTAAATACAATCTATCTAGAAGATAGAAACAACAACTAACAAGCATCCATAATAATCTACAACATGCAAGGAAGTGGATTATACCTTTGGAGCTCGGTTGTGCTCTAATGGAGAAGTTGCATCTTTCTTTAATGATGAAATGCTTTCACTAATCAAATAGGGATCTCCAAGACCTCTTGATCTTCCACGCTATGACCCGTATCAGATTCTCCTTTTTCTCAAGAAGATGGTGGGATCTCCAAGAGAAAACTACTAGGAACTCTAGGGAGGAACTAGAAAGAGAACTAGAAGAGGGAGAGGAGAAAGAACTCGTGCAACTTTTGCACTAGAGAGGGCTGGGCGTGAATCCCTATGTATGGAGCATGCATGGGACATCCAGCCCTCCTCTCCTCTATTTATATCTTTTGCAGGCCCCACTTACTAATTTCCATTAGAAGTCTTACATCCAAAAATTAGTAACTATCTCTTCTTAATAAAAATAGAAGTCTTACTTCCATTAATTAATTAGTAACTTACCATATCATAATTAGAAGTCTCACTTCAAATATTATAAGTAACTTTCCAATTCCTTTCTAATTAAAATAGAAGTCTCACTTCTATTAAAATTAGTAAGCCTACTATTACCACTATTAGAAGTCTCACTTCAAATAGAAATAGTAACTTTCCTTTTAGAGTTCAACTAGAATTAGATACTTTCTAATAATTGGGCTAGCGTGGGCACCACTAGGAATTCCTTAAAAAGCTGGCTCTAACTGGGACTCGCGACCCCACATCTCATGTGTAATCCGGGCCCACAGTTAATTGCAAATAACTCCACTATATAAATGCAATTGAACTCCAGTCTTGGGAATATTACATAGAAGACCCTAAACTTCCACATTAACACAAGTAGACCCCTCTATCAATATCCTTGGATCAATTGGACCTGTCTTCCAAACTAGATCCATATCTTATTATCCTTGAGCCCCAATTAATTATAATGATCATAGGTACCTTTCCAATTAACTCTTAATCGGAATGGGTGCGCACTTACCAATGATAAATCCATTAATTGGCACAACGGGATATTAGAGATAGATTCTGTAAGACCCCGACCCGAGAGACCTCGTTTAGAGTTGATTAAGTTGTGTTTTAGTTGTAAGTGTGTTTAGTGGTTTTGGATTAGTTGGGGATTAGAATAGCTTTTATGATAGCTTTGGGAAATTTGGAGAGCCTTTTGATTTGTGGGACCCTTTGGGGGTTCTTATTACGAATTGTACGAGATTGGGGGTTTACCGATGATTTAACAAAAAATCGTGTTTTTAACCCCATTGGACTTATCTTGTTAATCCCTACAACTTTCATGTTTTCATTCAAGGACCTTAAACCCGATTTTTCACTAATTGAGGGCAAAATGGTCTTTTTACCCAAAATCTGGACACCGATTTCAATGTCACCAAAAGGTGCAATATATATACTTTTTAGAAACTAGAAATTTTGCCGATCAACTTTGTCTTCTTCGTCGAATTCGTTTGAAGCCCCGAAAACCATGTTTTGAGCTCGATAAGTCTTTTAAGTTGTGGGCCCCACTCCCACTTACTATATATAGAAAGCTTCTTCTTCATTTTTCCCATTTCTGGCAAAAACCCTAGAGGAGGAGAGAAATCCCAGCCCTAAGGGTTTTCCCTTACCCTTTTTCTTGCCTCTTCATCTTCAATCCCCACTAAGTTAGTGCTAATGGGAAATTAGAGGCTACAATCTTCTTCCTCATCTCAAGGGCTTCATCTCGACACCATTTTTGAAGAAAACCGCCCACTCCAAAACTTGCTTTGGACAACACCTTGCTTTTTGAAGAACTTCCTTGTAAGTGATCTTCCTAAAAGTTTTATAATCTTGTTTGTTTAGCCCTAGGAAAACTCCATTTCAATTATTGGAAGATTCCGTCTTGTTTTAATTGGATTTTGATAATCTAGGGTTTGGATTTGGGGGTTTTGTGTATAGGTGTTTGATTGTGGGCTTAAGAGGTGATTAGAGCTCAAATTGATTTGCATTGGACCCAAGGCAAGTGGATGAAATGATTCTCATGTGTTTTATCATGTTTTATGCAAAATCTTGATTTGTCTTCATTAATGGTTTTAATGATTTATCATGTTTGATGGTTTAGTCTTATTGATTTTGAATGATGATTTGATGAGATAATGAGGTCAAGGAATAGCCCAATTATTCGTGAAGATATGTATGGAAGAAGGGGAAAGAAAGGAAATGGACAGGAGTTGGACAAGAGAAGAATTCAACCAAATGGGTTGAGATTCGTTACAGGACCGATCGATCGCCCATCAGGTCCGATCGATCGGACTGTAAATAACTGAGAGGGTTATCAGGACCGATCGATCGCCCATCAGGTCCGATCGATCGGACTGTAAATAACTGAGAGGGTTTTCAGGACCGATCGATCGCCCATCAGGTCCGATCGATCGGACTGAAATGAGATGAACTGTAAATTAAGAGAATTGTGGGACTATTTTCCAGATTCATTCCAAGCCCATACTCAAGTCCAATTCAGCTCTATCCCTTATCTTCTTATTTGAAGGCATTGAACCTATAATGATGCATTTAAATCCATGAATGAATTGGGTAAATTGCAAAGGGTTGTAGTGGGGAGGTATTATTTGGAGCCCCATTGTTATTAGGGACTTGTAAGGCATTACGTGAAGTCCGGAGGAAGGGGAAGCTCATCATGGAGATTCTATGAGATTTTCTAGATTGACCAATGTGTATAAGGACCCGGAATGTCCTTAACTCTTAAAGAGTACCAAAATTACATCATGATTGACATACGGGACCCTATTCACACTGATTCAATTCTAGAAACCCCATTGTTAGCCTGTAAAGGTATGGAAAACTTTTTGTATTCGATTTTCAACCAAACTCCTATTTTGGGATTTCAACCCATATGATACGACTAGACTATTTCAAGAGTACTAGAAGAGATGTGCTTAGCTTTTGCTAACCGGCATATGTCAACTTGAGGTGAATGTGTATTTTGTGCATCTTGGCACCCCGTTTCTTACTGTGCATGTGATTTGATTTATCGTATTTGACCTATGAGTCGGCACCACTAAGCTTGGACGACCTCGTCGGTTTGATCCACCGACTTGGGGTTCCTTCCCCTCCTGATAGTCAGCTGCAGTCTGGAATGTGCAGAGTTTTTACCCGGTTCGCTACCGTGGTCCCGCAGAGTATATATATATGTATATTATAGTATTTATCATTGTCCATCCTCACCTTGTGTGACTGAGGTCAATGATCCTATTAGGGTATGCGCTCTCTTCACTTCGGTGAGAGAGGATATAGCTTTGTGTGGGTTGCCATCTTGATAGTTCCTTATCCTTGGTACCTCTACTGTTTTATATCGTCCATGTGGTTGTTTAACAAATGATGCATTGTTTCTTATGAAATTCATTATTTATACGCAGGTTTTTCTTAACTCTTGCATAGTATCATTGTTTTATTATTGTTATATCTTTTCACCCACCTGCCAGACCGTCGTGTCTGATCCATTTATTTTGGTACTCAGGTCCCGAGCTTATTGCCTTTGAGGAGGAGCCGGAGGAGGCGGTCGGTGAACCGCAGCGAGTGATTGAGTGGCAAGCCGATGATGTCATGTAGACATTCGGCCTTGCCTTGAGAACGATACACTTTGGGAATTTATGATATCTTTATTTTAGGTTTCACTTGGTTGTACGGTCTTTGTTGACCGTTATTTTGGGGGCATTAATCAACTGATATTTTGTAAATATACTTAACTTTACTTTTGGGGAAAATATGCTTGATCATTGCTCATCCTGATATCTTGTCACGTTAACCATAAATCAGTCTTGTTTATGGATTTGAATGGTATTATCATGGTTTGCTACACGCTTCCGCAATCTTGAAAATATATTTGATATGGTTACATGTGAGATGATGTGTACAGATAATCCTCACCGCGGAACCCTGTGGGAAATCACGTGCACGGATAAATGTTCTTTTAATTCCGTGTGCGGTTTAGCCAAAGAGATGCACGTGGCGCGGCATCACCCCACCACTGTCCCGAATCCCGGACTCGGATCCTCTCTTTTTCCCCTAGTTTCCCGGTCCGGGGTCGCGACAGGACTGGTATCAGAGCGGGACATGTTTCAGGCAATTAAAAGAAACTAGAAATCTTAAGTACGTGGCGAGGATTCGTTAGATAGAATCGTGTGAGCAATGTGTGACCACCCTGTACTTGATTTATATGTGCTAACAATTTGTTTTGCAGCGTTATGCCACCTCGCAAAAGAACTGCAAACAGTAATCACGTTGCCAGTAACAGTGAGAATACAGAGCCTATTGGAGAGGAACCACAAGACAACAACATGCAGAACCAATTCCAACAGATGATGCGGGCTATGATAGACCAACAACGCCAGGCCAATGAGAATCAGGCTAGGCTCCAAGCACAAACATATGAGACACAGACCAGATTGTAAGAACAGATGCTTAAGAAAGACGAGGACCACGCTAGGGAGATAGCTCAAATGCAGGCACAGTTGTTGGGGGTATTAGAAAGGAGACCGGAACCAATCCCAGTTGCACCACCTGGTCCGGTAAACATTAGAGGGAATGATCCTAATGTGTTGTATGAGCGGTTCAGGAAGAGAGGACCGAAAGAATTTTTGGGGACTGAGGATCCAATGGCAGCAGATGATTGGCTTGAGCACACCGAAAACATATTTGAGATATTCATATGTACCGGTGTAGAACGTGTACAGCTTGCAGCCTCTATGTTTGTGGGTTTAGCAGATATTTGGTGGAAGACCGTCAAGGCAGAATACAGGACAATGGCTGATGCAGAAGCTTGGGTTAACTTCAAGAGACAATTTGGAGAAAAATATGTACCTGCACATGTCAAGAGACAAAAGGCAGCAGAATTTCAACAACTTGTGCAAGGGAACATGACAGTCCTCGAATACCTTACCAAATTCGAGAGATTGTCAAGGTATGCTCCAGAGTTGATAGACACGGTTGAGAAGAAGATAACCAAGTTCCTTGAGGGACTTCACCCGATTATTGAGAGGGATGCTACCGGAGTTGTACCACCCGTTACCTTTGAAGAAGCTGTCAAGAGAGCATACAAATTTGAGAACTTCCACAACAAGATCATCAAGAACCAAGGAAAGGGTCAAGGCCAACAGCAGAATTACCAACAAAGAAACAATCAGAACAAAAGGCCAAGGCAGGAACAGAATGTGCAGAATCCAGTGGTTTGTGTCCACTGTGGGAAAAAACCATGAGAGTGCCAATTGCCGTTTCATTACGGGAGCATGTTTTAGATGTGGCTCCATGAACCACCAAATGAAGGATTGTCCAAGGCCAGATAGACATAATAGGCAGCAGCAAGGAGCACAGCGTCAGGCACCACCTCAAAATGCGTTAGTGGTCCAGAATCAAGCAAGGCCACTACAACAACAGGCACCTCAGCAACAGTTTAGGCCACAGTAGCAACAACAACAACAACAACAGGCCCGTCAGCAAGGGCAGAATCAGAATCAGAATCAGCATCCTCAGAACAAGAACAGGAATGCACAGCAAGGCAGGCAACAGCAAGGACAAAACAGGCCACCACAAAGGGCACAACTCTATGCTGTCAATAGAGCTGATGCAGAGGCTGAAGGCAATGTAGTGGAAGGTACACTTCTCGTCTGTGGTTTTGATGCTAAGGTTTTGTTTGACCCTGGCTCTACTCACTCATTCCTATCTCCAAAATTTGCTAAGTTGATTGATATGCATGCTAGAGAGTTGAGTTTCATTTTGACTGTGACTACCCCTTTAGGTAAGGAAGTTGTTTGTAGAACTTTTTACCCTAGTTGTCCAGTCATGATAGGAGAAGTAGTATTACCGGCAGATCTCATTTTATTAGAGATGCAAGATTTTGATGTCATCCTAGGGATGGATTGGTTAGCAGGATACCATGCTACTATGGATTGTTTCCATAAGACCTTAACTTTTAAGTTATAGGAGACCCAAGCAGGGGTGTTGTTTCAGGGAGAGAGGAGTAATTCTGGTGCAGGATTTATTTCAGCGTTGAAGGCTGATAGGCTTCTAAAAAGTGGTTGTGAGGGTTATTTGGCGTTTATCACGGAGGATAAACGGTCCCTAGGGGTGGAGGAGATCCCAATTGTTTGTGAGTTTCCGGATGTTTTTCCGGAGGAGATACCTGGATTGCCACCCATTAGAGAGATAGACTTCACTATTGAGTTGTTACCGGGGACTGCTCCAATATCTATCGCACCTTACAGAATGGCCCCGGCAGAATTGGGAGAGTTGAAGATGCAATTGCAAGAACTTTTGAACAAAGGTTTTGTGAGACCTAGTGTGTCACCGTGGGGAGCACCAGTTTTGTTTGTAAAGAAGAAGAATGGTTCCATGAGAATGTGTATTGACTATAGAAGATTGAACCAAGTGACCATCAAAAACAAATATCCATTGCCAAGGATAGATGAATTGTTTGATCAGTTGCAAGGAGCTGCTTATTTTTCGAAGATTGATTTGAGGTCAGGCTACCATCAGTTGAGAGTTAGAGATTCAGATGTACCAAAAACAGCCTTTCGGACAAGATATGGACACTATGAGTTTCTAGTGATGCCATTTGGTTTGACTAATGCACCGGCAGTTTTCATGGCATTGATGAACAAAATATTTGCAGAGTATTTGGATCAGTTTACAGTGGTGTTTATTGATGATATTTTAGTGTATTCAAAGACCAAAGAAGAGCACGAAGAACATTTGAGGATAGCACTCCAGCTTTTGAGGGAGAATCAGTTGTTTGCAAAACTTAGTAAGTGTGAATTTTGGTTGGACCAAGTCACATTTTTGGGTCATATCATCTCCAAGGAAGGATTATCAGTGGACCCGTCCAAGATTGAGGCAGTCATGAATTGGGATAGACCGAAGAACGCATCAGAGATCAGGAGTTTTCTTGGATTGGCAGGATATTATCGGAGGTTTGTGCAAGGATTTTCGTCGATTGCGTCACCTCTGACGAAGTTGACAAGGAAGAATGCACCATATGTTTGGACGGACAAGTGTGAAGTTAGTTTCCAAGAGCTGAAGAAGAGATTGACTACAGCTCCAGTCCTCACTTTGCCATCTGGGAGCGGCGGTTTTACCATTTTTACCGATGCTTCAAATGTTGGACTTGGATGCGTGTTAATGCAAAATGGGAAGGTAGTTGCATATGGATCCCGGCAGTTGAAAGATCATGAGAAGAACTATGCAACACATGATCTCGAGTTGGCCGCAGTTGTTTTAGCTTTGAAGATGTGGAGACACTACCTCTATGGAGAGAAGTTTGAGGTTCACTCTGATCACCGTAGTCTACAGTACTTGTTTTCTCAGAAGGAGTTGAACATGAGGCAAAGAAGATGGATGGAATATATGAAGGACTATGATTTTCCAATCAAGTATCACCCGGGGAAAGCGAATGTAGTTGCAGATGCCTTGAGTAGAAAGTCAGTGAGCATGGCAAGTCTTCGGGGGACTTATGTGGTACAACAGTTAGAAGAGTTGGGAGTAGAATTTCATCCACTAAGAGGTGTCATGTTAGCAAACATGTCAGTGTCAGAGCCTTCGTTCATTCAGAAGATCAAAGAGAATCAGTTACAAGACCCAGAGTTGGCTAAGATTTCTGAGCACTTAGCAGATCGTCCGGATTTTCGTGTTGTAGATGAAGTTTTGTATTATAGAGACCGTCTGTGTGTGCCTAACTTGGAGGACTTGAGGAATGATATCATGTCTGAGGCTCACAATACCAAGTATTCCATACACCCGGGCAGTACGAAAATGTATCAGAATTTGAAGGGCAGATTTTGGTGGAATAACATGAAGAGAGAGATAGCAGCTTTCGTCTCTCGTTGTATGATATGTCAATTAATCAAGGCAGAACACCAGAAGCCTCCAGGGTTACTACGGCCATTAGAGATTCCGGAATGGAAATGGGAGCATATTACCATGGACTTCATATCGGGTTTACCAAAGACTAGTAAGGGCAATGATGCTATTTGGGTCATAGTGGACCGTCTCACCAAGTCAGCTCATTTCCTACCGATGAAGACTGGGAAGAAAATGCATATGTTACCTTTGGCACAGTTGTTTGTCACAGAGATTGTCAGTCGTCATGGACAGCCAGTTTCCATCACATCTGATAGAGACAGCAGATTTGTCTCAAGATTTTGGAAGACATTGCATGAGTCTATGGGTACGAAGTTACAGTTCAGCACAGCCTATCACCCACAGACCGATGGTCAGTCAGAAAGGACAATTCAGACCCTTGAGGATATGCTTCGAGCCTGTGTGCTAGATTTCAAAACTCAGTGGGATGAAGCCTTACCGTTATGTGAGTTCGCTTACAACAACAGTTTCCACTCGAGTATCGGTATGGCACCTTTTGAGGCTTTGTATGGCAGAAGGTGTAGAACACCTGTTTGTTGGGAAGAAGTTGGTACTCGCAGTTTCCATGGACCGACCATTGTTAGTGAGACAAGCGACAAGGTCAAGTTGATCCAAGAACGTCTGAAAGTGGCTCAGAGTAGACAGAAGAGTTATGCAGACTCCCACAGAAGGGATTTACAATTTAAAGAAGGAGATAAGGTTTTCTTGAAAGTGTCACCTACTCGTGGAACTTTGAGGTTTGGACAGAAGGGCAAATTGTATAGGAGATACATTGGACCGTATGACATTGTGAGTAGGATTGGTGATGTGGCTTACAGGTTAGCCTTACCACCCGAACTCTCCGGCGTACACAATGTTTTTCATGTGTCTATGTTGAAGAAGTACGTTCCTGACAGACTACACATACTCCGTTATGAGCCGTTAGAAATTCGAGAAGATGCGACCTATGTTGAGAAGCCTAAGCAGATCATTGACACCAAGGAACAAGAATTGAGAACTCGGACTATTTAGTGGGTCAAGGTACTTTGGGAGAATCATGGACCGGAAGAAGCAACTTGGGAATTACGGGATCAAGTTCAGAAGAAGTACCCACATCTCCTACCGGAGGTGAGTTTTAATTGCCATTTGGAGGACCAAATGTCCTAAGGGGTGGAGGATGTAAGACCCCGACCCGAGAGACCTCGTTTAGAGTTGATTAAGTTGTGTTTTAGTTGTAAGTGTGTTTAGTGGTTTTGGATTAGTTGGGGATTAGAATAGCTTTTATGATAGCTTTGGGAAATTTGGAGAGCCTTTTGATTTGTGGGACCCTTTGGGGGTTCTTATTACGAATTGTGTGAGATTGGGGGTTTACCGATGATTTCCAAGAATCGTGTTTTTAACCCCATTGGACTTATCTTGTTAATCCCTACAACTTTCAACTAATTGAGGGCAAAATGGTCTTTTTACCCAAAATCTGGACACCGATTTCAATGTCACCAAAAGGTGCAATATATATACTTTTTAGAAACTAGAAATTTTGCCGATCAACTTTGTCTTCTTCGTCGAATTCGCTTGAAGCCCCAAAAACCATGTTTTGAGCCCGATAAGTCTTTTAAGTTGTGGGCCCCACTCCCACTTACTATATATAGAAAGCTTCTTCTTCATTTTTCCCATTTCTGGCAAAAACCCTAGAGGAGGAGAGAAATCCCAGCCCTAAGGGTTTTCCCTTACCCTTTTTCTTGCCTCTTCATCTTCAATCCCCACTAAGTTAGTGATAATGGGAAATTAGAGGCTACAATCTTCTTCCTCATCTCAAGGGCTTCATCTTGACACCATTTTTGAAGAAAACCGCCCACTCCAAAACTTGCTTTGGACAACACCTTGCTTTTTGAAGAACTTCCTTGTAAGTGATCTTCCTAAAAGTTTTATAATCTTGTTTGTTTAGCCCTAGGAAAACTCCATTTCAATTATTGGAAGATTCCGTCTTGTTTTAATTGGATTTTGATAATCTAGGGTTTGGATTTGGGGGTTTTGTGTATAGGTGTTTGATTGTGGGCTTAAGAGGTGATTAGAGCTCAAATTGATTTGCATTGGACCCAAGGCAAGTGGATGAAATGATTCTCATGTGTTTTATCATGTTTTATGCAAAATCTTGATTTGTCTTCATTAATGGTTTTAATGATTTATCATGTTTGATGGTTTAGTCTTATTGATTTTGAATGATGATTTGATGAGATAATGAGGTCAAGGAATAGCCCAATTATTCGTGAAGATATGTATGGAAGAAGGGGAAAGAAAGGAAATGGATAGGAGTTGGACAAGAGAAGAATTCAACCAAATGGGTTGAGATTCGTTACAGGACCGATCGATCGCCCATCAGGTCCGATCGATCGGACTGTAAATAACTGAGAGGGTTATCAGGACCGATCGATCGCCCATCAGGTCCGATCGATCGGACTGTAAATAACTGAGAGGGTTATCAGGACCGATCGATCGCCCATCAGGTCCGATCGATCGGACTGTAAATAACTGAGAGGGTTTTCAGGACCGATCGATCGCCCATCAGGTCCGATCGATCGGACTGAAATGAGATGAACTGTAAATTAAGAGAATTGTGGTACTATTTTCCAGATTCATTCCAAGCCCATACTCAAGTCCAATTCAGCTCTATCCCTTATCTTCTTATTTGAAGGCATTGAACCTATAATGATGCATTTAAATCCATGAATGAATTGGGTAAATTGCAAAGGGTTGTAGTGGGGAGGTATTATTTGGAGCCCCCATTGTTATTAGGGACTTGTAAGGCATTACGTGAAGTCCGGAGGAAGGGGAAGCTCATCATGGAGATTCTATGAGATTTTCTAGATTGACCAATGTGTATAAGGACCCGGAATGTCCTTAACTCTTAAAGAGTACCAAAATTACATCATGATTGACATACGGGACCCTATTCACACTGATTCAATTCTAGAAACCCCATTGTTAGCCTGTAAAGGTATGGAAAACTATTTGTATTCGATTTTCAACCAAACTCCTATTTTGGGATTTCAACCCATATGATACGACTAGACTATTTCAAGAGTACTAGAAGAGATGTGCTTAGCTTTTGCTAACCGGTATATGTCAACTTGAGGTGAATGTGTATTTTGTGCATCTTGGCACCCCGTTTCTTACTGTGCATGTGATTTGATTTATCGTATTTGACCTATGAGTCGGCACCACTAAGCTTGGACGACCTCGTCGGTTTGATCCACCGACTTGGGGTTCCTTCCCCTCCTGATAGTCAGCTGCAGTCTGGAATGTGCAGAGTTTTTACCCGGTTCGCTACCGTGGTCCCGCAGAGTATATATATATGTATATTATAGTATTTATCATTGTCCCTCCTCACCTTGTGTGACTGAGGTCAATGATCCTGTTAGGGTATGCGCTCTCTTCACTTCGTGAGAGAGGATATAGCTTTGTGTGGGTTGCCATCTTGATAGTTCCTTATCCTTGGTACCTCTACTGTTTTATATCGTCCATGTGGTTGTTTAACAAATGATGCATTGTTTCTTATGAAATTCATTATTTATACGCAGGTTTTTCTTAACTCTTGCATAGTATCATTGTTTTATTATTGTTATATCTTTTCACCCACCTGCCAGACCGTCGTGTCTGATCCATTTATTTTGGTACTCAGGTCCCGAGCTTATTGCCTTTGAGGAGGAGCCGGAGGAGGCGGTCGGTGAACCGCAGCGAGTGATTGAGTGGCAAGCCGATGATGTCATGTAGACATTCGGCCTTGCCTTGAGAACGATACACTTTGGGAATTTATGATATCTTTATTTTAGGTTTCACTTGGTTGTACGGTCTTTGTTGACCGTTATTTTGGGGGCATTAATCAACTGATATTTTGTAAATATACTTAACTTTACTTTTGGGGAAAATATGCTTGATCATTGCTCATCCTGATATCTTGTCACGTTAACCATAAATCAGTCTTGTTTATGGATTTGAATGGTATTATCATGGTTTGCTACACGCTTCCGCAATCTTGAAAATATATTTGATATGGTTACATGTGAGATGATGTGTACAGATAATCCTCACCGCGGAACCCTGTGGGAAATCACGTGCACGGATAAATGTTCTTTTAATTCCGTGTGCGGTTTAGCCAAAGAGATGCACGTGGCGCGGCATCACCCCACCACTGTCCCGAATCCCGGACTCGGATCCTCTTTTTCCCCTTAGTCCCGGTCCGGGGTCGCGACAGATTCCATCTTGACCATTGAATGATCCCACAGCTCTACTACCACGTACCCAAATCACCGAGGTGTTGACCTACAGTTGGCCTCACTCATTGGTGACTCAAAGCAAATGAATAGATAGAAACTTGAGGTCATTAATGTCTCAGGATTGAGAGCTATTGCTACGAAATTATGAGAGCAGACCTTAAAGTAAAGACAGTGTTTATAAGGTGCTTCTCATGGTCCTTCAATACATCCAATGTACCAGCACTATGAACCAGAATCTTCCATTCTGATGATCGAGACAAATCACACTATCTCATAGTGATCAAAGTGCTGCAACCTTGTCAGTATGAGATGTCCAGTCTTATCACTGGTTGTGAAGATATTTAAGTATAAGATTTGTCACACATGTCACTCGTATGTGGACCTCATCCATACACATGTGTTACATCTAATATACTTGTGGACTCCGGTTCATCTCATGAACCATCATGTCATTCGTATTGGTTATGTGCAAGTATATAATAAATCACCATTCATCTCATGAAAGGAAAGCATGAATATACTGATAAATAAAGAAATTAATCAATTTATTATATCATCTACTGGATTGAGTCCATAAAACTAACAATCTCCCACTTGGGCTCAATGCCAGTTAGAGTTGCATCTGATGCACATCCCGTCTACTTATAGCTCAAAAGACTTTGGTAGTCAAAAGCTTAGTAAATGGATTCTCCTAGAGTGTCTGTAGAGGCTATCTTGGTGATCGCACATCACCTCTCTGCAAAATCTATCTGACCATGTATAACTTCCTCTGTACATGCTCTTTGGCTCTTGGGCTCTTGGGTTCCTTGGACTTAGCGTCTGCCTTGCTGTTATCACAGTAAACTGTGAGCGGCTGTCTTGCCAAAAGTACTACTCCAAGTTCCATAAGGAATCTTTTTAGCCAATCTGCTTCCGTAGTTGCTTCTCAAGTTGCTACAACATAAGTACATACCCAGAAGTTGATTTCCTGGAATCCTGATCTGACTAGAAGTCAGTATCTATGTAACCGACTGGAATCAACTAATCACTGCTATAACTCAACTTGTGATCTCTAGTTCTTCTCAAGTATTCGAGAACACATCTTACAACATTCAATGATAAAGACCTGGGCTAGACTGATATCTGCTGACTAGGCCTATTGCGTGACAGATATCCGGTCTAGTACAAAGCATAGCTTATCGTACCAGAACCTTATCTATGTACACATCATTGGAATAAGCCTATCATCCTATTTTTCCGGTCTCAATGGAAATTGATTCCTAGGATGTACCTGGCTTCTCCAAAATCCTTTATTATCAAAAGTCTTAGCCAACCAAAACTTTTACTGTTGACGATATCCCTATGTCACTCCATGGGAGAAGGATGTCGTCGACAAATAATACCAAAAAAACTACCCTGCATTCTTGACTTTTCATTTACACATGACTTATCTGGATTCTGATAAAAATCAAGTGACTTGATTTCCTTGTCAAAATGGATGTTCCTGTTTTGGGATACCTGCTGTAATCCATAAATGGACTTATGCAGCCTGCAAACTCTTTGCACTTGGTTAATAGCTATAGAACCATCTGGCTACATCATATAGATGTTTTCCTCAAGATTGCCGTCGTGAGACGCTGTCTTGACATCCATTTGTCAAATCTCGTCATCGAGATGAACCGCAATGGATAAGAGTATCTGGATGGAACTCTTCCATCTGGCTCTCCTTTTCTTTTGTAGACTCACTTGCACCCAATACGTTTGCTATTGGCAGGCAAGTCCACAAGTATCCAGACATGATTAGAGTACAAAGACTCCACCTCAGCTTTTATAGCATCTAACCAACGTCCGAAAACTATGTCATTAACTACTTTATCATAGTTATAGGGATCTTGTTCTGGTTCTTCCGGGATTGCCTCGTAAGACTCTTCCTAGACCGAGAACATGTCAAGGGTCCTGACTATACTCCCACTATGACAAGGCACTGGTGTAACTACTGGGTTTGGTATGGGCGGATTTTCTTAAGGTTTGGTTATTCTTGGATTTGGAATTGATCTCTCTTGAATTTCTTCCAAGATAACTATTTCTAAAGATTTCCAGTTAATCTTATAATCTCCCTCCAGAAAACCGCATTGGTGCTGTGAAGCACTTTTTGCTCTCTGGGATTACAGAGCAACCAACCTTTAGTTCCTTTTGGGATAGAATATAAATATATATATTTCCGACTTCGATTTCGACTAATCCGTCTTATCCTTCAGCACGTGTGCCGGACAACCCTGAAAACGTTGTAGACTAGGCTTTTGCCCTATCCATAACTCACTGGAAGTCTCAAGTATAGACTTAGATGGAATGAGGTTTAGTATATATATTTCAGTTTCCATATCCCAAAATATAGGTAATCCGTAGAAACTCAATCATAGACTTGATCATATCTAAAAGAGTCTTGTTCCTTCTTTCTGCTACTCCTTTCTGTTAAGGCAAACCAGGAGCAGACTTTTGGGATCAAATCCCATTTTTTGATAAGTATCCCATAAAATTAGTGGAGAGATATTCACCTCATCGATCTCATCGAAGAGTATTTATACTTTTACCTAATTGCTTTTCCGCTTCCGCACGAAGACTCTTTGAACTATTCAAAAATCTTGGACTTGCGGTGCATAAGGTATACGTATTCATATCTCGAGTAATAATCAGTGAAAGTGATGAAATACCCATATCAATCTCTCACTCTAATATTATGGGTCCATACACATCAGTATATACTATCTCCAATAAATCTTTAGCCCTACTGCCCTTAGATGAATAAGGGTCTTTTCGTCATTTTGCCTTCCAAACAAGATTTGCAGACAGGCATTGATTCTACCACCAATGAAGGCAAGATACCATCTTTCACTAGCCTGTCAATCCTGTTTAGGTTTATATGACCTAGCCTCTTAGGTGCCAAAGTTTGTTGGATTAGATGAAGGTGACTACCTCTTTAATGATGGTCTTTTATTAACATCAGTGTCATGTATCTCATACATTGTGGGAGTTAACAAATAAAATCCATTGATTACCATGTCAGAATATATAAGAGTACCGCTCTTCTTTATGACAATTTAATTACCAAAAGTAGCAGAATAACTCTTATTCATCATACTAGAAATTAAAATTTCGTCTTAAAACGGTACATATAATGTATCTGACAAAATCAACTTAATATTTGAAAGCACCTAAGTTACTACTCCTACTGACACTGCTTCTGCCTTGGCTTCCGATCCCAGGTTAATACTGATTTCCCCGTCATTAATCCTCCTGGTTACCTGTAACTCCTACAACATATTACTGATGTAATTAGTTGCACCGAAGTCTACAAACCAAGATTCTAAAGTACTAGTTGCAAACTAACTTCAGAAACAAGTGACTCAATCATACCTGAGGTTTTTTTCTTTGACAGAAATCGTGGACAATTCCTCTTCCAATGTCCTGTCATACCACAGTGGAAATAGTTTCCCTTTGCTCTCGTATCCTTGACCTTGGCCACACCACTAGTGGAACCATACTCCACCTTAGGACCTTTGATGACTGATTTCTTCTTGCTATCCCTGTCTTTGCCTTTCGGCTTAGACTTAGCAAATGACTTTTCTGTCATGAGGGCAGTTGGTCTTTTCTTCATGATTTCCTCAAACACTACCAGCTGGCGAGACAGCACAGCTATGGTCATTTCCAATTTATTATAATTGATCTTGAAATGTTTGAATGAGTCTGGTAGTGATTGAATGATCATGTCGATCTGCGATTCTGTATCAAACGTAGTCCCCAGTACATCTAACTCATTCAATGCCAACTTCATTTGTAACAAATGTTTTTGTACTGGGGATCCCTCAGCCATCTTTGTCTCCATCAGCACTTTTATAGCAGCCTGCCTAGCAGGCCTGACCTGGTCTGCAAACATCTCCTTTGAGTTCGATATAATATCCTATGCTGACTTATAGGATTGATGTTGTTCTTCCAAAACAGTAGACATGGATGCCTGAATAAAACATCTGGCCATCTCATTGTCATTGGTCCAGTTGGTGTAAAAGTTTTTCACAATCTGTGGTGCATCAGGCTCAGGCTCAGTAAGGGAGGGTATAGTAAGGACATATTTGCAACTTGAACCTGTCAAGATAATATCCAGGTTCCTTTTCCAGTCTACATAGTTGGATCCCATCAACTTATTCAGGTTAAGGATGGTCGCAAGTGGATTGAAAGTATTCGAATTCATGCTGTATAAATTAAAGCACATAACCATACATTCAATGAAAGAATATAAATGACATTAGGGTTTAGTATTCTACCAAATTCATATGGAAATCCTCATAAGCACTGAATTTAGAATACATCGGAATCCTAATCCCCTAGGGCATGCCTCCTTGGGGAGTGCAAATGCCCCATAGATTGGTGCGGATCAAAGTCGTCAAAATTAAGATTAAGACTAACTATCCTTGATCCCCAATCATTCATTATCATCTAGGTATCTCATACCAAATAATGTATAACTCCCGATTGGCTTTGGTTTCTAAAATACATGAGGCGAATCCTTAGGGATACTACATCATTATTTTAGTTAAGTGTGACCCACCAACTAATATTGCATGACAACTACGATGGGCAGCTCCTCCTTGGGGAGTGAACCCCCACCACGTCTCACCAATACTATCCATTGGAGATCCATATCTAGTAACCAGACAAATAAAAGCCCTCCGTGGGGAACGGCCACTCTCTTGGTGGCGCGAGGCTAATACTTTCCTTACAATGGACATATGGTGGAAAACCATGGGGATTTTTCAATTTAAATGCCCCGCTCTTACTTAATATTTTAGAATTGAGGATTTCCTTTTTAAGGTATTAGGCCCTCATATATAAATATATGAATCATCAAATCATCTCATGATATGATCTAAGATTGGTTCCAAGTCAAGTTATTTTAAGGAAAGTCCAGTTTCTTAAATTAGTGTTACCAATGTGTCCATCTCATGGGTCATCACACTAATTAGAACTCTTTCCAAAAATTAATTTGATTTGACCAATATTAGTAACTTGCTATGTTTGGATCAGATTTGAAAAAATTCAAAATAAAGCATTCAACTATAAATAGAAAATGCTAAAGTTAGAAACTAGTCCTCTCCTCCACATGGCCCAAGCAGAATAGACTTCTTGGACTTCTAGACTTTCCAAAAATTTGGAATTCCTCAAACTCTTTGGGAAACTCCAAAACACCTTTGGTAATCTTCAAACTCTTTGATTAGGAGTCCAGCTTCACTTTCCTTCTTCGTCTCAGACATCGCCAGAATTTACAAATTTAGAAATTACATAAATTCCTATGTCTCTACGATGAGACTTACATGATAATCTATTAATGGAAATTAAAGGCTCATAAGGAATTTCACCATGCCTTGCCCTAAACCGAGAAAACAAGGAAACCATGATGCCCTTTACAACTTGCCAAAAATAAACATTCAACCATAAAAAAAAGTAAAAGACTTGTGGGCCATATGGAGAGAACATGATAACCTGCATGTTTATATCTCATACTAAAAAAGCAACTCACAAAGCCAGGTTACCAAACAATAATGGAAAGACAGAATGCCAAATATTGCCACTACTATGATTCATGCCCTAAGCAGAGGGGGTCCGGGGGTGTCCCCCGGCGGGGTTCGAGCTCGCGGGGGCTCGGGGGCAGTGCCCCCGAAACAAAAACAAAAACTACGATCTGCTATGTCAGTCTATTCGGTCGACCAGCCTCAGTGTCTTCGGTCGACCAGCCTCAGTGTCTTCGGTCGACCTACCAGAGGGTCGGTCGACCGCCCTAACGGAAATCTGCAGGTTGAGTTTTTCTATTTCGTTTCCAAACATCTCCAGAACTCTTCTGAAGACTCCCAATGGCTTCCTACCACCATTCCATCATTGTTAAACCTTTTTGTGACTATCCAAACATGGATTTACTAATTATCCAAGCAAAACCATCAAAACTGATCCGTACATAGCCCTTGATCTATCCTCTTCGCATCTCATGTAAAGATTAGATCAAGCTTACTGACCTAACATGATTAGAGATGAGGTAAGGCTCTGATACCAATTGTTGGAAATAGGGTGGGCCTCTAGGATAGGTTTCAAAACTTTTGACCCACTTGATGCAGGGATCAACTATCCAGAAGGCCACAAAACCCAATCCAAGATCCAAGTCCTCAATCTCAGCCATCATGATCAATAAATACAATCTATCTAGAAGATAGAAACAGTAACTAACAAGCATCCATAATAATCTACAACATGCAAGGAAGTGGATTATACCTTTGGAGCTCGGTTGTGCTCTAATGGAGAAGTTGCGTCTTTCTTTGATGATGAAACGCTTTCACTAATCAAATAGGGATCTCCAAGACCTCTTGATCTTCCACGCTATGACCCGTATCAGATTCTCCTTTTTCTCAAGAAGATGGTGGGATCTCCAAGAGAAAACTACTAGGAACTCTAGGGAGGAACTAGAAAGAGAACTAGAATAGGGAGAGGAGAAAGAACTCGTGCAACTTTTGCACTAGAGAGGGCTGGGCGTGAATCCCTATGTATGGAGCATGCATGGGACGTCCAGCCCTCCTCTCCTCTATTTATAGCTTTTGCAAGCCCCACTTACTAATTTCCATTAGAAGTCTTACTTCCAAAAATTAGTAGCTATCTCTTCTTAATTAAAATAGAAGTCTTACTTCCATTAATTAATTAGTAACTTACCATATCATAATTAGAAGTCTCACTTCAAATATTATAAGTAACTTTTCAATTCCTTTCTAATTAAAATAGAAGTCTCACTTCTACTAAAATTAGTAAGTTTACTATTACCACTATTAGAAGTCTCACTTCAAATAGAAATAGTAACTTTCCTTTTAGAGTTCAACTAGAATTAGATACTTTCTAATAATTGGGCTAGCGTGGGGACCACTAGGGATTCTTTAGAAAGCTGGCTCCAACTGGGACTCGCGACCCCACATCTCATGTGTAATCCGGGCCCACAGTTAATTGCAAATAACTCCACTATATAAATGCAATTGAACTCCAGTCTTAGGAATATTACATAGAAGACCCTAAACTTCCACTTTACCACAAGTAGACCCCTCTATCGATATCCATGGATCAAATGGACCTGTCTTCCAAACTAGATCCATATCTTATTATCCTTGAGCCCCAATTAATTATAATGATCATAGGTACCTTTCCAATTAACTCTTAATCAGATTGGGTGCGCACTTACCAATGATAAATCCATTAATTGGCACAAGGGGATATTAGAGATAGATTCCATCTTGACCATTGAATGTTCCCACAGCTCTACTACCACATACCCAAATCACCGAGGTGTTGACCTACAGTTGGCCTCACTCATTGGTGACTCAAAGCAAATGAATAGATAGAAATTTGAGTTCATTAATATCTCAGGGGTGAGAGCCTATTGCTACGGAATTATGAGAGCATACCTTAAAGTAAAGACAGTGTTTATAAGGTGCTTCTCATAGTCCTTCAATTCATCCAATGTACCAGCACTATGATCCAGAATCTTCCATCTGATGATCGAGACAAATCACACTATCTCATAGTGATCAAAGTGCTGCAACCTTGTCAGTATGAGATGTCCAGTCTCATCACTGGTTGTGAAGATATTTAAGTATAAGATTTGTCACACATATCTCCCGTATGTGGATCTCATCCATAAACATGTGTTACATCTAATATACTTGTGGACTCCGGTTCATCTCATGAACCATCATGTCATTCGTATTGGTTATGTGCAAGTATATAATAAATCACCATTCATCTCATGAAAGGAAAGCATGAATATACTGATAAATAAAGAAATTAATCAATTTATTATATCATCTACTGGATTGAGTCCATAAAACTAGCAAAACTTCAATCTCTCCTCTCTGACTTTGGTCTTCCTCAAATTGGAGCGTCTTACATGCACTGACATTTGTGACTCCCCTGTCATCTTTGGCAAGAGCAAGAACCTTCATTTCCTGCCTCAACCTCAATCTCCACTAAGTCATTGAACCTATTTCACGTTGATCTGTGGGGTCCAGCACCCATTCCCTCAATAAGTGGTTTGAGATATTATCTTCTTTTTGTGGATGGTTTTTCTAGATTTTCTATAAATTTGAAGTTTATGATGTGTTTTGTTTGTTTCCTTTAAATCCAAGGTTGAAAATCTTCTTGATCACAAAATCAAAAGCGGGGGGGGGGGGGTGTTTTACCGGTTGTTTTAGTTTTGAGAAATATCTCTCTACATGCAACATCAACCATCGAATTTTCTAACCCTATACACCAAAACAAAATGGTGTATTTAAGCGCAAGCACATGCACATTGTTGAATCCGGGCTCACAATTGATGTGATCAATGCGATAAATAAAATACTGCAAGTACATGGCTGCCTATAGGAGACAGTGGCAAGAACGGGTCGAACTCACAGGAAGCTATTTAGAGAAACTTTTAGATAAAGGAAACTAACTAATTATCACTTAAGGAAAGTTTTGAATAAATTTAGAAATAAAAGCAAGCAACTAATTTAGAAATATGAAATCCACCAATTGATGAAAGTGATTAGAGCATAGGAATCCAATAAGCATCCACCAATTACTTATCAAGTAACTCTAACTTATTCCAATTTTTACTTCAAACCAAAGATAAATCAATATTTTTGACTTGAAAATTTTGTACTTTATAAATCTTTTTTTTTAATTAAAAAATCTAAAACCCAAGACCTCATTCACTTCATAAAAGAATAAAAATAATCTAAGCACTACTGATCGAAAGTAAGCATAAACCATAAAAAAGACCTAAGTTCAAAGCATTGCCTATCAAAGTTAAACATGGATAATAAAAGGTCAATTTTTATTTTAAAAAATTAAGAATGGAGGTTTGCCTAGGGCACGATGACAAGTCTATTAATCAATAAACACATAAACATGTGAAAACAAGTTTGAACTACTAGACAAATAAAAGGCAATCACTTATCTTCATCCATAACCCCAATCAAGAAATTATCCCTCCATTGCAAAGAAGATGAATTGATTTCTCATTAAAAATTGCATCTTTACAGTCTTCTCCTTCAAGTGATTTCTTGGACAAGGCCCAAAGCTACCCAAAATAAATATATATATCACTACTAAAAAAATGGCTTGTTGTGTCGGTTTTTAAGTGACACAACAAGTCTGATGTGTCGGGTTTTTTAGATTGGCAAAGCGACACAAGTAGTGGTGACACAACAGATTTTAGTAAAACCGACACAACAGATATAGCACTTGTGTCGGTTTTTAGCATTCCATATATGGAAATTTGCTTTGGGAAAGCACAAACCGACACAACAGATATAGCACTTGTGTCGGTTTGTAAGTATAAACTGACACAACAGGTATAGCACTTGTGTCGGTTTGTAAGTATAAACTCACACAACAGGTATACTACTTGTGTCGGTTTTTAGCATTTCATATCTGGAAATTTGCTTTGGAAAAGCACAAACCAACACAAGAAATAGAACCGTTGTGTCGGTTTTTTTTTAAACTGTACAAAATTGGATCCCCTCTTGTGTCACTTTTAATAGATCACCTGTTTCGAAAAAATAATGTACATATATATATGAACATCAATTGACCTGTATAGAAGCATTGCCATCCACAACAATCTCAAAAACAATTTCATTTCATTACTAAATAATCCCATTATCCAACTATCCAAAATATAACCTCAAACATTTACAAAACCCACAAAAAAAAAACCTAATTAGCCTGCTAGTCTAACACCATGCGAGAAAATGATTTCACGTTTAGCTTTTATCCATTCATCTACAAAAGCCACAAAATGATTTCCCGTCATAGCCGCGTTCTATTAAGTTCAATCTACAAAAAAAGAAAAAACAAAACAAAACAAATAGTTAGGATTCAATATATCGTAAAACGATAAAATTCATTATATAGTACAAAATGCAAATACGCTACATGTTCACATGGGTTGAATACTTTGTGGGTCTATTCCATGTTTTGTATCTACGAAGAAAACACTTCATTTTATGTCTATATTTGCATATTCCTCTGATGGTGTAGTTATAGCTTTTACCATCAGTGGCCCCCGAAAAATGTAACATATTATTATTAGTGAGTACCAAACTAGAAAGAACTTGTCTTTCTTCATCTATATTTCAGTAAAGTGCCCAAAAAATATTACCACCTGTTAGTGCACATCTGTTGACAAGTATAAAGAAATTACTAAAATGAATGATTTGAGTGAAACAAGTAAATAGGACAAGCTCAACTTCTTAACAAACCTTTTTAATCAGTGGAAACCTCATAGGTAATGGGAAAAGTTCATTTCATTCTGTCCGGTATTTGAGGGAATATGACCTTTTGGTTCTATGATGACAGGTTGTTCAACTCACCAAGTTCGATTTCAGGCTTGCAAATAAGCTGGACACAGATCTGCAAAAGCTAAGATGCAGAGTTAATTATCATGCTTTGCAATTCACGGACCCCATAGTTGAAATGGGTAGGAAATTGACGCAGAGGATGAGGGAGAAAAGCAAGCATTTCATTGCCTTACACCTGAGGTAGTCTATCTTGTTATTGGTTTGATATATGTTTAAGTTTGAAACCTTTTAGTTGTATACTTAATGGTATTTTATACTTTGGAACCATTCAAACTGAAAGAAAGAAATTAAAGATAAATCAGAAGGTTTTCTGATGAATTGAAAGGTGTCTTATCCTAGGCTTGAACCTGATATGCTTGCATTTTCTGGATGCTACTATGGCGGTGGAGAAAAGGAAAGAGCAGAACTCGGTGCTATCCGCAAGAGGTGGAAAACCTTGCATGTAAGTATGCTGATGCAAGTGTTTGATTAAGGTGGTGTGATTGTGCAGCTACTAGAGGAGTGCAAACATGTCTTATATGCTTTTCAAATGTTTACACAGACGAGCAACCCAGACAAGGAACGGAGGCATGGAAAGTGTCCACTCACTCCTGAAGAGGTTGGGCTTATGCTGAGGGCATTGGGGAGGTTTATGGAGGAGAAGAGACATTAGCACCCTTCAAAGCACTCTTTCCTAACTTTCATTCGAAAGATACTTTAGCGATGTCTTTGTAACCAACAACAATGGTAACATGGCTAGAATGTTGGCAGGTCGAAGGTACTATTCATCGTTTTCTCCTATGGATCCCTTACCATATTATGCATTGAATTTTGCTACAATTTGACAATACATACACATGCAGATACCTAAAACTAAAACAACCGATGCACGTGACCAACATACATTTGGCATAAAAAAGTAATCAACCCAAAATGTACATGGGGTATGGCTCCGAAATAAGAAAAATCCTAACCTCTAATTAAGGGGCATTTGTTTGCTTGATTTGATTGTTTGACTGTTATTCTATTTTTCTGTCTGGTTGAGCAGTTAAGATTATCTTTTACTACAACTTTGCAGTTGTTCTAGGGACCAAGGATTCAAAAGCTTAATTAAAAAGAGCCAAAAGCTTTTGCTACCATCTTACAAAAAGCAATCAGATTGAGTTAGAACGCTATGACAAGATGATTCATTTCCTCACAACTTCTTATCAAAACAAGGTATAGAAAATCCTTCTAGTCTCTTATCTTACAACATATATTCTCTTTAGGTTGGTAAGTATTATATTGAGATACGTCAATTTGATATGCTCTTTACTGTTCAATTATACATGTTCTTTATGTTCCCAGTCTTCTTCAGTGTCAAAAGTTTATGGAATTCACATCACCATTTCAGATTTCCTATCAAAATCTATCTAATTTTAAGGTGACCGATTGGCATTTGGGACCTTAAATTTGACATCACAAGAGCCCACTATGTTCTGAATCTTAAAATCCTATTGATCACAGTCATGATGTTAAAATAAATAAATAAATTACAGTGTAAATAAGGAATGCATCTGTGAGAGAGAGAGAGAAAGAGAAAGAGACCTTGAATTTAGCAGGAAAGCCAAGTTTTTGAATAATCCGAGCATACTGGGAAAAACAAGGTAATAATGTCAGACTAGAAACTTTCTGTACAGCTAAGATTTAGGAGCTCTTTAGTCATCATTCAATGTGACACAACCACAAGTAGTTTTGGGATAAATTTATAATCACTCATACCTTTCTTGGTGCTAGTTTTGATTGTGCTTCACTCTTTGCTCCAGTACAAACCTGACAACACAAGGTACACAAATAAGGATACAAAAGTTGCCTATCCATGGATTTCAATTTGTTTCTAAACGGAAGAATAGGACACAGTTAAAACATGTGTTCAGCTGTATCATCCCTATCCCACACTGGTACCTATGTTGTAGTTAAACAAGGGCTATAGCTCAATTAGATAAAGCACCTTAGTTTACATGTGTGCCAATGCTTTTTTCAGAAGAATCAATATCACCAAGAGTACAAATAGCACAGTTAAACAGATTGTGGTCCCGAATCAATATGTCAATCATTCCAACATCAATAAGGCGTAAAAAACACAGTAAAGAAATTCTAGCTTAATCTGTTTCTCAATTAGCAACCAAAATGTGTTTTAGAGTGCATCCAAACGCGCCTTAGTAAGGGGGATCAACAACTAACATGATATTCACCGCCACTTGATGCTCGAGAAATATAAAAAATGACCGAATTAATGCAAAAAAATCAAATCAATAGAGAATTTCTTCTAATAAAATGAAATGTATGGATGTTTGAGATCAATCACCTTGCACCACCTGCACACACCATGCACTCACCCCTGCACCACCTGCACACACCCTGCACTCAATATATCTTCCAAGATAAGTTCACAGTTCTAATCAGAGATAAATACAAGCTGTAATTTTTGTCATAAAGCATTTAAGAGTATTGCAACTGATAACAAATATAATTTAAAATAGCTAACACTATCCATATTCTGTACTGAGATATTCTTTGTTTTCCAAATGATCAATTGCATGATACCTAGCAGCAACTCTCAGGACACAAAATGGAACACATCAATGCAGAATAGAGCAAAACATAACAGGACGCCATATGCTAGGCTTCTCTTCTACTTCTCTACTTGTCTTCTTTTCTTTCTTTCTTTTTTCACTTTCCCCTCTTTTGTATAGCTAGCCTTCTCTTCTGCTAGTTACTATGTTATCTTCTCTGTTGTTCTTTTATTCTTTTTGGAGCCCTTCCTCCCTTGGCTAGCCCATTGCAGGTCTCCAAATGCTTTGGCTTAACTGGTAAGTGGTCAGCTTACCGGGCCTGTCTAGGGATGTGGGTGTCGATTTGTACAGCGGTTCCACTTGTATAGTGGGTTCTTAAGATTTTAAGAACTTGTAATGAAATCACAAGATCCAGATGCAAAACACATGATGATATTTCACAAAAGAAACAGAAAATCCCTACAATAGAAAAGAAAGCAAAAGAAGGATGGAATGGAAAGAATAAATGAAAGGAGAGAGGACTCACCATCACTTGCAGGGGCGGGAGAAGGTGCTCTATGCGGCGATGGGCTGGGTTGGGCGGACTTGGTGTGGCTAGGGTTGGGGCTTTGGTTTTGGGATTTCGGGCAAAGGAAAGGATGGGTTTGGGGATGCTTTTGACTTTGTCTCTGCTCTTTTCTCCTTCTCTGTTTCTCTCTTTCTCTTCTTCTTTTTCTGATTTTTTTTTCTGCTTGAGATGGGGATGTTAGCAGTGGTGATGTCTGGGCAGGTTGGTTTTTGGCGCAAGGGTTGAGATGGAAAGGGATTTTCTGGAGATGGTTTGACGAAATTGGGTTTCGATGGGTTATGCTCAGAGAACGGTGGAGGGAAGGGATGGAGGTAGGGGATCGGTGGTGGTGTGGAGTGGTGATATGTTTGGTGGAAGAGAAAGGAGAGGGTTTGGCTGGGTGTTTTTTATTCACTGGGGTAGGAGATGGAATGGGTTTGGCAGGGAAGATTGAAGGTGGAAGGTGTCAAATGTCAACAATGGGAAGGTGATAGGGGAAAGAACATTTCCCCATTCCCAAATGAAGGCGCGAACGGAATATTGGAGTTGGCGGGCTGGGGAAATTTACGTATCCTTTGTAAGCATGAAGTTTGATGTGTCGGTATGATGAATTATATAAAATATTATACTTAAATTTTAACCCAGCCGACACAACAGCTTGTGTTGTAGTGTCGGTTTAGTAGAACTGACACAACTCAAAACTCTGTTGTGTCTCTTTCCAATGAAGTGACACAACAAACCTGATATTAATACATAAATAACTTAAACTGACACAAAAAGTTTGTTGTGTCGGTTTTCCACATACCCGACACACCAAAAACCGACACAACAAGCCATTTTTTTAGTAGTGTATGGAGAACTAGAACTAGAAGAGGGGAAACAAGAGAAGAGAAGAGAGAGAGAGAGAGAGAGAGAGAGAGAGAGAGAGAGAGAGAGAGAGAGAGAGAGAGAGAGAGAGAGAGAGAGAGAGAGAGAGAGAGAGAGAGAGAGAGGCTTTGAGTTCTAGCCCCCTTATGCTATTTTTATACTTTTTGGCCTCTTGGTTTGCAAGAAATTATTTCATTCCATGACTTGATTCTTGGCTTAACTTCCAAACAATCCTCTTTAATTAGCAATTTGAATTGGAGAGCAATGGTTAGTAAGTGTGCTCTCTTGGGCTCCAAGTTTTGCCAAATTGAACTCCTCAAAGATCTCTCATGTTGCCAATTTTGAAAACTTTTGTAATTCCCACATAAAATTATAACAGCCAACTTTCCGATGTCATATCTATCTCAATATAGCTCCAATTTACGTGATCTTGGGCTCCACGGATATCAACTTGAAAACATATTTCCAACAGTGAGTAGATTGGGCTGATCCGATACTCGATTTGAGAGTTATGGCCATTTTAATTTGCTCCCCTTGAAAAATCCAAGAATAATTGTGTAATTAAAGGAACTGCTATGTTGGCATACAATGGGGTGTGTGGGACCCATGTTGGACGTCCAAGGCATGCTTGGACTCTTTCTTTACTTGCCATTTTGCTTCTCTTTTCATATTTGGCATGCTTTCTTAGTTGCAACTTTGACTAGTAAACTCCCCTTGCAAACTATCTAATTTTTCTCTCTTTCTTAATTTTGGTTTCCAAATTTAGTAAGTCAACACCATCTTTCCAAATTTGAATTTCTTTTTTCCTGTTTGAGAATTTTCAAACTTTCAACTCCACCAAGATGCCAAGATATGTGAGCCAACCATGAAGGGTATCCCACCTTTGATCTCTCTCAAATTTTACCAATGAAGGTCCCATTTTTGATTTATCATACACAAATAAGATTAAATAATCTCAATAATAACTAAGTGTGAGGAATTTGGATGGACTATGCATGGGACCCTACATGCCTACTTAATGCACTAAAAATAATAAACTTTCCAAAAAAATAGCACATGGTGCCGTATATAGTAAGTATGCATTAGTGAAGCCAAAGGACTAATTTTGGCGTGATGAATGAGATAAAGTCCTAATTTCAAAAAAGTCATACAAGGTAATGAATTTTGACCAAATTTGACCAAGATTCCAACTTTGATGCTCAAATGCATGAAATTATGAAATTCTATCAAATTGAATGCAAAGTGACCTAATTAAGTCCACAAAGTCACATAAAATGATGAATGAAAGCTACAATTTTATGGACTTATCAACAATATTAGCCCATGCTAAAATGCCATCCTCTTACAGGCACGAGGCTTTCAATACAATAATTTTTCTCATTAATCGCTTGCCTACCATGACTCTTAGAAAATCCTTCCATTACACTAAAAATGAAAAATTGGAACGGATTACCGTTCCCAATCCGTGTGTTCCTAATCTGTTCATCCGTTCCAATTTCTTGTTTTTGGAACGGATGAACTGATTAGGAAGGGTTTAGGAACGGATGAACGGATTAGGAACGGTACTCCGTTCCACTTTTTCATTTTTGGTGTAGTGTTCCCATTGGAGGTTCTGATTAAGAAAAACACCCAATTACATGTGTCTATGAGTTTTGGATGCTCTGCTAACCTTAGCTCCATCCGTACACTCGAGATAAATTGGAATTCCGAACGGCTGAACGTGTCTTTATTGGGCATAGCCTTGGCCCCACTACTGGATGGGTGTACACATCTCGCCATGTGGTCTTTGATGAAAATATTCTTCCCTTTCACAATATTTTAGCTCAGTCCAATTTCATTAAAAATAAATCACATGATCCTCTACAAGGGTACGGACCACTATCTATTTGGCTTCCTATTGTTGGCGCATAACAGGCGCGCAAGTTTCTTCACTCATCCCACCAAATGCAGTCAAATTCACTATTCCAGCTGATTTAATCACTGCACCCAGTCAAGTTTGCACTACTAGTCCATAAAATTCCTCTAATTCGGCCAATACATTGCTAACACCCATTGCACCTGAACCTGTCCCCACCACTACAACAATGACCACCTCACAATCCACAATTTACATTCTTGATAAATTCATCCACTATGCAAAAAGAACTTGCATCGTCTAGGCCTACACAGCCATTGCCAAAACAACCCTGTCATACTATGCATACAAGGTTTAGAAGGGGCATTTTCAAGATTAAGAAAAAGACATCGCTTATTGCTGCAAAACATCATAATCCATCAGTGTATCTTTTTGTCCTTGAGACATTAAAACCCACCAATTATACTCGGGCAAATAAATTTGTTGAAAGGAGACCAGTAATGGATCATGAGTTCTCGGTGCACATACCAATTCTCAAGTGGATACTTCTTTATACATTTACCATGCACATGGCCACATTACCTATTTGCTACTACACGTGGATGACATTATTCTCATTGGGAGCAAATAGTCCTCTACTACAAAAGTTTATCTATCAACTCCGGGTCCACTTTGCAATGAAGGGTTGGCTTGTTGCATTATTTTTTGGGGATCCCCCCCCCCCCCCCCCCCCCCCCCCCCGATCTTCCACAGAGGAATAATATTCGTAGGGCCAAACCTATTGCATCACCAATCTCCACTCATAACACAATTTTTCGCCAAAAAGGAGAGACCCCCCGCGATCTTCCACAGAGGATTAATATTCGTAGGGCCAAACCTATTGCATCACCAATCTCCACTCATAACACAATTTTTCGCCAAAAAGGAGAGACTTCTCTACCTAACATATTATGATAACTGTAGGAGGATATCTGAACTGAGTAGGGGAGCCCGGCGTGGAGGGGTTGCCTCGCGTGCGGTGCCCACCCAGCTGGACCCTCTACAGGGGATAGGCGGAGCCCAGGGCCCTGTGAGGTGTAGTGGTACACCCTTTGGTTACGCTCAGGCTAATATACCAAGGGTGGGAGGCCCTCACACTCGATGTGGGACAAACGCACAAGGGTTACAGCCAAGAGGTTACAGTCCGAGTATACACAATAGGCGCCACTACACCCTTTGGTTACGCTCAGGCTAATATACCAAGGGTGGGAGGCCCTCACACTCGATGTGGGACAAACGCACAAGGGTTACAGCCAAGAGGTTACAGCCCGAGTGTACACAATAAGCGCGGGGCCCTGGGCTCCGCCTATCCCCTGTAGAGGGTCCAGCTGGGTGGGCACCGCACGCGAGGCAACCCCTCCACGCCGGGCTCCCCTACTCAGTTCGGATATCCTCCTACAGCGTTTATCTTCTAATTATGCCTTTCATTTGGTGTGATAATATGAGTGTTATTTCTCTCGCTTCAACCCAGTATTTCATGCCAGGATGAAACATAATGAAATAGATTATCACTATTCAGAGAGCGAGTTTTTCAAAAAGATCTTGATGTTCCATTTGTTTCCATCAAAGATCAAGTGGCAGATAAAGATCTTGATGTTCCATTTGTTTCCATCAAAGATCAAGCCTCTCCAAGATAAAAAATTCACTGGTTTCAAACCAAGCTTTCAATTCGTGACTGACATAGCAGCTTGAGGGGGTGTAATAGACGATGTGTAAATCAGGCTCATCATATGTGTACCTGCCAATTCAGTGGACGTAGATCTTGCCTCAAATCCAGCTCACAAAGATTGAGATATTGACCATGCCAACACGTACAAGATCAGGCATCATCACCCGTGATTCTCAAAATATGGGACCACATCATATATGATTCAAATAAGTCAAGAAATCAGATTCGGTATTATATGTACACTCATGTAAATCTTTTATGTTATTCTCCACTCACTTTATGCACGACAGTATATAAAACTATAACTCAACCCATCTCATATCTCATGTTGAGATAAGACAACCAAATGGCACTCTTAGTGTTTTAGTTTCATTTCCTTAAAGGGAGACCTTGATGGATGACAAAGAATAGGATCCAAGGGCATAAATAGGTATATATGTATTTTTCTGAATGGTAATTGATAGAGAATTGAGTTTGGATCCCCTCCCCTCATTCGTAGAAACAGGGACATATGTTTCATCTAATCCACATTTGCCACCTATATAAAATTGAGATTTTATATAGGTGGCACATATGTATTGAAAGAAACAACATCAAATAGGGGATCTAGACTCATCACATTCAGGCTACTTCCTAATTTTGTTGCTTATAAAGTTAAAGTAAAAATGATGTAAAGCATCAAATCAAAAGAGAATAAAACATAAGGGGTTTATGATGGTATTTTATCATTAGTGAATTGGTATGGAATCTTTTTTAATTTTGGTATAAAAAGTGAGTGGTTTTTTGTCATTTAGTAGAGAAAGGATATTGCTTTTTTATTTTATTTTTTTATATTTGAAAAGGTAGGGGATTTTGAATATGTGTACTTTTGACATGACTCATTGTCCGAAAAAAAAGTTTTACATTACTTTTACTAACCTAGTAAATTACAAGACGGGCCATTGAATTCTTCTGGTAATCCACTTTTACAGTGCCCCACAGCCACTGATAGAAGCTTGCTTTTCTTGAAAAAAAAAATGGCCGAGATTGTAGAAGTCTTTATTTTATGTAATATTTAGCGTCGTGTTGGCATGTTTCCCTCAAGACTATCTCAAACAAAACCAATGTAAAAAAGCTGTGTCAGACTAAACTTGCTCCAATTATCATCAGAGGTAATCTTCTAGTTACCCTGCATGAAATTGATATTGGGAAAAAAATGACTATAATACATATATTTTACGATGAAATTTAGCAACAATATTTAATGGTCAAATGGGTGTCAAACTGCAACCAATGCAAGTTATGAATGGGTCACGCATGAATGAATTAGATTGACGATGGATAAGCTCCAAACAGGGAGTAAAAAAAAATTTTGACATTAATACAGGGGTTTTATTTTAAGTATATTATAGTAAACAATTCATAGGTTTATTAAGTACTATTACTTCACAGGAGAAAATTCAATACATATTGTTTGTATGTATTGGTGACATACTTGTCCCATGAGTGTGATTTTATTTTATTCGAGAAAGAGGTAGTAGAACCCAGGACCACATAGAAGGAATGTGTCTTTATCATTATTTTGGGTGTTGGTATCCAGTGTGGTAGGTACTTTATGCAAATTTTATCCTTTCTGCCTAATTGGTTTGTTTCTTTTCATTCAATTTGGCTGAATTACCTTTCTGAGACCTGAATGGATGACAAGGAGTGCGTTTCAGGGATATAAACGATAAGACCTAAGCCCAGTCAAATCACATTAGCGTTTTGTGAATTTCAAGTCACAAACTCAAGTCTATTTATTTGCATTGAATTTAAGAATCAGTTATCGATTAAGTAGTTGAATTGAAAAAGAAAGAGGATCCAGAAATAGCCATCGGGTAATCTGATCTAAACTGTCAGTGAAGTAAATAAATCCTTAAGAAAGTCAGGTCTAATCTCATTCCTCACTTCTTTGATGTCTGTTTGGTTGCAAGCATTTCTACCGGAAATTTAACTTGTCTAGGCCTTCCTGATAGAGTGCAATGGCTGTCGCTGGGATATCTGAATCCCCTGGTTAATTGAGATTTCAAGATGACAACATGCTGAGCTAGCTAAAGTGAAAAGTGACATTTTACCAGTTAAATTCTCCCAGTTGGAATTCTCCAAATTGTCAAATGGGGTATCCCCAAATGCTAGCAACCAAACGGTCTCATTTTATTATAAATTCCTTTCACACAAACAAGAGATCTGGAGGTTGAAACCCTAGATCCCTATATAATGGAGGGGATGTGTCTAGTCATTATTTTGGGTGTTGGTATCCTTGGAGTACTAGATGCAACTTCTATCGGTTTGTACATAGTTTTTCTTGGGGAAGAAACCTGAATGGAAAATAATGAGTCAATATAGTGCCATGAATTAGGATGAGACTCTCTTTTTTTTTTTTTTTGGTAACATGGGAATCCGCCGACCCCCTTCGGTTGATCATTGGTAAATCCACGGGTACATAGAACCACCCACTAACCCTATGTATCGGGTAAGGCCTTAAGGGATTCGAAGCTGGACTTCCTAACCACACAAACATTTTAAGTGTGGTACATATTAATTAAGTGTGGGCTATAAAATCAATTTTAATTTTTTTTTAAATTTCAGGTCATAAAATCTAGCGTCTATTTGTTTGCATTTAATTGGGTGTTTAGAAAATCATAGATTTATGGAAATTTAACGGGAAAACCCTCTTAAACGGCCTATTAATTAATTTGGCCCCAATAAAAAATGGCAGACAGAATGGGCCCTAAATTGACGTTTCTCTTTTCTTTTCTTTTCTTTTTTTTTTTGTCTTTTAGCGTTATAGTCGATATCGACTATCCATGCGCCATACAAAAGGGCCATCAAATCGCTTTCACTCTCACTGTCTTGGTCTCTTTTTCCCCTTTTCCCTTTCATCCTCGTTGGCGACTGTTCTCTTCTCAACGGTGGTCCAGGGCGGTGGTCTCAGGGTAACATTCGCTCCAACTTTTCAAAGATTCTCCACACTTTGACATACATGGAGGTATGTTTGTGTTCATTGTCGTATTTGTGCCCTAAATTTGGAGTGGGATTTATTAGTTTTTTATGGGTTTGATCGTTCGGAAGGGAGTGACTTTGCAATCTTCTTCTAACTCTGTAATTTTATTAAAATGCAATCTTATTCACTCTTTCTAGTTTGCCCATTTAGAAAGGGCTGCACCGACCGTGAGCGCTGTCGTTTGTGGGTTTTTGTAGGGTTTTCTGGAATCATAGTAAATGGGTTTTTAATGAAGATAACATTTTAATGGAATTTACCAACTAGATTCTAAATAGCAAAGTAGAAGTAGCCCCCCTCTTTGGTTTGAGGATGAGTTTTTGCTTCATTGAAGCATAGGATCCATGCTCTCTATTTTCAGTGATTTTATCCTCTTTAAGAAACAAATGTAGCAAGTGCAGTTGACTCAACTAAAGAAAGTGCTAATTGGACACAATCACAGTCGATGGGAACCACACATCACTTCTCCAAAAATGCAGTGGATATATGCTTTTCCTCCTCATTTACTTCAAACCCGACTGCATTATCAATCAAATAAAGATTTATATGTATCCATGATCATTACCACATCATGGGTAATTAATTGCCTAATTATAGTTTTTCGTTCATACTTATTTATGGATCGAAACACTTCTCCAACACAATGTACTACTACGTGCACCAAAGGTTAGATATGGGGGGGTTTGTTCGTTGTCATTAATGTTCTGTGCCCAAAGAAGCAAGTTAGATATAGTTCTTCGACTTTTGTCGTTATGTGCTTTTGTATATGTGGACATTCCACTTACATATGGTGGTTTGTTAATGATCAATCTAGAGATAGTGATGTAATATGGTATTATAATATGTGGGCTATCCAGAGAGAGTATTATAATATGGTGTGTGGGGAGTGGACGGGGGTGGGGCGGCATTGAGAGCATCTTTCCAGTAGTTTTCATTAGATTAAGGAAGAGGCAGTTTGAACTATCATGTCAGTGATAAAAAGTCTAGATTAATTGTTCAACTTTAAATAAGAATTTTAAGTGCAAACCTTTTATGAGGATGATCTGTCTCCTTTACAATTGGTACACAACTCATCCAATCCTCAACGTGGAACTTAAACTATTCAAGGTGGCCTACACTGTGGATGGATCATAAATATTAAGCAAAAGTGACATTCTGATTGGAGGAGATGTTTATGTCACTCCTGTTTTGTTTGGTGAATTCTCGATAGCCAAACCCACTCACCCTTCTGAAATGGTCAATGCAGAATACATGAAAAAAAAATAGCTATCTAGGAGTTATAGTGCCAACAGCTCCACATATCAAGGGATTGGTTGGACTTGTGTGAGCGTTACATACCTTACACCCTCCAGAGAGAGGTCCTGGTATCAAACCCATATGCCTTCTATTTCCTGCAGCTCTTGTGGGCTCCAAAAATGTACAATCCAAACTGTTCAAATTTGTTGTTGAGCCATTTAACCCTTAAAGTTAATTTTCATCTCATATATCTTCATGGATTATGAGATATATGAAATCCTGTATATGTAATCCAAAATGTTGAATGTTTACATGGGAAAAAAATCCTAATATCAGGACAAGGAACATCTCAATAGTGTGCTAGTTGGGTTGGGTACAAAGGTAACTTTAGTGTAGGCTCTTGGCAGGAGAATGGGATGTGGAGTACGGGCTCTTTCCTTTGATATACTTGGGTAGTTCATAAGCGATTGGCCCCATACCCAAGTGTTTATGGGACCTAGTGGTTACTTTAATACTTGGCTCCTTTTTTTTAGTAGTCGTGTGATCCATTTGGAAAGAGAGAAATGATGGGATCTTTAATGCTAAAAGAAGAGGAGGTCTATCCGACATGATTCTGACCAGGATAGGAAGTGGGCTCTCAATAAAGAGTCGTTCTGGGGTTAAGGCTTTGTGATTTCTTCTCTAATTGGAACACTTGCACAAGGGCAGAAAAGTTGTTTGGTGTTCCTGATCCCAATTGGTTTCCTTTTAAGTATAGCATTATGAGAATATCTCAGTGGTGGGAGGTGTCAGTTCTCACCTAGCTGCATCCATGTCACCTTCCCTCACCCGAGGTCTACTTCCGTCACCCTAGGGCGGGGTCCCATCCCCCTATAGTTGGGTACTAAATAAAAGTACAACATGTATGGGGCCAGGGACAAGCCAGGCCGGCTGGCATAGGTATTATTTTGGCTGATAGTTTGGAGGTCAAGGAATTTAATGAAGCTGAGTTGTGTGCTAGAGAAGCTATTCCCATATGTTCTTCTACCTATTCAGGCTAGCTTATGGTGGAGAGTGATTTTTTAATGCAGTCGGTTGGCTATCTTGTAGAATTTTAATTCCATTGAGGTTGCATTTTTGTAAAAATTAACAACCCACTATCTATTTTTCTTTTCTGTGTGTGATCAACAGAGACTTGTCCTATCAAACCTAGGGAAGGCTAGAAGAGTTTTCTCCAACTAAACTCCAAATAAAGATGGTGAGAAGATACCTAAATACTACAAAAAGACAGTAAAACTATGATATGGAGAGGCGGAGTGTGGTTTTTTGCATTGCATGCCATTGGAATCATGCTGATCCAAACAACATTTGTTTTCCTGTCTAACCTTGCAGTACTTTTAACAGTGTTTGTCTCCTTTACCACTCTGAAAAACTTTTTCCTTGAAATTGCTGTTATGCTCACTTTAAACCATCACTATACTTTGTTATTGATATGTATATATGGCTGGATACTGGTGGAAAATGGTCTCTATATTATCGATGAGGTACATACCAATACATGTTATAATAGAAGCCTCCTTTGACGCTACGCCTGTGCGTGTTTTCCTCTTTAATTATTCAAAAACTAGTATAATTTCCATCACTAAAGGAATTCATTACGGTACATGTTTTGGATTATTGAATCCACAGGTACAAACCCTGTTCCAAATGTACATTCACTTCAATGCTAACAGGTCCATATTAATTGCCCAAAATACACATTTGATATTTTGCAGGTTCATGAAGAAAACACCAACCATTGTTCCAAGGGACTCCTCTTCAGCCAAACAAATCATATATCGGAGGGGATTCATCAAGGAGAGGCATAACGTTAAGAGAAATCAATTCTCTATTTATTATTTCAATCTCTTAGTTTTGTTGTATTGTCCATGGAGTCACCTCAATAGTTGTTGTTTATACAAGGAACTCGGACGGATGAGATGCAACCCAACAAACCCCGATAAAGATATATGGGTGCTTATAGATGTTCAAAGCAATACATACGGCAGATGGGTCTACATCACTTGGCTAGTATAGTCGTATGGTCATAGACCATGCCTTAATAATAGCTTTGATTGAGAGGTGGCTCCCAGAAATAAATTTATTTCATTTGTCATCCGGGGAAGCAACTATAACACTTGAAGACATTGCTTATGTCTATGGCTTGCCAATCGATGGCCCGGTGGTAACCGGACGAACTTTCCCTGGCAAATTTGTACAGCCGGTTTGTCATGAGTTGCTTGGGATAACGCCACAGAAGAAGCTAGACTATGTTGGCATAACAATAAAATTTAGGTGCTTGAAGACAACTTCAAACCTTCCGCCTGGCAGAATAAGAAAAAGAAGAAAACCAAAGATGATGAGATATGAGCCACCCGGGCGTGTTTGTTCTTTTTCGTAGCCGGCAGATCTTCATGCAGACTTCTGGTGCGAGGGGGCCTGCTTATCTGCTTGAATTATTTAAAGAATTCAAGCCTTAGGCATGGGTCCCCGCATGCCTTGCAAATCTTTATAGAATGTTGGCAAAGGCAACTTGGTGGGGCCATGAAAAGAAAGAGGCTGAAGGAAAGGGGGAATATCAACAAGATGAAGACAGTAAGTCCTACAGGACACCCACAGGGCCTTTGCAGCTGCAACAGGTGGATAATTCTCAAACTTAGCATTCTTGGGTGCATTATTTAAATGCTAACTAACACTTGCATTTTGATATTTTCCATCGCAAATATGGGCTTACTCGAGAATGTCTATTGGACGGATTCCTCAGCCAAATCCTAGTTGGAAAAAGGACATATAATTCTACTTTTCAAGACATGGCATAAGAGGTTGGTGGATCACCCCCAAGCCCTCGCAACGGTCAAGGAAGTCAGGCACCAACTAAACATCTTGTTAGCTGATGGGGTAAATATACATGTGTTTTTCAAGAAAATTTTACGATGTTTTTCATTTGGTTACCCATTGCCTATGTTTTAATGTCTTCTTATATGTGACTGTATGCAGTTCACTTGGCAGCCGTACTCCAACTACGGCAAGAAATTTTGAATGAGCGTACCCAAAGGGGATCGCGATCTATTTTCATCATCGACCGTCCTAGTGTGGTACTGGATTGTTGAGCAGAATAACACGTGGCGAGTCATGAAGCAATTTGGGCTCAAGCAACTGGTCCCACCCCCTTTTTCAGTGTGCCATACGTGAGAAGAGAACGTATAAAGAGAGTGGCAATTGATTACCGCTCGCATATGGATGAAGAGATAGCAGCATTGTGGGCTACAAGAAGGCAACTTGGATTACACGGGGAGAAGTGCACCTAGCCTGGACATTCTAAAGAGTATTTCCTCTGGTATTTTGCCAACACAGTCTGACATATAGGCAGGGTTGGGCACAGGGACGGTAACGAGGCAGAAGTCCCCGCTCCGCATGACAACCCATTTGTCCCACAGAAATATGTAAGTATTGATGTTGACACCAAAAATGTCACTTTGCCTCTTCAAGATCCAAAGAGCTACATGAAGTCGCAACCTGCCATAAATAGGCAATGCTACTTCCAAAAAATCAAATCTTGTCAGAATCAAACAAAAACTGCAAGATCCTTCAAGACAGCCAAAAGAGGAGTACACAAGAAGTTTCGGGCCATTTCAAAATCATTTAGCCTAACTTCGCTTCTCCGACAGCTGAAAATGAGCTCCCGGCGGCGAAAGCATCGGAGACATCAAATCTTCGATCAGAGCCGATGGATGGTCTCAAAATACTTCCAAAAGGCTCCACGTCGAGTTCTGAGTCAAACCGACAATGTTTGACCCTACATCAACCCTCAAACAGCTAAATCAAGCCTCTCGGCAGCAAGAACCACCGAGACCATCACTCATCAGATAGAGCACATTGACGGCTTCAAAATGCTTACAAAGGGCTACACGTCAAATTTCAGGTCATTTCGACAACATTTGACCATAGTTTGACGCTCGGAAGCCAAATCAGGCCTCTCGGCGGCAAAGCTCCCCGGGACTATGGTTTCCAAGACAGAGCCTATGGATCATCTTAAAATGACTCCAATAGGTTCCCTGTCAAATTTCAAGTCAATCGGACATCGGTTGACCGCACATCAAACCGCGACATCTTCATCGCGACAAAAGCAAGTCTACTGGTGATAGGACCCCAAACGTCTTCAAAACTCAAACAGAAGCCTATGGTCGGTCTTATTTATTGCTCAGGAGGCTTCACCTCAAATTTCAGGTCATTCCGACATCGTTTGACCCAGTTTCAGCTTCTGACGGAAAATCAGCAGCTCTGCGCAACAAAGTCTTCGGCTTTCTCGGAAAATTGGAAACTTTGCAAAATAAAATGCAAGGAATCTCATCAGGTTTTCTATAGGGAAATCAAGCCAATAAATGATCAAAAATGTCAAGGAAAAATACAGAAGAAAAAGAATAAAAAAACAGCAAAAACGGACACAAAACGGGACAAAAGGGAAAAAAAAAGCCCCAGGGTCGCAGGCCCCTGCGACCCTGGGGCCCGGGATCGCCCGGTGGGCCCCGGAAACCCCGTTTTTCGCCGTTTTTTTTGCGATTCGAAGCGTCCGGCCTCTGGTATTTTCCAAAATTCATACTTTTGAGACACCAAATCCTCTGACATCCGTCAAAAACATGGGTTAATCATCAAGAGTATCGAAAACAACATTGATCGCCACCCGGTCAACCAAAAAAAGTGTGCTTTCTACCCGACCGATCGAGAAATCGACAGGACAGATGGTACCGACCCGCTGTTGGCAACCAACACCTGAAGTTACATGGTCATCCGATGTCGATCTACATGAAGATCCATCGATGATCATCGCCAGAAGAATCCCAAAAGACGCGGCACGGCCCGCGACTCTTCAACTGCTCGGCGACCACTTAATGCGATTAATTGACTAGCTTTATTACAGTCATTAATCCATTTATTTGGACGGCCCAATCAGAAGCAAGCATCCGGGAGTTACAAGTCAAGAGATTCATGGCATTTAACCCATGAAACTCCTCCCATCATGGCGATTAAAGGCGATTAAATGCCCTCAATCTCCTCCGGCCAATCAGAAGCCAAGAAAAAGGAGTTACAAAATAAAGAAGGGGCATTCGGCGACAAGTCCCTGAACATTGCACTTTATTGCCTTAGGTCCACAAAAAAAAGTCATAGAGCCAAAGGTCCCTCACACACTTTTTCATACCTGAAATGTCTAATTTACCCCTTTCTTTAAATCATATCCCATGATTGGTGGGATATCCCATTAATAATGGTCAGCTACCATTTAATTGGTCACAATTAATGGAATCTCATTAATGAGATTTTCTAAAAAAACAGAAATAAAATTCAAAATAACACAAATAGATTTCTCAAAATAACACAAATAAGTCTCAAAACAACGCAGATAAATTTAAAAAGATGCAGATAAGTTTCAAAAAATCTAAATAAATTTCAGAAAATGTAAATAAATTTAGAAAGATTCAAATAAATCTCAAAAGATCCAAATAAAATTAAAAAAATGCAAATAAATTCCAAAAGACGTAAATAAAATTTAAAAGACGTAAATAAAATTAAAAAATACAAATAAATTAAAAAAAACGCAAATACATTTGCCAAAACTAAGATAAACCAATTTTTCAAATTTTAAAATAATTTGCCAAAAACTCAAGTATTGTTCTAAAAAATCAGTTAAATTTAGTTTAAAAAATATAAATAAATTTCAAAAGACACAAATAAAATTCAAAAACACAAATATATCTAAGAAAATAAAAATAAATTTGCCAAAAACACAGAAATATTTGTTCAAGAACTCAGTTAAAATTTTCAAAATGAAGATAAATTTGTCAGAAACTCAACTATTTTTTTTCAAAAATTCAAATAAAGTTGCCAAAAACTCAGATAAATGTTTTCAAAAATCAGATAAATTATTTCAAAACTCAAATAAATTTGTTACAAAACTTAGATAAATAATCAAAAACTCATACAGATTTGTCCACAACTCAGATAAATTTGACAAAAACTCAGCTAAATTTTATAAAAACTCAGACAAATTTAACAGAAACTCATACAGAAATGTCCAGAACTCATATAAATTTGACAAAAACTTAGCTAAATTTAATAAAAACACAGATAAATTATTTCAGAACTCAAATAAATTTTTCAAAAAATCAGTTGATTTGCCAAAAACGCGGATAACTTTATTAGAAACATAGATAAATTTTTTAAAAACTCAGTTGATTTGCCAGAAACGCAGATAAACTCGTCAAAAACTCAGATAAATTTTTCAAAAACACAGATAATTTTTTAAAACTCAAAGAAACTCAGATAAATGTTCCAAAAACTCAGTTGATTTGCCAAAAGCGCAGATAAATTTGTCAAAAACTCAGATAAATTTTCTAAAAAATTAGTTGATTTGCCAAAAATACAGATAAATTTATTAAAATCTTTGATAAATTTTTTAAAAACTCAGTTGATTTGCCAAAAATGCAAAAAATCAGATAAATTTTCCAAAAAAGCAGATAAATTTTCCAAAAATTCAGATAAAATTTTCAAAAGCGCAGATAAATTTGTTAGAAACTCAGATAAATTTTCCAAAAAATATGTTGATTTGCCAAAAAAACAAATAAATTTGTTAGAAATTCAATTGATTTACCAAAACCGCAGATAATTTCGTCAAAAACTCAGATAGATTTTCCAAAAAAAAACCAGATACATTTTTAAAAAACTCATAAATTTATAAAAAAAGTTAAATTTATCAAAAACTCATAAATTTATTAAAAACTCAAATAAATCATACACAATTCAGATAAATTTCACAACTTAGACATGATCTTCTTCCTCGATTGTTCTTGTTCTGTAACACAACTTGTAAAAGGCTCTGGCCTTCTTCCTCGTCATCGAGTACAGATCCGTCTTCTCCGGTGAGACGAACCTCTGACTGGACAATCCTCTTCTTCCGGTCCTCTTCTCCGGCTGAAAAATCCGGATCCGGGCGTTTCTGCAATGATCTGCATGGGACAAACACAGATCAAAACCGATCCTTTATGCCTCTGTTTTTTGCAACTCTTCTCTGCTCTCCGGCGTAGGCGATCAGATTCTGCAGCAATGTCGATCAACATCATCTTCTTCCTCCTTCCTTCTGTTTCTGCAACAGAGGACTGGTAGCCCTATTGCCTTCTTCTACTTCTCCGACATCACCAAGCAGCGTTGGTCGCTGCATTCTTCGATCTCCTGAGAAGGGTGACCGAGTCCTCTGAGATTTTCACCGATCGGTGACTGCAAATAAGATCCTCCATGGTTGTCTTTGTTATTGTTGCAACACCTGCGCCCTTCTCTGCTCAGATGATGGCTAGAATCAGTTGTAGGTAGCGGTGATGTTGCCTTCCTTCTCTGAGCACAGTGCTGTAAATGCAGAGTCTTCTCTGCCTGCGAAATCCAAATCCTTCTTCTCCGAGCCCTTTCAGGAGCGACTGGTGGTCTGGTTTGCTGGGAACAAAAGCCCCTGATCTGTGCACTGTGTGATAACCCACCCTGATCTCTGCCCTTGATCGTGTGATTCAAGCCCTAGCCTCGCTCTCCGATTGATCAGCAACTACTCTCGATGGGAACCTGCAACTGCAACTGCAATCGATGAGGCGTCTTTCTGTTATGGCCCACTACTGTGATCAGCACCAAGCGCCCATCTCCTCTCTCCTTTCTCATTTCTCCTCTCTCATTTCTTCATCTGTTTCTTTTATGCCCTAAGCACCGATTCAACATGTCCAGGTTGAAAAAGAAGAGGGATAATACAAGATTTAAAATTTGAATTTCATAATTTCTTGTCTAAAATGGTTGAAAGGGTAAATTAGTCATGAAAAATGAGATCATGTGGATGCAGGGACCTAAGGCTGGAAAAAGTCTAGCTGAGTGGACCAGAGGCCTTAATAAGTTTTTGTTTGGACTAGAGGCTGGAAACAATGACTTATAGGGACCTTTCGCTAATTTTCTCAATAAAGAATTCAATCTTGTAACTCCTCGCTTTATGTAGCTTTATGACAATTAAGGCTCATAAACCCTCCTAAATGGCTACCCAAAAGCCTATAAATAGGAGAGCTCTCCAAGAAGAAAAGAATCACAAACACACAAACAACAGACTACAGAAAATCCGGAAACTCAGACAGAAAAAGGCATCAGAATTCTAAGAGAGAAAACTCTGCATAAGTTCTACACCGACAACCGCTACAAGGTGACAAAAGTCCCTTGGGGGGGTACCCCCCCCCCAATGTCCTTGCCTTCTCCTTCTGCCTTCAAATGGCTTAGACGTGGCTTTTTCAACCTGTCTACTCGGCTTTTTATTGGACATAGGACCTCCTTTTGGTCTTTGTTCTCTAAAAACCTTAGGTTATAGCCAAGCCAAGCGAATCAATAGCATCCTCTGTTCTCATCTACATGGATGATGGCGAAGTCCATATATGGCTTGCGACCGTCAATCTGAACGGGTCCCCCACAATCTCCTGAGAAGTTAGATCCTCATTTTCTTGCTTTTCATTGTAGTTTGTATTTTTTTAAAAGAGACAAAAATCACAACTCTTGTCTTTCATTATTGATAAGGATTGTAAAACGGCTATAAACGCCAAAAATCGGCTATAAACGCCAAAATCGGCTATAAACGTCAAAATCGGCTATAAATGCCAAAAAAATCGCCTTTCACGGCAAATCAAGAAAATGTCTCTTTTCTTAAATATATGTGCAATGGAAAACTTGAAAGAAGTTGATTTCCTTTTTACTTGCGAAAGTTGATCTCCGGATCAACACTTACAATTCCAAGTAAAAATAGAAAATCAGGCACACCCACACAAAGAAATATTGATGCACGCCCTTGCCCCCCGGTCATGAAAGGGTCGGACCCAATGGACTCCCACGTCCGGCGACCTCGGTAGGACCAGGCGCCAGGAGCGCGGTCCATCAAGCTGGCACACCCGGTGGGACCCGTTCATTTGAGAACACGATGCTAGAAATGAAATATTTGCATATCATATCTATTGCTCTATGCTTATACTTCTTTTCTTGATTCTTTGGCTACTTGTTGATTGGTAGCCATGTTGGATTCCGCATCTAAAAAAAATGAGATGAGATTTTTTGAAAATTTCTAATTCTTTGAATTTATTTCAACTTTTTCTCTTTTCAAAAAAAAAACAAAAAGAATTAGATTTTTCATTTTGGATTCAAAATTGAGAAACCTTGATCCGTTCCTATCGTTCATCGCGCTTGCAGAAATGTTGAGCCTGTTCGACTAAGGTTTTGGGCCATCGTTTCTCTTCGATGAGTTCGTTAAAAATCAAAACAATAAAATATATATATAAAATAAAATAAACAAAAAAAAAATCAGATTTTTCATTTTGGATTCAAAATTGAGAAACCTTGATCCGTTCCTATCGTTCATCGCACTTGCAGAAATGTTAAGCCTGTTCGACTAAGGTTTTGGGCCATCGTTTCTCTTCGATGAGTTCATTAAAAATAAAAAAAATAAAAAATATATATATATAAAAAAAACAAAAAAAGACATAGACCACTAAGGTTAAACCAACTGTGTTCTTTGATCATGGTTGATTCAAGAAAAGCCTTGTCCAGAGTGTGGAGACAGCTTCACTGTTCTAGGCAAGGGTCCTCCAAACGGGTTCATTAAGTAATCCTACCCATACCTGGGGGGCAATTCTATCAATCAAGATTTCATAAGACCGGGTTAGGAGGCCTATGTGTACTCTCTCGTCTTTTAAAATAATTTTTTTTAAATAAAAATTCTAAAATAAAAAATAAAAAAAAATTTTCAAAAAAAAATCTTAAAAAAAAATTAAAAAAATTTAAAAAAAAGAATTTTTTAAAAAAAAAAATCTTCAAAAAAAAAACTTCCACCATTTTGGGTTTAGATTGGAGAAATCTTGGTCTTCTCCTTTCTGAGCACTGGTGCTCGCGGAAATCGCTGAGCCCGTGTTCAGATTGGAGTGCCTTTTGCTCTCTTTGATGAACTCGATATTGGCCTTTCAAAAAAAAAAGCTCGTCATTTTTGGATTCAGATCCGAGAAATTATGGTTCATTTCTTTCTGAGCACTGTTGCTCGCGGAAATCGCTGAGCCCATGTTCAGATCGGAATACCATCTACTCTCTTTGATGAATCCAATCTTGACCTTTCAAAACAGAGAATCTCATCTCATGGATGCGGTCTCAAAACATTTGTCTCTAGCGGTACTAGTACGCCCTTTCAGGGTCTACTATATTGCGACCGGCACATTTGTAACTCTAACTTTATATTCTTCTTACCTCGAGCAAGCTCTGCTTCTCGATAAGTAGAATTTAAGTTCACAATTGCTTCTAGCAGTCACTGGGACGCTCATTCTGGGCTTACCATACCTGCGATCAAAACAATTGTACCCTCTATGGCGTTTTGCCTTCTTCATATTGCTTGGGTCATCTTCCTCGAGCAATTTGAAAAGACAAAACCATAGAACTTCCCATTTATGATCATTATATTCTTGTGATTACTAATGGATGTGGTCTTGTTTCAGAAATTTTTTCGAAAAAACTAACAATGGCAGCATCGCTTACCATTACTTTCGATGAGAACAAGCACCAAGTCATGCTTCAACAGAAGCAAACTACGCGCATCTACAAGCGCCCCATCAGCTGCCGAAGCGTCAACTCCCTCGGCAACTCTCTGAGCTCCGAGTCGACCTCGACTCCTCGGACTATCGTCTTTGGGACGCTGGGACCATTCCCTCTTCCTGAGGAACAAACTGCTCCTTCCAAGAAGCAGAAACTCGCCTCTCAACGTGTCACTACAGTGACACCAAAGGGGAGCACCAGAAGGCCCGAAGCCCGTGGCAGCCCCACGAAGCCTCGACCAGAAAACGACCAGGTCTATCCCAAGACTTGGTCCCCAAGACCTTCACCAAAACAGAGAAGGTCCCAAACATCTACCAAGCCAGCATTCCTGGCCCCACTGAAGGAGAACCAGTTCTATCCTCTTGCTTACATGAAAGAGGAGAGACCCATCTCCAACCTGACTCCCAAGTCAAACCAGCATGAGCCGGCTTGTTCCTACAAGCCCAAAATCAGATCATCCATCACAAGGCCTCTGCAAGCACCTACTAAGGCCTATAAACCTGCAGTTCGACCCTTCATCTCTACAGGGGCCGAACTCCAAAAATTCAAAAGCTTCGCTGCAACAGGCGAAGGACAGGGCTCGCATCCTGTCCTTGCCCAGCTGCAAAGAAGATAGGCTCGGCTGCTACGCCCGAGGGAGCACATCCTTTATCGTCAAAGCCCAGCCAGAGCTGACCGAAGCTCAAATTACTCGTCGTATACGCCGCCGCACGTCATATCGGTAAAAGAGACTAGAGAAGGAAAGGACCCAGCCTCCTACACTTCAAGTCTCTCCCAAATGGGTCGAAAAAGAAAGACCCAACCAAGTTGCTGCCGTCCATATGGTTGGAAAAACCAGAAGGCGCCAAAAGTCAGCAACAAAAATCCATGTCCGACGTCCGATGACCCGCAGCGTCTCCAGGACAGGAAGACATTCAGAAGAATCCCCTACTCCTTCAAGCAAAGGACGGCAGAGTGATCCTTCCTCAAGCTCTTCTTCAAAAAGAATGAGCCCCAGCTCAGTCACCAGGACAGTTTCTTCTTTCGAATCACGAAGGATGAACATCTTGGCTACAAATTCTGAGCCACCACCCCGCAATCCACCTCTAGATGATGCGATCACCCGCATCCAGCAGTTGGAACAAGGCCAACAGAGGATTGAAACTCTGATGGAAAACCTTCTCCTCGCCTTCCAAAATCAGGCGAACAATGAACCTCCTCCGAATCATCAAGACGATGAGGTAAATGGAGAAGAAAATGAGTCACGCGCCCTTACCAAAAAGGACGTAGACAGTATCCTCGCTAAAGCAAAAGAAGAGGATATACTCAAGGAGCATGGGATCAAGCCACCATATCCCTTATGGATGGACTCGGTCCTATTCCCCACCAAATTCAAGCATCCTACTCTCTAAACATATACGGGGAAAGGGTCAGCCAGACAGCACGTCATCCACTTCAAGATCCTGACGGGAGCTATCGCGTATCAAGATGCATTCAAGATCCGCCTCTTTGCAAGTACCCTAAAAGGTACGGCCTTCGATTGGTACTCCACTCTGCCGGAGGACTCTATCCAAAACTGGGCCATGCTAGAGACACGCTTCCTGACTCACTTCAAAGGTGAGGATCATCCCGCTACTATGGCTCAGCTGTGCAGCCTAAAACAGGGGGAGAATGAGTCAACATATGACTTCATTCACAAGTGGAAAGCAATGGCGTACAAATGTTCTGATGTACTGCCACAAGCGTCGCTAGTCGACATCTGCCAAAACAACATGAGAGCTAGAATTCACTCCATGATCATCGGCAACAAATCAAAGAACCTGGGAGAACTCCTAGAAGCTTCCATGGAAGCTGAAACGGTGATTAAAGACCTCAACAGTCAGAAATCATCAAGAAAAGAGCCAACCGCCATTGCAACCTCTAAACCAAAGAAGAAAGAGGTCCTCAATGTGCAGACCAAGTCAGCTCCTCAGCCACCAAAGAAAGCTGAAAATAAAGCTGCTGGTAAGAGACCTGAACTCTCTGATGCCTTCAAAGAACGAGTAGAGAAGAAATACCCGTTTGATGAAGATGTTGATGAAATCTTCGGAGCTCTTGTGGCAAACGGCAAGCTCACCTTGCCTGAACCCAAAAGACCGGGTGATGTTGGCAAAACCAACGATCCTCGGTACTGTCCATACCACCAGATGATCTCGCATCCTCTTAATCAATGCTTCGTTGTGAGGAGAAAATAAATGAGATGTGGAAAAACGAAGTCATCACCTTTGACAAAAACTATGGGTCTGCCTCCGTCAACATGGTGACATGTGGACAAACATCAAAGTCATCAAAGAAGAAGATCACTACTTCCTCCAAGGTGATAAACTCAATCCAAGCGTCCGAGGATCTGGTTCCTTACCCGACACCAGACGGACAACCCATATGGGTACATCCCGATCTCCTGGAAGATGAAAACTGGGAGGTCGTGAAAACAAAGCCTACAGCTCAACAGCGAAGGCAGGCTAGGAAATATCTCCTCAAGCTCAAACGGCAAGAGTCGACCCAACCAAAACAAGAGGTCAAAGAAAAGGCATAGGCTTCCTCTACCGCTTCACTGGAGGCAACAAAAACATCCCTTCCAGAGTCTTCAAAGGGGGTAAGAAAACTCACTCTCAGTGATTTCATACCACCTCAATACAAAGAAGCCGTGTAGGAGGCATCATACTCTTGCAATTCGGTAGTTGGATACTCCATTGATGGATATGAGTCCAGCGACACCGATGATGGATTCAAATCCAACTACACAGATGAGTGGGAGGAGTCCCTTGAAACAGGAGAATACCTCTCCGATGAAGAATGGGTTCCTGAGTCTCATCTTATGCCAGTAATCTGGTATAACCCTCTACAGTCACAAGGATCCTGGTCTGATGATGAAGAAGACCAAGAGGCTGTACAAGAAAATGCTACTGACCCAGCACCTCTCATTACTCCAGTGGAAATCAACCATGTTGAGCCACAAAGAGTTGATGAAGAAGAAGATTTGGCTCCCATGCCTGATCTTGAAGAATATGCAAGGATCTTGCAGCGTCTCGCTCTAAAACAAGAGCAAGACCGCGTCAACGAGCCTCCTCGCAATCCAGAGCCTGAAGTCCCTGAAGACCATCAGGTACATCCTCCCTTAACTCCTGAAAATGGAGAAAATTGCTGGATAGACGATCCTCTTACATCCGAGGATGAGTCTGACTCCGATCAGGCAACGTCTCCCGTCAGAGCTTCCTGCAATGTGATAATTCGGGATTATAGCTCTTCCGAAGCATCGTCTGATGAGAGCACTTACACTCCGGCGACGCCTAGCAATGTATCTTCTGAAGCCACCTCGTCTCACGTGACTTTCACTGAGATGACACCCTCTCAGGTTTCTTCTCCTGAGTCTGTGACTTCAAAGTTCACACCCTTCCTGACTGAAGAATTCCCAGCTATTGATGCTTGGGACGATGAATTAGTCAACGAAGAAGAAAGGTTGCTGGATGCTTGTTCCCGGAAAATGCTTCGTGCAACACAATCACTGACGATGGCAACTCCGCTGCTGATACATCCTCAGCAAATGAAAAACGACAGCCGCTTGATCCTAAAGACAATCTTCCAAACGAAGACCCTTCTCAAGAAGCTCTCGAAGTTGGTAGAGGCACCCGCTCTGGCCGGGACTACCACAAAAATTACAACCAATCTTCCTTTACATATGTAAATCCTTCGGGAAAAGATGTTGTAAGCGCTCCTAGTGGCAACAATGATGAACATGCAGGCCCTAAGGAGGCTTTCAAGTATGACTTGATTGAACACTTCAAGTACATACCTGCACGTCTGCACATCCTGGATTTATTACGAATGTCTCCGCACACTCGAGATAATCTCATCTCAGAATTACAAAAGCCGAATGAGGATGTCGACAAACATGCCCTGCAAGTCCTCCAAATTGAAATGGATTACCGGGTCAAAAACTCAGAAGCCTCCTCAAAGGGTTAAAAGAAGAAAACTGGGGGATCATGCATTGAATGCCTCTCGGTTAAAAAAGCAGCCAGTGCAACCATCGCCTTCACAAAAGACGACCTCCTACTTGGAGAAACCAGGCATAACTGACCCATGTACTTCACAGGGTACATCAAGGAAATGCCTATGCACAGAGTTCAGACCGACCCAGGTTCTGCTCTCAACCTCATCTCCACATCGGCTCTTGAAGAGTTGGGCATCCCACCCAACAAGCTGAGCCACACATCTGTATCTATCTTTAGATACGATGGGAGTACTCAAAGGCCTATCGGAAAAATCAACTTCAAGTTGCAGATCGGTGATCTTATTTCTGAGGTCACTGTGTATGCAATAAAAACCCCTTCATGCTACAACATCCTTCTCGGACGCCCTTGGATCCACGAGAATGGTGTTGTCCCTTCAACTCTACATCAATGCATCAAGTTTGTTGGCGACGATGGCATGATATATCGAGTCTTTACGGACAGAAAACCCTTCAAAGGTAAAGAAGTCCACTTCGCAGACTCACAGATGTATGAAGGTGAAAAAGAAGAAGAGGATAAGCACACAGCATCCTTTGCCGAAAATCTTCAGAAAGATAAAGGCAAGGCTCCTCAACAATCACCGGAAAAAAACAAACCATCTGGTAATTCCGAAGAGAGCATTCAAACTCCCTTCATCATCTCCCTCAAATCTTCAAAGCCTTTGGTCATCACAACAAAAGTGAAGAAGGCGAAGCAAAAGCCTGGGGGCAAATTTGTTGTCTCTTTCGTGTCTATCATGCAAGACACGGACTTGGATTCAGAGCCAGAAGACGACACATCATCAAGCCAAGCTGACACTCAGCAAGTTCAGCCTGCTCTCACTCCGATGGAGACAACTTCTGACATAGAAGATCCTACGTCAGCTTCCTTCGTTGTTCCAGCAACTTCAGCAAAGGAAAAGCCGATCTTCTTCCATAGATCGGATGCTTCTTCATCAAACTCTATGCTTGAACCTTTCCAAAATAAAGGTATGCCTTAACTATCCTTATATAGTTCTGTGGCACAAGCTATTATGAAGAAAATGGGCTATGACGCTTAAAACCCAGTTGGTTTGGGAGAAGGACGCGGTATTCTCACGCCATTAGGGGCCCGTCTTGACCAAAAGCCAGCTGGAAGATTGGAGACTCCACGGCTATGTAGAAAAGTCTTCACACGGGTTAGGGTATGATCCCGACACTCCCCTGAGACAGTTGACACAAAGGCTTAAAAGTCAATATACTGACCAAGCCTCAACATCTCAAGTCCATGAAGACATCGATCTCCCTGGATATCTCTTCGATGAGTCACCTGACAAAGATCCAGGAAGCTCACCTAATTGGCACGATTTCTCCGAAAATGAAGAGGAGTTATCCGATGGCACAGACGTGTGGTCTTCTGACCCAGAAGAACCCTCATCTCCAAAAGAAGTAGCCTACTTCGACCCGGTTTCAACAGGCGATTGGGATCACCTCATAGCAAGCCTTGGGAAAATTACCGATCAAGAAGACCCGTGGAAAGGAACAAAACCTTGGTCTGGAAATGCCTTTGAAACCCCAGAAGGTTTCGTTGAGCTGGAAGCCTCCGAAAATATTGTGGAGGAACCACCTTCGAACCTTCCAACAGAAGATCCTGTTCAAAAGATAGACTTGGGAACACCAGATAACCCACGTCCTGTATTCATAAGCAAGAATATAAAGGATGATGAGTTACCCGAGTATATCGCCTTTCTTCGTGAGTTCGTTGATTGCTTTGCATAGTTTTACACTGAAATGCCTGGCTTAGACCCCAAATAGCGGTTCACAAACTCAATCTTCAAAAAGACATCAAGCCTATCAAGCAAGGCCAAAGAAGATTCCGTCCAGATGTGATGGATAAAATTGAATAAAAAGTTCAAAAACTCAAAAGTGTCGGCTTCATCCGTGAGGAACAACATCCTGAATGGTTGGCCAACATTGTCCTCGTGACAAAGAAAAACGGGCAGATCAGGGTCTGTATTGACTATAGAGACCTGAATGGCGCATGCCCAAAAGATGAATTTCCGCGCCCCGTACCAGAGGTAATGATTGATAATACCTGTGGATTCGAGCGAATGACATTCATGGATGGTTTCTCTGGCTACAATCAGATAAAGATGCATCCTGAAGATGAAAAACATACATCTTTTCGGACCCCATTTGGCGTGTATTGTTACACTGTCATGCCATTTGGTCTGAAAAATGCTGGTGCCACATATCAGAGGGCTATGATGAAAATATTCCAAGATATGCAGCACAAGACGGTTGAATGTTACGTTGATGACCTCGCCGTCAAAAGCAAAAGAAAAGAAGATCATCTCAAAGACCTTCGAGAAGTCTTCCTCCGGCTTCGCAAACACAAACTGCGAATGAATCCTTTGAAATGCTTCTTCGGCGTCTCATCGGGTAAGTTCCTCGGATTCTTAGTTCGGAAAGCTGGAATAGACCTTGACCCTATAAAAGTCAAAGCCATTCTAGAAATGCCCTCTCCAAGAACCTTGAGAGAACTCAAAGGGCTTCAAGGGAGATTGGCCTACATGAGACGGTTCATCTCCAATCTTTCGGGGAAATGCCGTCCATTCTCCCGGTTGATGAAAAAAGGTGTAAACCTCCAGTGTTAGCTGCTCCTACCACTGGAAAACCATTCATCTTGTACACAAAAGCCCTTGATCACTCTTTGGGAGCTCTGCTTGCGCAAGAAAGTGATCAAAGAAAAGAAACTGCTCTATATTACCTCAGCCGCATGCTAGTAGGTGCAGAGCATCGCTACTCTCCAGTCGAAAAAGAATGTCTTACAGTGATGTTTGCCGTACAAAAGCTGCGTCACTACTTGCTTTCCAACACAGTATACCTGGTCTCGAGGGTCAACCTCTTGAAGGTCCTTGTCACAAAGGTAGGTTCTCTCAATGCTCGACTGGCAAAATGGTCCATCCTTCTGTCATAATTTGATATTAGGTATGTACCACAAAAGGCAATCAAAGGGCAAGCTCTAGCGGACTTCCTCACAGAGCATTCATTGCCTAAAGATTCTCCACTCAGAGATGATCTCCCAGACGAACCATTCTACAATGTGGAGACTTTCTCGCAAAGTGCCTCCTGGGACATGTACTTTGACGGTGCAACCAGGACAAATGAAAAAAGACAGCTGATCTCGGGAGTTGGCATCCTCTTTGTTAGCCCCGACAAATACATGATTCCACACGCTTTCTCACTAATGGAACCATGCACAAACAATGCAGCTGAATATCAAGCTCTGATCCTAGGATTGGAACTCGCCATCGAATCCGGTATCACCATGCTAGAAGTCCTTGGAGACTCTCAACTGATCGTCAACTAGATGAATCAGAAATTTGAAGTCAGGAAGCCAGATTTGCTGCCTTACTACAACAAGGCACAATCACTTTTGTAAAAGTTTGACATCTATCACATCACCCACATTCGTAGAGGTGAAAACATACGTACAGATGCCCTAGCTGGACTTGCCGCATCCATGGCAATCCAGGAAAGGGAAAACATGCAAATCACAGTGTGCGAAAGAAGAATCCTTCCTCCTCTTAACACACACCAAGCTGTTGCTGAATGCCACCAAGTGGTTGGAAGTCGGATTTCAATCCTTCAAACTTCAATCGGCGACTGGAGGGATCCGTTCTTTGATTACATTATGTTCGGAATCCTACCTGAAGATCCAAAAGAACGGGTAAGCTTCCAAAGGCGAACCCCAAGCTTTCATTTGGATATTCCTTCAAAAATCCTTTACAGGAAATCCTTCAACGAAGTACTTCTACGCTGCTTGTCACAACAAGAGGCTGAAGAAACACTCAAAGAAGTTCATGTTGGTCTTGCGGAGCTCATCAGGCTGGTCCCAAGCTCTATGATCAGATAAAAAGGTTAGGTTATTACTGGCCTGCCATGGTAGCTGACGCAATGCAATTTGCTAAGCGCTGCCAACAATGCCAAGTTCATGGAGATTACATTCACATGCCTCCAGAATGGCTGCATCCTACAGCGATTTCATGGCCTTTCGAAGCCTGGGGTATGGACATCATATCCTATTTCTCCCCCTTCGAGCAAAGGTCATCGCTTCATCTTCACCGCTACGGATTATTTCTCCAAGTGGTCAGAAGCATTTGCGTTCAACGAAATGAAGACCTCATCAGTCCTTCAGTTCCTGCGCACCAACATCATTTGTCGTTTCGGCATACCCAAAAGATTCGTCCATGATAACGGACCACAATTCCGGGATCATCGATTCTACAGGTTCTGCGACAAATACAAAATCCAAAGCTATCCTTCGACTCCATACAATCCGGCAGTGAATAGGTTGGCAGAAGCTTTCAACAAGACACTCTGCAAAATCCTCAAAAAAATGGTCTCTAGTCACAAAAGAGACTGGAGCGACAAAATGTCTGAAGCTTTGTGGGCCTATCGAACTACCATTCGAGGACTAACCCATAGCACACCATTCTCCTTGGTCTATGGATGCGAAGCTGTCGTACCCTTGGAAGTACAAATTCCTTCCTTGAGGGTATCCTTGCAAAATGACATGACTCAAGAAAGCAATGTCAAATTACGACTCCATGAGCTGGACAATCTCGATGAGAGACGGCTCGAAACTCAACAAAGCATTGAACTTTACCAAGCACACATGGCAGGATCTTTCGACAAAAAGGTCAGGCAACGCGCCTACAAAAAGGGTGACTTGGTCCTTGCGGTAAAAAGACCAATGGTTTTCGCTCACAAGTCCAAAGGCAAATTTGAGCCAAAATGGGAGGGACCCTACGTCATCGACAAGGTTTTCTCCAGTGGCGCATACGCACTCCTATACATGGAAGGTGACAATTGTATGCTGCCCATCAACGGCAAGTTCTTAAAGCGGTACTACCCTTGAAGACTTACCCAACTGGGTAAGAGCAATACCTGTACGGCCAAAACCGGTTTCCAGGTACACGCTCGCTAAACCCACCTTTTTTAGAATTTTCATATCAAATGTTGAAATTTCTAGAAATTTAAACAATGCTTACTTTCATCGTTTCATTGTTCAAAAAAAAAAAACCCAAGTTTAGGAACCTTTCCCTAACTTTTCAACCCTTGAACCCAAAATTCATGGTTTGAAACAAAATCCGGATTCAGGGATTTCCACCCTTGTCCACCCTACCTTTTACCGCCTAAATGGTTTTAGGTCAAAACTTATGACCCTCGTGTCTTTAAACAAAAAAAAAATTTCAAAAAGCCGCGGGGAAGCGACGTTTAGTCGATACTCCCACAAATCAGAAGCATACGAACCACGTTCGACACTTCCAAAATTGCAGGGAAGCGACATTTCGTCGATACTTGCAAAATCTAAAACCGTGGAGATGCAACATTTCAGTTGATATCCACAACCCAAATTTCAAAGGTTCGAAAAAACCTAAAAAACCGTGGAAACGCAACATTTCAGTTGATATCCACAACCCAAATTTCAAAGGTTCGAAAAAACCTAAAAAACCATGGAGACGCAACATTTCAGTTGATATCCATAACCCAAAGGTTCGAGAAAACCACAAGTTTCAAAAATCGTGGGGAAACGACATCAAGTCAGTACCCTCAAAACCAAAATTTTTGAAAAGCAAGGATGTGACATTCCATCGATACTTGCACCCAAATCCGCGAGGATGCGACATTCCATCGATACTCGCAACCGAATGAGCAAGGATGTGACATTCCATCGATACTTGCAAGAACATTCAGCAGGGAGGCCACTTTTAGTCGATACTTGCATTTTTGAAAACCAAACCGGCTATAAATGCCACCAAAACAGGCTATAAATGCCACAAACCGGCTATCAATGCCACAAAATAAAACCGGCTATAAATGCCACAAACCGGCTATAGATGCCACCAAAACAAATCGGCTATAGATGCCACCAAAATAAACCGGCTATCAATGCCACCAAAAACCGGCTATAGATGCCACAAAAAAAAAATCGGCTATAAATGCCAAAAAAATCGTCCTTCACGGCAAATCAAGAAAATGTCTCTTTTCTTAAATATATGTGCAATGGAAAACTTGAAAGAAGTTGATTTCCTTTTACTGCGAAAGTTGATCTCCGGATCAACACTTGCAATTCCAAGTAAAAGTAGAAAATCTGGCACACCCACACAAAGAAATGTTGATGCACGCCCTTGCCCCCTAGTCACGAAGGGTCGAACCCAATGGACTCCCACGTCCGCCGACCTCGGTAGGACCAGGTGCCAGGAGCGCGGTCCATCAAGCTGGCACACCCGGTGGGACCACGAGAATGGTGTTGTCCCTTCAACTCTACATCAATGCATCAAGTTTGTTGGCGACGACGGCATGATACATCGAGTCTTTGCGGACAGAAAACCCTTCAAAGGTAAATAAGTCCACTTCGCAGACTCACAGATGTATGAAGGTGAAAAAGAAGAATAGGATAAGCACAAAGCATCCTTTGCCGAAAATCTCCAGAAAGATAAAGGCATAGCTCCTCAATAATCACCGGAAGAAAACAAACCATCCGGTAAATCCGAAGAGAGCATTCAAACTCCCTTCATCATCTCCCTCAAAACCTTCAAGGCCTCTGGTCATCACAACAAAAGCGAAGAAGGCAAAGCAAATGCCTGGGGGCAAATTTGTTATCTCTTTCGTGTCTATCATGCAAGACACGGATTCGGATTCAGAGCCAGAGACGACACATCTGTCAAGCCAAGCTGACACTCAGTAAGTTCAGCCTGCTCTCACTCCAATGGAGACAACTTCTGACATAGAAGATCCTACGTCAGCTTCCTTCGTTGTTCCAGCAACTTCAGCAAAGGAAAAGCCGATCTTCTTCCATAGATCGGATGCTTCTTCATCAAACTCTATGCTTGAACCTTTCCAAAATGAAGGTATGCCTCAACTATCCCTATGTAGTTCTGTGGCACAAGCTATTATGAAGAAAATGGGATATGACGCTCAAAACCCAGTCGGTTTGCTAGAAGGACGCTGTATTCTCACACCATTGGGGCCCGTCTTGACCAAAAGCCAGTTGGAAGATTGGAGACTCTACGGCTATGTAGAAAAGTCTTTACACGGGTTAGGGTATGATCCCGACACTCCCCTGAGACAGTTGACACAAAGGCTTAAAAAGTCAATATACTGACCAAGCCTCAACATCTCAAGTCCATGAAGACATCGATCTCCCTGGATATCTCTTCGATGAGTCACCTGATAAAAATCCAGGAAGCTCACCCAATTGGCACGATTTCTTCGAAAATGAAGAGCAGTTGTCCGATGGCACAGACGTGTGGTCTTCTGACCCAGAAGAGCCCTCATCTCCAAAAGAAGTAGCCTACTTCGACCCGGTTTCAACAGGCGATTGGGATCATCTCATAGCAAGCCTTGGGAAAATTACCGATCAAGAAGACCTGTGGAAAGGAACAAAACCTTGGTCTGGAAATGCCATTGAAACCCCAAAAGGTTTCATTGAGCTGGAAGTCTCCGAAAATATTGTGGAAGAACCACCTTCGAACCTTCCAACAGAAGATCCTGCATCCTACAGCGATTTCATGGCCTTTCGAAGCCTGGGGTATGGACATCATAGGTCTTATTTCTCCCCCTTCGAGCAAAGGTCATCGCTTCATCGTCGCCGCTCCGGATTATTTCTCCAAGTGGTCAGAAGCATTTGCGTTCAACGAAATGAATACCTCATCAGTCCTTCAGTTCCTGCGCACCCAACATCATTTGTCGTTTCGGCATACCAAAAAGATTCGTCCATGATAACGGACCACAATTCCGGGATCATCGATTCTACAGGTCTGCGACAAATACAAAATCCAAAGCTGTCCTTCGACTCCATACAATCTGGCAGCGAACGGGTTGGCAGAAGCTTTCAACAAGACACTCTGCAAAATCCTCAAAAAAAATGGTCTTTAGTCACAAAAGATACTGGAGCGACAAACTGTCTGAAGCTTTGTGGGCCTATCGAACCACCGTTCGAGGACCAACCCATAGCACACCATTCTCCTTGGTCTATGGATGCGAAGCTGTCGTACCCTTGGAAGTACAAATTCCTTCCTTGAGGGTATCCTTGCAAAATGACATGACTCAAGAAAGCAATGTCAAATTGCGACTCCATGAGCTGGACAATCTTGATGAGAGACGGCTCGAAGCTCAACAAAGCATTGAACTTTACCAAGCACGCATGGCAGGATCTTTCGACAAAAAGGTCAGGCAACGCGCCTACAAAAAGGGTGACTTGGTCCTTGCGGAAAAAAGACCAATGGTTTTCGCTCACAAGTCCAAATGCAAATTTGAGCCAAAATGGGAGGGACCCTACGTCATCGACAAGGTTTTCTCCAATGGCGCATACGCACTCCTATACATGGAAGGTGACAAATGTATGCTGCCTATCAACGGCAAGTTCTTAAAGCGGTAGTACCCTTGAAGACTTACCCAACTGGGTAAGAGCAATACCTGTACGGCCAAAACCGGTTTCCAGGTACACGCTCGCTAAACCCACCTTTTTTAGAATTTTCATATCAAATTTTGAAATTTCTAGAAATTTATACAATGCTTACTTTCATCGTTTCATTGTTCAAAAAAAAAAACCAAGTTTAGGAACCTTTCCCTAACTTTTCAACCCTTGAACCTAAAATTCATGGTTTGAAAAAAAATCCGGATTCAGGGATTTCCACCCTTGTCCACCCTACCTTTTACCGCCTAAATGGTTTTAGGTCAAAACTTATGACCCTCGTATCTTTAAACAAAAAAAAATATTTTTTCAAAAAGCCGCGAAGAAGCGGCGTTTAGTCGATACTCGCACAAATCGGAAGCATACGAACCACGTTCGACACTTCCAAAATTGCAGGGAAGCGACATTTCATTGATACTTGCAAAATCTAAAACCGTGGAGATGCAACATTTCAGTTGATATCCACAACCCAAATTTCAAAGGTTCGGAAAAACCAAAAAAACCGTGGAAACGCAACATTTCAGTTGATATCCACAACCCAAATTTCAAAGGTTCGAAAAAACCTAAAAAACTGTGGAAACGCAACATTTCAGTTGATATCCACAACCCAAATTTCAAAGGTTCGAAAAAACCTAAAAAACCGTGGAAACGCAACATTTCAGTTGATATCCACAACCCAAATTTCAAAGGTTCGAAAAAAACCTAAAAAACCATGGAGACGCAACATTTTAGTTGATATCCATAACCCAAAGGTTCGAGAAAACCACAAATTTTGAAAATCGTGGGGAAACGACATTAAGTCAGTACCCGCAAAACCAAAATGTTTGAAAAGCAAGGATGCGACATTCCATCGATACTTGCACCCAAATCTGCGAGGATGCGACATTCCATCGACACTCGTAACTGAATGAGCAAGGATGCGACATTCCATCGATACTTGCAAGAACATTCAGCAGGGAGGCGACTTTTAGTCGATACTTGCATTTTTGAAAACCAAACCGGCTATAAATGCCACCAAAACAGGCTATAAATGCCACAAACCGGCTATCAATGCCACAAAACAAAACCGGCTATCAATGCCACAAACAAAAAAATTGACTTTCAAAAAACCTGGCTATAAATGCCACAAACCGGCTATAGATGCCACCAAAACAAACCGGCTATCAATGCCACCAAAAACCGGCTATAGATGCCACAAAAAAAAAAAAAAAACTCGGCTATCAATGCCACAAAAAGCCTGGCTCTCATGCCAAAATCGGCTTCCATGCCACAAACATAAATCTGGCTCCCATGCCAAAACAATAATTTGACAAAAGATTTTTACAAAATGACAAGCTTTTGATCAAATCCCATTTAGCAATTACTTTTATCACAAAAAGATTTAAGTAAGCGTAGGGAAAACAAAAAAAAAAAAAAGGCATCCCATTTAGCAATTACTTTTATCACAAAAAGATTCAAGTGAGCGTAGGGATAACAAAAAAAAAACAAAACAAAACAAAAAGAGTACCAAAAAAATACATGTGGTACCAAAAAAAAAAGGAAGTGTTCACAAGCAAAACAAAAAAAAGTACTAAGAAATACATGTGGTACCAAAAAAAAGAAAGTGTTCACAAGCACTACAAAAAAAAAGAAAAGTACCAAAAAAATATATGTGGTATTAAAAAAAAAAAAACAGGAGCTCAATCAAAAATGGTCTCCAGCCAAGAGTTCAGCTCCTTAAGCAAACTTTTGGCCTCAGCCGTCAGGGATTCCAAGGCACGGTTCTTCAGGAACTTGCCATGAGATGCTGGGGTGGGCTGTAACCCTTCTTTCGCACCGGGAAGCTTATCTCGAGCAGCTCACCATTGTTTGTTCTCGTCAGACTTCCTTTTAAGAACTCGATTGGCATCTGCAACCCGGCGAATCAGAGCACTCTCCCTGTCACGAGCCTCTGTTATTGCAGTCCACTTGGCAGCGACTTGTGCCTGCAAATGCTCAAGACGTTTCCTGGCCTCATCGACCTCCCTATCAAGGATGTTAAGGTCATGTGTCAGCCCAATGATGTTTAGCTCTTCTAAGTTCTTCTCTCGGACTACCTGCTTCCTGCTTTCTGTAGCCTCATCCAGGTTAGACTGAGCCTTATCCGCAGGGTCCAGGAACATCTCCTTGAAGAACTGGTCATCAGGAAAACCGATGGTCTCAAACCACCTGTCACCCAGCTCAATGATCCTATCAACGATCGCCCTGGCACTTGTGACATCTAGACCAGCCTCTTCAGCGTCGCCGAGAATCTCACGCACATGCTGGATCATCCCAAATCCGGCATCTAAGTGCCCAGAAAGCAGAGTCTCAATCCAAGTGCTCAGAACTCGCACCACCACCTTCTTCGCAAAAATAAGAGATGGCCCCGCTGAAGATTCGCCCAACTCCGTTGGTCGGCTGCTCATGTCATCACCTGTTGGAAGAGTAACAAAAGAACTCTTTCCAGTTGAAGTTGCTCCTGCTCGGGAAGGAATCTCAGCACGAGGTATCTCCTCAACATTGTCAGAACTAGTCCCAGGAGTCTTACCTCTGGATCAACCTCTAGCATCCCTTGCTCTGGAAGCGACGGATCCTCCTCTGTCACTTCAAAACTTGCCAAAGAAACACAAAAAGGTATGAATATGATCCTGTTTGAAAATCATTATCAGGGTTATTACTACAAAATACCTTCTTCGACGACTGGCGGAAGACTCTCTTCCTCCATGAACTCATCGGAAGCATCATCAACATTTGTGTCCATCGATGGTTCAAAGTCATCGGAATCCTGTGGCAAGTCAGCTGGCAAGAAAAATGTGTTAGCAAACCAAGTCACAGACAGAAAAGAAAACGAAAAGCAAAAGAAGTTATACCAATTAAAGATTCTGGATTCACTCCATAGTCCCTCGGTTCTTCTTCAGGTGCCCCGACAGGACCCGTCACCACCTCATCGGTTAGAACCTCAGGCATCACCAAGTCTTCTTCTGCTAAAAAAAGAAAAGAAAAGCAGAAACAAGAAGCAAATCAGAACATGGAAAAATCCCATGAAAAGAAATGGAAAGAGAAAAAGGAAGAATCATACCTTCACCGACGGTCTCTTCTTCTCGGCTTCTCTTCTCTGGAGGCTCGTCAGCATCCACTGGCACATCCTCATTGATAGTAAGAGGAACTTCCAAGTCAGGAGAGTCCTCATGCTGCCCCTTGCTGCGATGATGACTCCTCCTCCTCTTACTCCTACGGGCTTGCTTCTTAGAGGAACCTGCCCCGCTGTCAGAGTCAGGTTTCCCACTTGACTCCTCACTGGATGGTCTACCTTGCCAGTAGACTCCATGGAAGCTTGCCTCTGTGCCGCTTACATCCAAGCACCAAGTTCAGCTTCCTTCTGTTCTAGCTGCTCTAAAGCCTCATCAGGTATTTCTCGAACAGCTTCAGAACCAATGACGCCCTGGTCCACCGAGAAAGCCTATCTTGTGCTTCTTCTCCAGAAAGGAAGGCCCAAACTTCCTCTCGCCGGACGCCATCCGACTTTCCAAGGCCCTTTCCAGATGCCAGCTTCACATCAAGCTCCTTCTTAGAAAGGCCCCGATATGCCGAAAAGCTCTCCGCGAACCACTTCGTAAAGCCGGCAGTCCGGGAAGTCAACAACACAGGATAAGAGATCATGGCTGTAGTGTCTTCAGCACTATAGAAAGCCCATGCATTTCTCCCGTCCTGTAAACTCCAAAGCACTTCACCATGCTTGAAGGCGTACCAACAACGCCTTGAGAAAAGCCCAGCTGCAAAGCAAAGCGAGAGGGTACATACGGTTGGATGTCAACGAAAAGATGTCTGCGGTACACCATCATGCCGACACGTATGCTGAAAAGCCACTCTCTCTCTGCATTCGTCAAGGAGTAATGCCTTCCCGACCCCGCCCTGGTGCCTTTTTCCGCAACTCTGGAGAAAGCTTCACTGAAGATTGCCACATCTCGACGTCCCTGAACCGTCGGATCCTCATGCGGGCAAACAAAAGTGATTCGGACACGGCTTTGCCCTTAGCCAGTCGAATCATCAGAGGATCATCATCCTGTGCAGCACCCAGCTGGTGGAAGTCAGGACAGTGGTACACATACCACGAATAAAAGATGTGGCCTGAAAATACCCAATTCATGGGAAGCCCAAGCCGAACCAAAAAAGCAGCAGCCTGCAGTTCGGTACACAGGTAGGAGTAAAGAGCTGGATGTGCGTTCCATCTCCTCCAGCAAAAATAGCCTCACCAAGCCAATAAGTGAGGTAAACAGCGAGATCTCTCCGCAGTGCAATGTCATGACATATGGCGTTTGTGCTCGCACAGAAATCTCTCAACTCTTCTTGCATAGCTAAGATCTTCTTCGAACTTGGATCCTGAGCCCTGGCTTCCTGGGTCACACTATCAGAAGACTCCCTGCTATCAAAAAAGTTGGGGAACGAAGAGCTAGAACTCTTCCAACTGCTGGATCTAACTTTCAAACCCTCCTTCTCCTTCAAAAAATCATAGAAGGCGACGAGCTGAAAGTACAGAAGCCTGAACTCCTCATACTGCCCCTCAAGGATGCTGTCAATCGGCATAAACTCCTCATAGAGTTTGCCAAGGATGGGCAATCCAGTAATGGCACTCAGCTCCTTCAAAGAGAAACCAATCTCACCATTCATCACAACGAAGGTATTGGTTTGTGGGAGGAATGACTCCAGCGTTGCCATGAAGGCCTCGTCGGAAAAGATCACGGTCTCCCTGAAGGCACGGACCGCATCAAAAATTCCGGCTTCCTTCAAAATGGCGCCACCAATCAGCAGGACGCGATCAGTCCACGACTTCCACTCGGAGTCAGCATTGAAACGGCCACGAAGTCGAAAAGGCTTTATCCAATTGCTGCCGTCACCGCTGAAAATACCAAGGCCCACCGGTCCTCAAATTGACCGACGGATAATCAGAACCCTGGTAGCCGCTGGATGGCAATCAACAGGTCCATGTGAACGGGCGACCCTCTCCGTATATCCAGGAGAACCGCCAACAAAAACCCCGGTCTTGATTACATTTGTCCTTCTCACCCAGCTTGGAGGATCTTCCCTCTTAGAGCACGTGGGGGCAAGGCTCATGATCGAGACGGTGCGATCAAACGTCGACCGGGTAGCAACAGTCTTCTTCTCACCATCTGCTATGAAAGAGAACTGAAAACATCTCCTCTGGTATCTCATGTCATCAGGGACTACATCACCAAAGAAGAAGGTAGGCTTGGGCAAAACCCTCTGATCTTCCATCACCCATGGACAACTGCTTACCATGATCTTATAGAATTCCTCTCCCTTGAGAGTGATCAATCGCTGCCTCATCTCATCTCTGTTGAGGGAGTCGCATTCTTCCAGATTTCTCTCAACATACTGGACCTTCTCAAAGGCCTGCTGAACGGCCGGATTAGAAGATCTAGCAGATCGACGAGGTGCGCTTGTAGCAGGCTCTTTACCCTTGTTCGTTCTGGAAGAACCACCTGCAAAGGATGGAAAAGAAAAAGATCAAACATCAAAATGACAGAATCTCGCTAAAAAAAATCTGGCGAAATTTTGACATGACTCCGGGGCAATTCCGAAGAAAAGGAACTATCCCGAAAGAAATAGAAGGGATGAAGATGGGCTCAACATTGCTGCGAGCTCCGAAACTCCAAACTTTCGAAACCTCAAAGTCTCCGCAAAATCAGGAAGGGCTCAACATCTCAGCGAGCTCCAAATTCCCAAATTTGCGAAAACTTTCAGGTATGCTATCACATCATACTACAAATTTAATTTACAATAAAATGCATGCATGAACATCTAGGTTTGCCAAAAAAAAAAGGGGGCATTATCATGATGAGCAAAAGAAAAAAAAACAAGAAGAAAAAGAAAACTTTCTCAAAAAAAAAAGAGGGAGAGAGAAAACAAAAAAAAAGAAAAGAAACTTTCTAGAAAAAAAAAGGGGGAAAGAAAACAAAAAAAAGGGATGGCCCACAGGCCACGTACGGCCCAAAAAAAAAAGAGAAAGCTCGAAACAAAAAAAAAATAGGGAAAACACATGTAAAAAAAATAAAAAAAAATAAAAAACACGTGGAAAAAAAGAAGAAAAGAAATAACTTTTTATTTTTCCTACAATGGAGTTTTCTTGAAAAAAGGGAACTTACTTGAAGCCATTGATGGAGAAGAAGAAGAAAAGTCTTGAGGATCTTGAAGAAGAAGAACTCTTGAAGCTCTTGAAGAAGAAGAACTCTTGGTCTTGAAGCCCTCTTGGGATTGTTGCAAAAGAAAGTAATAAGAGCAAGAGATCCAACCTCCTCCTTGCTTTTATAGAAGAGAGCAAACCAAAGAAAGAAAGAAGAAAGAGGTAAGTGTTACTAATTAGTAACATTACCAAAGAAAGAGATTAGAAAGATTCTTTCCCAAAAGAAAGATATCTTGAGGGATTCTCTCCCAAAAAGAAATCAATGAGAGATTTTCTCCCAAAAGATAGGATCAATAGAAGATTATTTCCCAAAGGAGGATATCTTGAGATATTCTCTCCCAAAATAAAGGGAACATGAGAGATTCTCTCCAAGTAAAGATATTCTTAGATATTCTCTATCCAAATGAGATATTCTTGGATATTCTTTACAAAAATGACACCATATGTGATCTAAGCCATTTCAAAAGCTTAAGGCCCCATGGGTTAGCCCATATGAGCTAGGTTTGACCACCTAGACACTTGAAAAAAAAAATTGAGCTTTTAGTCAAAGAGAAATCCCTCTTACCAAGAGTATACAAAAATGGTTCCATGCCTCTTTTGAGTTGATTGGATCATACAAAAAGAATTCCAAGCCCCATGAGCTTCCAAAAATCAAACCATCCAGCCTCATCTACCAAATTGAGCCAAAATCTTGAAATTGACATTCCGCAAAAAACCAAAAACCAAAACCTAATCCCCTAACTTGCCACATACAGCCTGTTAGGTCACAAGATCAAAACCAAAATTGATCCCCCAACATTCCACATACAGCTTGTTGGGTCACACGGTCATAACCAAACCCGACCCCCTAACCTGCCACATACAGCCTGTTAGGTCACAAGGTCAAAACCCAAATTCACATCCCTGATGTCATCTTCAAAACTTTGCCTTGAGAAGGTACGTGATCCCTTTCACTACCACAAAATTCCCCTGGAAGCTCAAAAGGCTACAAATACCAAAAAGAAAGACTGCTCAAAGACTCTTGATCAAGTCACAGGCTCTCCTTCACAAATCTCTTCGAGGCACATCGACTACAAATGATAAGCAACTCGTCGCTGTACCTCGAGGGGGCATTTGTTGACACCAAAAATGTCACTTTGCCTCTTCAAGATCCAAAGAGCTACATGAAGTCGCAACCTGCCATAAATAGGCAATGCTACTTCCAAAAAATCAAATCTTGTCAGAATCAAACAAAAACTGCAAGATCCTTCAAGACAGCCAAAAGAGGAGTACACAAGAAGTTTCGGGCCATTTCAAAATCATTTAGCCTAACTTCGCTTCTCCGACAACTGGAAAGGAGCTCCCAGCAGTGAAAGCATCGGAGACATCAAATCTTCGATCAGAGCCGATGGATGGTCTCAAAATACATCCAAAAGGCTCCACGTCGAGTTCCGAGTCAAACTGACAATGTTTGACCCTACATCAACCCTCGAACAGCTAAATCAAGCCTCTCGGTGGCAAGAACCACCGAGACCATCACTCATCAGATAGAGCACATGGATGGCTTCAAAATGCTTACAAAGGGCTACACGTCAGATTTCAGGTCATTTCGACAACATTTGACCATAGTTTGACGCTCGGAAGCCAAATCAGGCCTCTCGGCGGCAAAGCTCCCCGGGACCATGGTTTCCAAGACAGAGCCTATGGATCATCTTAAAATGACTCCAATAGGTTCCCTGTTAAATTTCAAGTCAATCGGACATCGGTTGACCGCACATCAAACCGCGACATCTTCATCGCGATAAAAGTAAGTCTACTGGTGATAGGACCCCAAACGGCTTCAAAACTCAAACAGAAGCCTATGGTCGGTCTTATTTATTGCTCAGAAGGCTTCACCTCAAATTTCAGGTCATTCCGACATCGTTTGACCCAGTTTCAGCTTCTGACAGAAAATCAGCAGCTCTGCGCAACAAAGTCTTTGGCTTTCTCGGAAAATTGAAAACTGCAAAATAAAATGCAAGGATTCTCATCAGGTTTTCTACAGGGAAATCAAGCCAATAAATGATAAAAAATGTCAAGGAAAAATACAGAAGAAAAAGAATAAAAAAAACAGTAAAAACGGACACAAAATGGGACAAAAGGGGAAAAAAAACCCCAGGGTCGCAAGCCCCTGCGACCCTGGGGCCCGGAATCGCCCGGTGGGACCCGGAAACCCCGTTTTTCGCCGTTTTTTCGCGATTCGAAGCGTTCGGCCTCTAGTATTTTCCAAAATTCATACTTTTGAGACACCAAATCCTCTGACAATTCGTCAAAAACATGGGTTAATCATCAAGAGTATCGAAAACAACATTGATCGCCACCCGGTCAACCAAAAAAAGTGTGCTTTCTACCTGACCGATCGAGAAATCGACAGGACAGATGGTACCGACCCGCTGTTGGCAACCAACACCTGAAGTTACGTGGTCATCCGATGTCGATCTACATGAAGATCCATCGATGATCATCGCCAGAAGAATCCCAAAAGACGCGGCACGGCCCGCGACTCTTCAACTGCTCGGCGACCACTTAATGTGATTAATTAACTAGCTTTATTACAGTCATTAATCCATTTCTTTGGACGGCCCAATCAGAAGCAAGCATCCGGGAGTTACAAGTCAAGAGATTCATGGCATTTAACCCATGAAACTCCTCCCATCATGGCGATTAAAGGCGATTAAATGCCCTCAATCTCCTCCGGCCAATCAGAAGCTAAGAAAAAGGAGTTACAAAATAAAGAATTCAATCTTGTAACTCCTCCCTTTATATAGCTTTATGACAATTAAGGCTCATAAACCCTCCTAAATGGCTACCTAAAAGCCTATAATAGGAGAGCTCTCCAAGAAGAAAAGAATCACAAACACACAGACAACAGACTGCAGAAAATCCGGAAACTCAGACAAAAAAAGGCATCAGAAATCTAAGAGAGAAAACTCTGCGGAAGTTCTACACCGACCACAGCTACAAGGTGACAAAAGTCCCTTGGGGGGGTACCCCCCCCCCCCCCCCAAGGTCCTTGCCTTCTCCTTCTGCCTTCAAATGGCTTAATCGTGGCTTTTCAGGCCGTCTACTCGGCTTTTTATTGGACATAGGACCTCCTTTTGGTCTTTGTTCTCTAAAAACCTGAGGTTATAGCCAAGCCAAGCGAATCAATAGCATCCTCTGTTCTCATCTGCATGGAAGATGGCGAAGTCCACATATGGCTTGCGACCGTCAATTTGAACGGGTCCCCCACAATCTCCTAAAAAGTTAGATCCTCCTTTTCTTGCTTTTCATTGTAGTTTGTATTTTTTTAAAAGAGACAAAAATCACAACTCTTGTCTTTCATTATTGATAAGGATTGTAAAACGGCTATAAACGCCAAAAATCGGCTATAAACGCCAAAAATCGGCTATAAACGCCAAAAAAATCGCCTTTCACGGCAAATCAAGAAAATGTCTCTTTTCTTAAATATATGTGCAATGGAAAACTTGAAAGAAGTTGATTTCCTTTTTACTTGCGAAAGTTGATCTCCGGATCAACACTTGCAATTCTGAGTAAAAATAGAAAATCTGGCACACCCACACAGAAATGTTGATGCACGCCCTTACCCCCCGGTCATGAAAGGGTCGGACCCAACGGACTCCCACGTCCGCCGACCTGGGTAGGACCAGGCGCCAGGAGCGCGGTCCATCAATTGAATGCTAAAGCGGTGATGTTTTTCATTTATATGGAAGTAATATTGCTTTAGTGGGATGACATAAATTCTGTTGTAATCAGGTTGAAAAACTTGTTGCTCGCTTAGAGCAATCATGTGATCGGGCGGATAAGAGGAAAAAAAGCATGTCAAGTCTGGCGGAGTCAATCCGGAAAAAGATAAAGACCTTTAAGACAGCATTCGGGACGACGTTAGAAAACTTCAATATGGAATAGTGCAATAGCTCACAATCCGATGAGGATGTAGAGAAGGTAAATTGCCCAGCCCGGTCTTGAATTTACTCTTGTTCAATCTGACTTTGTCCTTACTGTTTTCCAACAGACAAGAACTGGAACCTCTCATAGTGGTCCAGCGCACACTGTGACCGATACTCATGCTGGTCCATCTCAAATTGTTTTCCCTCAGACTGTTCCCAAGAATAATGCTAGTCCATCTCACATTGTTTCCCTCAGTCTGTTTGCTAGACTGATGCTGGTCTATCCAACACTGCTCCCCCTCAGACTGCTCCAGATATTGATGCTGGTCCATCCCACACTCCCCCTTCTCACACGAGAGTCAAGAAAGCTGCTCTTAAAAGTCTAAAAGCGAAAACTTACAAGAGAAAGGGCAAAAAATGCTATGACGACGTTCCAAGCAAAGGTCAACCAGCCAACTTACCACCATTTGAAGAGGTGCTCAACACCCCATAATAGCCAGGGCGTTGTTTGACACTCCGGTGTCCGTTCGTAGTGATTCCACAATAGTTTCTGTAGCACCGATGACTACCATAATGTCTTTGAATTGGAGAATCAAGCGCTTGCCCCGTATGCGTAAAGTACCTGTAAAGTTCTCCGATTACTCTAATTCTATGGTGCATTTGGGCTACGTATTAAATGATCAGGAACAATTTCTGGTTAAGGGTTTCAAGGAATATTACAATACAAAGTAAGCGGTCAAGTTTCCTTACTGTACTTCAAATTGTACACATCTTCATTAATATGCATATCATTGTGTTTATTAACAAACATCTCTTTCATGTAGAGATGATGAACTAGCCAGCATTTGTACCACAGTCTCTAGCAATGATTTAAAGAAAGCACTTGACGAGAGAACTTGGCTAGCTGGACACTAATCTTATGTACTATTACTTTGAGATCCTGAGAGAAGGATGTCCAACTGCTTTCGTTGCGGACCCAAGCATTTCTGTAAGTCTGTGCTGAACTGTCCTTCACTTTGATTTTTACAAACACCTCGATTGAATGAATCTTTATATGTTAACCATTCATATTGTGGTGGCATTACTATATGCAGAGTTGGTGGCAGGATGGACCTAATGCCAGTGTTGAAGCTGCCTTCGGCAAGCATGGCCACAGGGTCTGGGAAGCCCAGGAGGCACATACACTGGTGTTTGTCCTCCACTACAAAAACCATTTCACGTTGGTTGTGGGCTACGTTTATAAAAGAAGGTGCGAGTTCTACAATAGTTTGGCTGGTGATCGTTTGACACGGAGTAAAGCGGAGCAGTTTGTAAGTATTGTTTGTGATCCTAAGTTGCAATCCTTAACATAGTTTCAGACATCACCTATGATAATAGTCCCCTCCCCCAGTTTGTAAGTATTGTTTGTGATCCTAAATTGCAATCCTTAACATAGTTTCAGACATCACCTATAATAATAGTCCCCTCTCCCCCCCCCCCCCCACCCCCAAAAAATAAATAAATAAATAAATAAATAAATTCTGTTTGTTGCAGATCGGGTGGTTGAATGCTTTTTATATGCATTTTGGGTGGACGGACCCATTTTTATGGCCTATACTGATCAAGGAAGACATTCCTCATCAAGACAATGGTAATGACTGCGGAGCCTGCACTGTTGCATTCGCGGAGCATTGTGTTCACCGTCGTCCTATCACATTTACATAGGCCGACATCTATTACTTCTGTAACACAATTATCATTGAGTTATTCAAGAGAAGTTGGCAGGTGAATGCTAATAGGTTGAATCTTCCTGAGTTGTTGAACCTACTGGTTTGATGTAGTGTTCTTAGTTGGTTGACAAGAAGTTTTGGGAAGGCTTTGGGCAATAGATGGAGAAGCCAAATGATCATGATTCTTACTATTTTTTTGCTTCGTATTTGAAATTGTGGAACTTGTGGGCAGTAGTTGTGGAACTTGTATGGTTTTAGGAAGATAGTGATTTATTTTGTGGAACCACATTTCACATTATTTGTTCTTGAATGGTTTGTTAATGTAGTGTTCAATGTATGGTTTGTTAATTGAATGTAGTTGTGTCTGGTTTGTTATGCAGAGTGTGTGCATTGAGTGGAATGTGAATGTATTCAGATTGAATCCTACTGAATGGATGATGGTTATGTGAAAAAACATATGACCAATAGTCAATATCGACTATTCTGTTGTAGCTTAAAAAATACTACAATAGTTGATATCGACTATGATAATAGTCGACATCGACTATTTAGCTGGAACTTAAAAAACTCAGTAATAGTCGATATCGACTATCTATCTGTAACTTAAAAAAGTCAGTAATAGTCGATATCGCCTATTTAGCTGGAACTTAAAAAACCTCAGTAATACTCAATATCAACTATTGTCATAGTCAATATCGGAACTTAAAAAACTATCTTCTATCAACATTTTGTACTAATAAGTGTAGCTATAGATAGGTTAGCTAATCATTCTCAATATAGTGAAAGTGGGAAAAAGAAAACATCCATAACGAGACATCTTCAAACAACCATTATATTATCATCATAGAAAAGTTTTCAACATATAGTTGCCAAAAAATGGCTCTGTTAGGGATTTTGTGTATTGAAATTTGATGGATGCATTATCATTTTAGCATCTCATGATTTTTCACACAAGCATTGAGTTAAATATCTTGAAATCTGATTTTCTACATGCATTGTTTTTAAATATTGTAAATCTTATAGTTTGTGCAGGTTTTTGGATTTAAATCTTGGATGCGTTTGTTTTTTAAAAGAATTTTTACAAATCAAGCTAGCCTATGTTTTAAAGTTTCAAATTATATTTGGCTTTTTATGTTTCATGATTTTAAAAGCACTTAGATGATTTAAAATCATGTTTCCAAGCTTGGTTTAATGGCCCAAAAATCCCTACATGAAAATACTTTGAAATGTGCAAAAGTTGGGATTTTAGCCACACTGTCGGTTAGCATGTCGGTCAGGTGTCGGCTAACCGACCATGGTTCAGAAGCTGACCGAAAGCCTCTCGGTTAGAATTCCAGAGAGCTGTTTTCTGAACAAAATTGTACTGTCGGTCAGCTTGTCAGTTCCTGTCGGCTGACCCACACCTGCACAACGGTAAATTTCTTGACCGTTGGAATCTGACCATTGAGGTGTCGGTCGACCGACAGGTAGCCGTTTGAACACTTTTTCTATAAAAAGAAACTCATTCCTTAGCCATTGGTGATGATCTTTGAAGCCCTTCTTGAGGTATTTTGAGGCAAAAGAAAGGCGATCAAGCTAAGGAAGGCTAATAATGGTCATTAAGGAAAGCTAAAGCTTGGATTAATGAAGTTACACCACCAAGTAAGCTTTGCCTTTTATTAATCATTGTTTTATGCTTTGTTAAACTATTGGTAAATGATTTTAGCATATAAACTATGATGTGTTGAATCCTCTACTTCCTTAATCTTTGATTTAAGTCATATGATTCTTCACCTTGATTTCAAAACAAGTTTATTTTATAAACTTTGTTAATCATGCATTGCCAAAATCTTTGATTTCTTTTATGTCATGATTCATTAACTTGTTTTGAATCTTTCCTTGTTTTCATTCATTTAAACCTTTGTTGAATTAGTTTGTTTTTGAAAACAAACATTGCACATGCATCACATGTTTAGACTAAGTTAATTTCATACAACTTGTGAACCCTTGTTTTTCATATCTTCTACAAGTTTGTATTTGGTACATGTGATTTGCATATTACTTCAATCATATCTTTTTATGTGCATTAAACTTTTAAATGCTTTTAGCATAAATTGATTAAGCTTTCATTTTCAACTTGATTGAAGTATTCACACACACACTTCATGAGCATTCATCTTTGCATTACTTAGAGTGTTGTGTGAGTTAGCTTTACACTTTCATATTCGCCTATTTAAGAGGTAATTAAATTAAGCTTAAATTGTAATCTCTTAGAGTGTTTTGTCAAGACACTTTCTTTGAGAGAAATCTTTTATTGTAAAGGTTCTTGCTAAGCCTTTGAAAAGCATATTGTATAGGTTGTTGTTAAGCCTTGAAAAACAACATTGTAAGGTTATTGCTTAGCCTTGGAAAGCATAGTGTTGAGTTTATTGCTTAGTCTTTTGGAAAAGCATAAATAGTGGAAATCCGGTGGGGTGTTGATTCACAAGCCGGTAGTGGATGTAGGCATTGAGGCCGAACCACTATAAATCTTTGTGTAGTGGTGATTGTTTTGTTTAAGCTTCCGAATTTTGTATGTTAATCATCACATGTGACTAGTTAATTGTAAAAATATTAAAATTGGTCATAATTAGTCATTAAGTGTAGATCACCCTATTCACCCCCCCCCCTGTATGTTAATCATCACATGTGACTAGTTAATTGTAAAATATTAAAATTGGTCATAATTAGTCATTAAGTGTAGATCACCCTATTTACCCCCCCCCCCCCCCTCCCCCCTCTAGGGTTAGGATCCCTTGGACTTTCAATTGGTATCAGAGCAAGGTTACTCCATTTAGGGCTTAAACACCCGGAGTTGATCCTCTCTATCTAGATCCTTGAGTTAGAACCCTAGTAGTGTTTTTCTATGAAAATCATTAGAATGGATTCCATTATGATAGACTTTGTAGATTCTTGTGTAGATTCTTCTAGACCCATCCTTCTTGTGTAGATTCTTCTAGACCCATCCTTCTTCCATCTATTGGAGATTCAAACATTGAATTTAAATTATCTCAACTTGAATCTAAACTTAAATTAAAAGAAGAAGAAACTAATGAAAATGAAGATGACATTCAACAAGCCTATGATGAATTATGTACATTTTCCTTAGAGCTTGTTAAAAAGAATAAAAGATTACAACAAGAATCTAAAAGTCTAAACCAAGAATTAGTCTCTTCTAAATATGAACTTAAAGAAAAAGATGAATTAATAAATTGTGTAGAATCTAAGTCCATGATCTCTTTACATAATCTATCTAATATTAAAGATGACATAAGAGAATCAAAGATAGATTGTGATAATCTTAATAAGGAAAATTCTAAACTAAGAGATCAATTAAAAAAGGCAAGATGAAAACATTAACAATTTAGAATCCAAGTTGACCATTTCTATGGAAAATTTATCTAATGCACAAATTAAGATAAAAACTCTAGAACTTGGATCTAATGGCACCAATGAAGTTAAATCTAAATTAAAACTTGCCCATGAAGAGCTAAACAAATTTAAGGGAATTGAACATGAACTAACAAAAGTTAAAAATGAAAATTCAACCCTTAAAAACCAGGTCACTCAACTTGAAACCTACAAACAAAAGTATGAGTGCAAATTTACCCAAAGTGAAGAAAAATTTGAAAAGTTATTTAAATTGGGTAAATCTCAAAGAGATGGGACGGGTCTTGGATATGATAGGAATATTTCACATGACCCTAAATTCACCAACACATTTGTGAAAGGTGAGTCCTCATTCTCTAGCACTCACACTTCTTTGCCCATGACTAAATGCAATTATTGTGGCATTGAAGAACATTTTAGGGTTGAGTGCAAACAAAGGAGAAGCAATGTGTCTAAACCCATCTTTGAACCAAAGAAAGTAAAATCAAACTCTATGATGGATAAGACACTAAAAATCAAGGAAGACTCCAAGAAGACTAAACAAGTTAAACCTATTAAAAAGAAGTCTCCTAAAATAGATTCTAAAAAGTTTAAACAAGTTAAACCAACTTTAAAAGAATCTATAAATAAAAAGCTTCTCAATCTATCTCCCTTAAATCAAAACATAAAAGAACTTTTGAAGAAAGTTGCAAAGTTAAATCTAAAATTCAAAAGTCAAATAAAGGGAGAAAATAAGAAGAAAAGAAAAATGGCTCAATCCCCTAAGAAGAAAAGTCACCAACCTCAAAAGACTAATCACTAACCTAAGCCAAATTTAGTTAAATCTAAACATCATGGTGATAAGTCTAATTGAAAATATATCAAGTCAAATCTCCTATAGTTGGTGATACTTTTAAAATGGACCTCAAAGACCAACCCTCTCAAGACCTTAGGTGGATTCCTAAAGTTATATTTTTAGTAAAACCTTAAGGCCTTGGACCTCTTTGACCAACCTACTCCTTAATAGTTAAATCATTTTGTTGGTCATGTTGCATTTGCATTTTATGCTCTTTTAAAAGTTACATTTCTTAAAATGCAATGTTTATTTGTAATCAATTGATTTAGTCATCATGCACCATTCTAGTTAAATATCATTGTTTTCAAAATCATTTGATTATAATTTCATCATTATAGATTTGCTCTCATTTAGGTATATCTCTTTATTTCTATACTTGTTCAATTGATTATGGTTTCAAAGCTTTCATAGCTAGATCTTTTATAATCGATTGATATTGGAAATTCATTTGTTTGTAAATCATAATAAGATTATTTTGAAAAACAAATGATTTGAAACAATTTGGATTTTCCATGGATTTCTAAGTTATACCTTCATATGGAAAACTATTCTTTTGAAAAACCAACTTGTATGTGTTTCCAAATAAGTTATATTATTTAAAATGCAAGTTGAAAAATGATTTATGCCTCATTGTTACATTCCTTGATGAGACATGAGGATTGAAATTAATTTTCATTCTATGCTTACTTAGTTAGAATTTTGTAATGAAAATTCAATTCCTTGTTATGCTTGAGTTTCAATTGGTTAGAACTTAATAGTTATATTTTTCATTTGAGTATATTTTCGAATTGATATCAAGTCATGCTTTAAATCAATTTGTATGAGTCTTTGCAGTTATATTGTTTAGAATACAAATTGATAATTGATAATGTGTTTTCTTCAAGTTCATATATTGTTGGATTTTGTTTATGATTTTGAAGATTGAATGAATGGAAATGCTTTAAAACCTTTTTAGTTGTATTCATAAAAGCATGTTCTATATTCTCATTTCCTTATGCATATGGTTATATCAACTTAAATGGAAATGAATGTTGTTATAGGCTATTTGCATCTTTTAGTTTCATTCTTTTTATATGCAAATCTCTATTAGTTTCTTGTATGGTTGTGATCTTATTTACATTTGTAAAAACCATAAAAGGACTCTCAAATCCATCCTTTATACTTACTAGTCATTTTAATTTTTTTAATGGATGGTTATGATGTTGATTCATGTGTATTTTTCTTATTGATATCATTCTTTATACATGTTTCAACTTCATAGTAGTGTGCTTGATCATATGAACCTATTTGAAACCCATTCCTTGTATTTCTTAGTTTTATCTATTGTTCGATGGATGTCTTAGATGTTGAATTCATATGATCTTGACACTTTGAAAATTGCATGTTCTTCTAAGTTATATCTTTTTATGCAATTTCTCTTGTTCATCACTATGCTCATTAGTTATATTATTCTAAGTGGTGAATATCAATTTATGATGCTTGTTGGAATTTTGTGTTTGTCACATGCTTGCTCTTATAATCAATTGGTATCATTTTCAACTAGTATCTATATCCAATTGGTATCATATCTTGAGTTTGTGATAGACCTTATGTACATTGGATTGATCTTGATAGTCATATGTCTTTTGTTCCATGCCACATTCCATTAGCATCATAATCTTCATGATTGCCACCTCTCATGCTCATATAAGTAAATCTCTTGACCACCATGTTTATGTTTTCATAATTTTGGTTGGTTAATGGTGAGGTTTGGTTTCATGATTGAACTTCATTTTATTCATCTTGTGCATGATAGTTATATATAATAATTGTATGAAATGAACTCAGAACTTTACATAGCTTATGATTTTCATAGTTAAATTGTTTGATGCTATGTGTGAGTTAACCCCATCTCATCATGGATAGCTCTAATTTGGATGAACCCTAATAGGTGTATTCCTTAACTCCAATTTAGAGTGATTGAGTTAAATGTTTTATCCTTGAATCTCAATTGATATTTTTATTTATTTCAATTGATATCCATGATAGTTTATCTCCTTTTGACCTTGCTCTTTAATTATCCTATAGCTTATCCGTCAATTGGCATCTTTATATTGGTAATTTGATCAATTTGTACTTTAATAGTCAATTATCATTATCAATTGGTATCCAATTCTTCTCTTGAAGTTAACCCTCAATTGGTTAAACCATCTTCTTCCTGCACCTATTAGTTAAGTCCTTGTCAAAAGTTTGAGAAAAGAAGAGTATGGATTGAGGGGGAGTAAACCTTCTAAGGAAGCATTAGAGTTGATCAAATTCACCCTTATATTGGCTCTGTACCCTTATAGCCTATCTACCCATCCATGATGCCCTGTTATATATTTCATTTTCGATTTCTTTTGTTAACAGGTGCTACTAAAGGTATTTTCCTTGTTTCATGTGTGTAGGTACCTCTCTTCAATTGATACCTTTGCAATTTAATGGCAAAGGGGGAGGATAATATTAAGGGGGAGAAAGTTCTCAAGTTTAATGGCAAAAGGGGAGAAAGAATTAAGGGGGAGAAAGAGTGATCAAGCTACCCAAAGGGAGAAAATGCATGGTCATAGGGGGAGAAGATGATAGAAGAAAGAGCTTGGAAGCTAAAGAAGATGCTAAAAAAGAGCTTGGAAGCTAAAGAAGATGCTTAGTTTAAAGAAAGGAAGATGATGAGAAAGCTTGAAGATTGATCAAGCTCCAAGCATCAAGGAGAATGAAGAAAAAGAGCTAGAGCCCAAGCTAAAGTGAAAAAGCATCCAAGAAGATTTCAAAGATTGTCCAGCCAAGGAGGAGCTGAAGACTGTGTGAAAATTTAGTGTTGAGCAAAGTTTGCCAACATATAAAAGGTTTGCCATCAAATTGCAAAGGGGGGGATTGTTAGGGATTTTGTGTATTACAATTTGATGGATGCATTATCATTTTAGCATCTCATGATTTTTCACACAAGCATTGAGTTAAATATCTTGAAATCTGATTTTCTACATGCGTTGTTTTTAAATATTGTAAATCTTATAGTTTGTGCATGTTTTGGATTTAAATCTTGGATGCATTTATTTTTTAAAAGAATTTTTACAAATCAAGCTAGCGTATGTTTTAAAGTTTCAAATTATATTTGGCTTTTTATGTTTCATGGTTTTAAAAGCACTTAGATGATTTAAAATCATGTCTCCAAGCTTAGTTTAATGGCCCAAAAATCCCTACATGAAAATACTTTGAAATGTGCAAAAGTTGGGATTTTAGCCACACTGTCGGTTAGCATGTCGGTCAGGTGTCGGCTAACCGACCATGGTTCAGAAGCTGACCGAAAGCCTCTCGGTTAGAATTTCAGAGAGCTATTTTCTGAACAAAATTGTACTGTCGGTCAGCTTGTCAGTTCCTGTCGGCTGACCCACACCTGCACAACGGTAAATTTCTTGACCGTTGGAATCTGACCATTGAGGTGTCGGTCGACCGACAGGTAGCCGTTTGAACACTTTTTCTATAAAAAGAAACTCATTCCTTAGCCATTGGTGATGATCTTTGAAGCCCTTCTTGAGGTATTTTGAGGCAAAAGAAAGGGGATCAAGCTAAGGAAGGCTAATAATGGTCATTAAGGAAAGCTAAAGCTTGGATTAATGAAGTTAAACCACCAAGTAAGCTTTGCCTTTTATTAATCATTGTTTTATGCTTTGTTAAACTATTGGTAAATGATTTTAGCATATAAACTATGATGTGTTGAATCCTCTACTTCCTTAATCTTTGATTTAAGTCATAGGATTCTTCACCTTGATTTCAAAACAAGTTTATTTTATAAACTTTGTTAATCATGCATTGCCAAAATCTTTGATTTCTTTTATGTCATGATTCATTAACTTGTTTTGAATCTTTCCTTGTTGTTTTCATTCATTTAAACCTTTGTTGAATTAGTTTGGTTTTGAAAAACAACATTGCACATGCATCACATGTTTAGACTAAATTAATTTCATACAACTTGTGAACCCTTATTTTTCATATCTTCTACAAGTTTGTATTTGGTACATGTGATTTGCATATTACTTCAATCATATCTTTTTATGTGCATTAAACTTTTAAATGCTTTTAGCATAAATTGATTGAGCTTTCATTTTCAACTTGATTGAAGTATTCACACACACACACTTCATGAGCATTCATCTTTGCATTACTTAGAGTGTTGTGTGAGTTAGCTTTACACTTTCATATTCACCTATTTAAGAGGCAATTAAAATTAAAGCTAAATTGTAATCTCTTAGAGTGTTTTTGTCAAGACACTTTCTTTGAGAGAAATCTTTTATTGTAAAGGTTCTTGCTAAGCCTTTGAAAAGCATATTGTATAGGTTGTTGTTAAGCCTTGAAAACAACATTGTAAGGTTATTGCTTAGCCTTGGAAAGCATAGTGTTGAGTTTATTGCTTAGTCTTTTGGAAAAGCATAAATAGTGGAAATCCGGTGGGGTGTTGATTCACAAGCCGGTAGTGGATGTAGGCATTGAGGCCGAACCACTATAAATCTTTGTGTAGTGGTGATTGATTTGTGGTGATTGTTTTGTTTAAGCTTCCGCATTTTGTATGTTAATCATCACATGTGACTAGTTAATTGTAAAGAAATTAAAATTGGTCATAATTAGTCATTAAGTGTAGATCACCCTATTCACCCCCCCTCTAGGGTTAGGATCCCTTCGACTTTCAGGCTCGTCATTACAAAATGCATTAGTAGACTATACAAGGTTACGGTTACATCTTCTATCACATTTACACCATATATTAACACCAACCAAAAGAGGAGTTCACATTGACTATTGCATCTCCCTCCAAGCAATGGTTCAGTAGACTGTACATTGTCCAGACGGCTACATCTTCCATCACATTGACACCAACTATTAACACCAACCAAAAAAGGAGTTCACATTGACTATTACATCCCCCTTCCAAAAAATGCTTCAGTAGACTGTACATTGTCCAGACGGCTGCATCTTCCATCACATTGACACAAACTATTAACACCAACCAAAAAAGGAGTTCATATTGACTATTGCATCCCCCTTCCAAAAAATGCTTCAATAGACTGTACATTGTCCAGACGGCTGCATCTACCATCACATTGACACCAACTATTAACACCAATAAAAAAGGAGTTCATATTAACTATTGCATCCCCCTTCCAAAAAATGCTTCGGCACACTATATATTGTCCAGATGGCTGCATCTTCAAGTTTACACTGGTGGATTACGATAACTTTGCCAGTTATGCCCCTTTTCCTTACAGTTACCACAGTGACTTCCCTCCGTTGGCGGCCACGTTCCTTGGTCCGAATCTTATTCTTCTTTGGCCACCCTAGCTGTTTAGTAGCTCGTGGTGGCAAAACTCGTTCATCAGATGTGTGCTCCTATTGTTTACTATCACGGGTAGCATGCAACACTTCCTTATACGTCGTACGATATACACTTGCTAGGTACCAATGCTCGCATAATTCATATGGATCATAGTTTCTAACTCTCATTGAAGCCAATGCACGAGCATACGGGTTCCCCAGGATCTCCCATTTTTGACATATGCAAGTCTTGCGTTCAAGATCGACGATGTCCATGTACTCCGCAGATTGTACCTGAAACTCAACTAGGCCAGCCACACGAACATGCAGTCGTCGAGCTTCTTCCGTTTCTTTTTCCAAAACTTTCTCCGCATACGGTGTTAGACGACTTGTAACTGCTTGCGATTCAAGATGGCGCTTCTGGTAAAATTCCATTAGCTTGGCCCGTATTTCCTCGACCAGTTTTGTAATAGGAAGGATTCTCGTGTCCTTTAAGAGGCCATTTGTGCATTCTGCTGCATTACTAGTGAGCATTGCATACCGCCGTCCATCTACATATGCATCAGCCCAACATTACCTTCCAATTGAATCAATGTAAGTGAATGCCTCTTGGCTAACTACCCGTATATCAGTTATATATGTATCATACTCAAACGGCCTATTTGTTTTGGCGGCACACCAAAATTTCATTACAATTGTCGCATCACTGAAAGCCACCCTACACTACAACAAAAAGCACCATTGGTGACACCCTTTGGTGACAAAATATCAATGTTGACACGGAACGCACACGAAAGTGAAAAAAAAGATTTTTTGCTTTTCACGGAAAAGCTTTAACCAAGGTGCCACATAAAGAGAAGATTTGGTGACAAAACAATTTTGGGTGACAAGTACAAACTTATCATTGAAAGATCAAAATTCCGCGCTGGTGATGGACCAGCGCATTCTGCTCGCTCGGTTCTACCGAGGTCGGCGGACGTGGGAGTCCGTTTGGGTCCGACCCTTTCATAACCGGAGGGGGGCAGAGGCATGCATCAACATTTCTTTTGTGTGGGTGTGCCAGATTTCTATTTTACTTGGAATCGCAATTGGTGATCCGGAGATCAACCTTCGCAAGTAAAAAGGAAATCAACTTCTTTCAAGTTTTCCATTGCACATATATTTAAGAAAAGAGACATTTTCTTGATTTGCCGTGAAAGGCGATTTTTTTGGCATTTATAGCCGATTTTGGCGTTTATAGCCGATTTTTGGCGTTTATAGCCGATTTTGGCGTTTATAGCCGATTTACAATCCTTATCAATAATGAAATATAAGAGTTGTGATTTTTGCCTCTTTTAAAAAATATAAACTACAATGAAAAGCAAGAAAAGGAGGATCTAACTTCTCAGGAAGATTGTGGGGGGACCCATTCAGATTGACGGTCGCAAGCCATATGTAGACTTCGCCATCATCCATGCAGATGAGAACAGGATGCTATTGATTTGCTTGGCTTGGCTATAAACCTCAGGTTTTTAGAGGATAAAGATCAAAAGGAGGTCTATGTCCAATAAAAAGCCAAGTAGACGGGTTGAAAAGCCACGTCTAAGCCATTGGAGGAAGAAGGAGAAGGCAAGGACCTTGGGGGGGTACCCCCACAAGGGACTTTTGTCACTTGTAGCGGTGGTCGGTGTAGAACTTCCGCAGAGTTTTCTCTCTTTTCTTTCTCTTAGATTTTTTGATGCCTTTTTCTGTCTGAGTTTTCCGAATTTTTTCTGCAGTCTGTTGTGCATCTTTTTCTTCTTGGAGTGCTCTCCTATTGATAGGCTTTTTGGTAGCCATTTGAGAGGGTTTATGAGCCTTAATTGTCAATAAAGCTACATAAAGGGAGGAGTTACAAGATTGAATTCTTTTTTTGTAACTCCTTTTTCTTGGTTCTTGATTGGCCGAGGAGATTGAGGGCATTTAATCGCCTTTAATCTCCATGATGGGAGGAGTTTCATGGGTTAAATGCCATGAATCTCTTGACTTGCAACTCTCGGATGCTTGCTTCTGATTGGGCCGTCCAAAGAAACGGATTAATGAATGTAATAAAGCTAGTCAATTAATTGCATTAAGTGGTCGTCGAGCAATTGAAGAGTCGCGAGCCGTGCCGCGTCTTTTGGGATTCTTCTGGCGATGATCATCGATGGATCTTCATGTAGATCAACATTGGATGACCATGTAACTTCAGGTATTGGTTACCAACAGCAGGTCGGTGCCATCTGTCCTGTCGATTTCTTGATCGGTCAGGTAGAAAGCACACTTTTTATGGTTGACCGGTTGGCGATCAATGTTGATTTCGATACTCTTGATGATTGACCCGTGTTTTTGACGGATGTCAGAGGATTTGGTGTCTCAAAAGTATGAATTTTGGAAAATAAGAGGAGTCGGACGCTTCGAATCGAGAAAAAATAGCGAAAAATGGGGTTTCCAGGGCCCTCCCGGCGATTCCGGGCTCCAGGGTCGCCGGCGACCCTGGGGGGGTTTTCCCCCCTTTTGTCCCGTTTTATGTCCGTTTTTGCTGTTTTTTTATTCATTTTTCTTCTGTATTTTTCCTTGACATTTTTATATCATTTATTGGCCTGATTTCCCTGTAGAAACACCAATCCTTGTATTTTGTTTTGGCAAGTTTCCAATTTTCCGAGAAAAGAAGCCGAAGACTTTGTCGCGCAGAGCTGCCGATTTGTTTTTTCCGTCAGAAGCTGAAACTGGTCAAACGATGTCGGAATGACCTGAAATTTGAGGTGAAGCCTCCTGACAATAAATAAGACCAAACATAGGCTTTTGTTTGATTTTTGAAGCCGTTTGGGGTCCTATCACCAGTAGACTTGTTTTTATCGCGATGAAGATGTCGCGGCTTGATGTGCGGTCAACCAGTGTCCGATTGACTTGAAATTTGACAGGGAACTTATTGGAGTCATTTTAAGATGATCCACAGGCTCTGTCTTGGAAACCGTGGTCCCAGGGAGCTTCGCCGCCGAGAAACCTGATTTGGCTTCCGAGCGTCAAAGCATGGTCAAATGTTTTCGAAATGACCTGAAACTTGACCTGTAGCCCTTTGTAAGCATTGTGAAGCCGTCCATGTGCTCTTATTTGATGAGTGATGGCCTCGGAGGTTCTCGCCGCCGAGAGGCTTGATTTAGCTGTTCGAGGGTTGATTGTAGGGTCAAACGTTGTCGGTTTGACTCGGAACTTCACGTGGAGCCTTTTGGATGTATTTTGAGACCATCCATCAGCTCTGATCGAAGATTTGGTGTCTTCCGATTGCTTTCGTCGCCGGTTGCTCCTTTTCAGCTGTCGGAGAAGCGAAGTTAGGCCAAATTTTTGAATTGGCCCGAAACTTCTTGTGTACCTCCTTTGCTTTCTTGAAGGATTTTGCACTTTTTGTTTGATTCTGACAAGATTTGATTTTTTGGAAGTAGCATTGCCTATTTATGGCAGGTTGCGACTTCATGCCGTTTTCTGGATCTTGAAGAAGCAAAGTGACATTTTTGGTGTCAACAGCTGGCGCGCTCCTCCTCATTTAGGTGCTTTTTTTTTCTTTTCTGCTGCTGTTTCAGGTGGAGGACGAGTG
>CM022945.1:153426765-153485792 GCA_012931725.1 Litsea cubeba | reverse complement strand
AGAACAGAGGATGCTGCTATTGATTCGCTTGGCTTGGCTATAACCTCAAGTTTTAGAGGACAAAGACCAAAAGGAGGTCCTATGTCCAATAAAAAACCGAGTAGACGGGCGATGAAAAGCCACATCTAAGCCATTGGAGGCAGAAGGAGAAGGCAAAGGACCTTGGGGGGGTACCCCAAGGGACTTTTGTCACCTTGTAGCGGTGGTCGGTGTAGGATTTCCGCAGAGTTTTTCTCTCTTAGATTTCTGATGCCTCTTTCTGTCTGAGTTTCCGGATTTTCTACAGTCTATTGCCTGTGTGTTTGTGATTTTCTCCGTTTTTTTTTTTGGAGAGCTCTCCTATTTATAGGCTTTTCGGTAGCCATTTAGGAGGGTTTATGGGCTTTTATTGTCATTAAGCCGCATGATGGGAGGAGTTACATGATTTAATTCTTTATTTTGTAACCTCCTTTTTCTTGGCTTCTGATTGGCCGGAGGAGATTGAGGACATTTAATCGCCTTTAATCCATGATGGGAGGAGTTTCATGGGTTAAATGCCATGAATCTCTTGACTTGTAACTCCACGGATGCTTTGCTTCGTGATTGGTCCATCACAGAACATGGATTAAATGACTGTAATAAAGCTAGTCAATTAATCGCATTAGTGGTCGCCGAAGCAGTTGAAGAGTCGCAGCCGTGCCGCGTCTTTTGGGATTCTTCTGGCAATGATCATCGATGGATCTTCATGTAGATCGACAGTCGGGAGTGACCATGTGACTTCAGTGTTGGTTGCCAACAGCGAGGTCAGTGCATCTGTCCTGTCGATTTCTCGCTCGGTCGGGTAGAAAGCACACTTTTTTTGGTTGACCGGGTGGGCGATCAATGTTGTTTTCGATACTTTTGAAGATTGACCCGTGTTTTTGACGGATTGTCAGAGGATTTGGTGTCTCAAAAGTATGAGTTTTGGAAACTACCAGAGGCCGGACGCTTCGAATCGCAAAAAAACGGTGAAAATCGGGGTTTCCGGGGCCTTCCCGGCGATCCCGGGCTCTAGGCCTGCGACCCTGGGGGGTTTTCCCCCTTTTTGTCCCGTTTTGTGTCCGTTTTTGCTGTTTTTCGATTCTTTTTTCTTCTGTATTTTTCGTTGACATTTTTGACCATTTATTGGCTTGATTTCCCTATAAGAAACCTGATAAGAATCCTTGCATTTTGGTTTGCAAAGTTTCTAATTTCCTGAGAAAGCCAAAGACTTTGTCGCGCAGAGCTGCCGATTTTCTGTTAGAAGCTGAAACTGGGTCAAACGATGTCGGAATGACCTGAAATTTGGTGTGAAGCCTCCTGAGCAATAAATAAGACAAACCATAGGCTTTTGTTTGAGTTTTGAAGCCGTTTGGGGTCCTTATCACAGTAGACTCGCTTTTGTCGCGATGAAGATGTCGCGGTTTGATGTGCGGTCAACCGATGTTCGATTACTTGAAATTTGATAGGGAACCCATTGGAGTCATTTTAAGATGATCCATAGGCTCTGTCTTGGAAACCATGGTCCCTGAGAGCTTTGCCGCCGAGAGACCTGATTTAGCTGTTCGAGGGTTGATGTAGGGTCAAACGTTGTCGGTTTGACTCGGAACTTGACGTGGAGCCTTTTGGATGTATTTTGAGACCATCCATCGGCTCTGATCGAAAATTTGGTGTCTCCGATGCTTTCGACCGCCGAGAGCTCCTTTTCGGCTGTCGGAGAAGCGAAGTTAGGCCAAATGATTTTGAAATGGCCCGAAACTTCTTGTGTACTCCTCTTTTGGCTGTCTTGAAGGATCTGCAGTTTTTGTTTGATTCTAGATAAGATTTGTTTTTTTGGATAGTAGCATTGCCTATTTATGGCAGGTTGCGACTTCATGTAGCTCTTTGGATCTTGAAGAGGCAAAGTGACATTTTTGGTGTCAACAAATGCCCCCTCGAGGTACAACGACGAGTTACTTAACTTTTGTAGTCGATGTGCCTCGAAGAGATTTGTGAAGGAGAGCCTGTGACTTGACCAAGAGTCTTTGAGCAGTCTTTCTTTTTGGTATTTGTAGCCTTTTGAGCGGGGAATTTTATGGTAGTGAAAGGGATCACGTACCATCTCGAGGCAAGTTTTGAAGATGACATCAGGGATGTGGATTTGGGTTTTGACCTTGTGACCTAACAGGCTGTATGTGGCAGGTTAGGGGGTCGGGTTTGGCTTTGACCGTGTGACCCAACAAGCTGTATGTGGAATGTTGGGGATCAATTTTGGTTTTGATCTTGTGACCTAACAGGCTATATGTGGCAAGTTAGGGGATCAGGTTTTGGTTTTTGGTTTTGGTCTTGTGACCCAACAAGCTGTATGTGGCAAGTTAGGGGACCAGGATTTGGTTTGATTTTTGTGGAATGTCAATTTCAATATTTTGGCTCAATTTGGTATATGAGGCTGGATGGTTTGATTTTTGGAAGCTCATGGGGCTTGGAATTCTCTTTGTATGGTTGAATCAACTCAAAAGAGGCATGGAACCATTTTTGTATGCTCTTGGTAAGAGGGATTTCTCTTTGACTAAAAGCCCAATTTTTTTTAATTTTTTTTGTGCCTAGGTGGTCAAACCTGGCTCATGTGGGCTAACTCATGGGACCTTAAGCTTTTGAAATGGCTTAGAACTCATATGGTGTCATTTTTGTAAAGAATATCCAAAAATATCTCATTTGGATAGAGAATATCTAAGAATATCTTTACTTGGAGAGAATCTCTCATGTTCCGTTTATTTTGGGATGGGATATCTCAAGATATCTTTCTTTTGGGAAAGAATCCTTCATTGATTTCTATCTTTTGGAAAAAATTCCCTCATTGATTTCTTTTTTGGAGAGAATCCCTCAAGATATCTTTCTTTTGGGAAAGAATCCTTCTAATCTCTTTCTTTTGGTAAGGTTACTAATTAGTAACACTTACCTCTTTCTTCTTTCCTTCTTTGGTTTGCTCTCTTCTATAAAAGCAAGGAGGAGGTTAGATCTCTTGCTCTTATTACTTTCTTTTGCAACAATCCCAAGAGGCTTCAAGACCAAGAGTTCTTCTTCTTCAAGATCTTCAAGACTTTTCTTCTTCTTCTCCATCAATGGCTTCAAGTAAGTTCCCCTTTTTCAAGAAAACTCCATTGTAGGAAAAATAAAAGTTCTTCTTTTCTTTTTTTTTTATTTATTTTCTTCTTCTCTGTTTTTTTTTTACGTGTTTGCTTCTTCTTTTTTCACACGTTTTTTTTTTTTTTTTGCTTTCTTTTCTTCTTTCTTTTTTTTCTTGTTTTTTTTTATTTTTATTTTTTTTGGGGCGTACGGATCTGGCCGTACGGCCACGTGGCCTGTGGGCCATCCCCTTTTTTTTTCCTTTTTTTTTTGTTTTCTTTCCCTCCCTTTTTTTTCGAGAAAGTTCATTTTCTCTTTTTTTTTTTGTTTTCTTTCCCCTCTTTTTTTTTTTTGAGAAAGTTTCTTTTCTTTTTTTCTTGTTTTCTTTCCCCTCTTTTTTTTTTGAGAAAGTTTCTTTTCTTTTTTCCTTTTTTTTTTGTTTTCTTTTGCTCATCATGATAATGCCCCTTTTTTTGGCAAACCTAGATGTTCATGCATGCATTCAATAGTAAATTAAATTTGTAGCATGATGTGATAGCATACCTGAAAGTTTTCGCAAATTTGGGAATTTGGAGCTTGCAGCGATGTTGAGCCCTTCCTGATTTTGCGAGGACTTTGAGGCTTCGAAAGTTTGGAGTTTCGGAGCTCGCAGCATTGTTGAGCCCATCTTCAAGCTTTCTATTTCTTTCGGGATAGTTCCTTTTCTTCGGAATTGCCCCGTCATCATGTCAAAATTTTGCCAAAATTTTTTTAGCGAGATTCTGTCATTTTGATGTTTGATCTTTTTCTTTTCCATCCTTTGCAGGTGGTTCCTCCAGAACGAACAAGGGTAAAGAGCCTGCTACAAGCGCTCCTCGTCGATCTGCTAGATCTTCTAATCCGGCCGTTCAGCAGGCCTTTGAGAAGGTCCAGTATGTTGAGAGAAATCTGGAAGAATGTGACTCCCTCAACAGAGATGAGATGAGGCAGCGATTGATCACTCTCAAGGGAAAGAATTCTATAAGATCATGATAAGCAGTCGTCCATGGGTGATGGAAGATCAGAGTGTTTTACCCAAGCCTACCTTCTTCTTTGGTGATGCAGTCCCTGATGACATGACATACCAGAGGAGCAGTTTTCAGTTCTCTTTCATAGCAGATGGTGAGAAGAAGACTGTTGCTACCCGGTCGACGTTTGATCGCACCGTCTCGATCATGAGCCTTGTCCCCACATGCTCTAAGAGGGAAGATCCTCCAAGCTGGGTGAAAAGGACAAATGTAATCAAGACCGGGGTTTTTGTTAGCAGTTCTCCTGGATATACGGAGAGGTCGCCTGTTGACATGGACCTGTTGATGCCATCCAGCGGCTACTAGGGTTCTGATTATCCGTTGGTCGATTTGAGACCAGTGGGCCTTGGTATTTTTAGCAGTGACGGCAGCAATTGGATCAAGCCTTTTCGACTCCGTGGCCGTTTCAATGCTGACTCCGAGTGGAAGTCGTAGACTGATCGCGTCCTGCTGATTGGTGGCGCCGTTTTGAAGGAAGCCGGGATTTTTGATGCGGTCCGTGCCTTTAGGGAGACCGTGATCTTTTCTGACGAGGCCTTCATGGCTATGCTGGAATCATTCCTCCCACAAACCAATACCTTCGTTGTGACGAATGGTGAGATTGGTTTCTCTTTGAAGGAGCTGAGCGTCATTACTGGATTGCCCATCCTCGGCAAACTCTATGAGGAGTTTATGCCGATTGACAGCGTCCTTGAGGGGCAGTCTGAGGAGTTCAGGCTTCTGTACTTTCAGCTCATCGCCTTCTATGATTTTTTGAAGGAGAAGGAGGGTTTGAAAGTTAGATCCAGTAGTTGGAAGAGTTCTAGCTCTTCATTCCCCAACTTTTCTGACAACAAGGAGTCTTTTGATAGCGTGACTGACCCAAGAAGCCAGGGCCCAGGATCCAAGTTCGAAGAAGATCTTAGCCATGCAAGAAGAGTTGAGAGATTTCTGTGCAAGTACAAGCGTCATTTGTCCTGACATTGCACTGCGGAGAGATCTCACTGTTTACCTCACTTATTGGCTTGGTGAGGCTATTTTTGCTGGAGGAGATGGAACGCACATCAGGCCGCATTGTATTTTTCCGGCTTGTCAGATGGCGTTTGGAGAGCAGCTTGCTTTGGTGCCAGCTCTTTACTCCTACCTGTGTACCGAACTGCAGGCTGCTGCTTTTTTGGTTCGGCTTGGGCTTCCCATGAATAGGGTATTTTCAGCCCATATATTTTATTCGTGGTACGTGTACCACTGTCCTGGCTTCCACCGGCTGGGTGCTGCACAGGATGATGATCCTCTGATGATTCGACTGGCTAAGGGCAAAGCCGTGTCCGAATCACTTTTGTTTGCCCGCATGAGGATCCGACGGTTCAGGGACGTCGAGATGGGGCAGTCTTCAGTGAAGCTTTCTCCGGAGTTGCGGAAGAAGGCTTTTGATTTTGGTGCCTCCCGAGACTCTACTAGGGCGGGGTCAGGAAGGCATTATTCCTTGACGAATGCAGAGAGGGAGTGGCTTTTCAGCATACGTGTAGGCACGATGGTGTACCGTAGACATCTTTTCGTCGACATCCAACTGTATGTACCCTCTCGCTTTGCTTTGCAGCTAGGCTTTTCTCAAGGCGTTGTTGGAGCGCCTTCAAGCATGGTGAAGCGCTTTGGAGGTTTACAGGACGGGAGAAATGCATGGGCTTTCTATAGTGCTGAAGATACTACAGCCATGATTTCTTATCCTGTGTTGCTGACTTCCCGGACTGCCGGCTTTGCGAAGTGGTTCGCGGAGAGCTTTTCGGCATATCGGGGGCTTTCCAAGAAGGAGTTTGATGTGAAGCTTGCATCTGGAAAGGGCCTTGGAAAGTCGGATGGCATCCGGCGAGAGGAAGTTTGGGCCTTCCTTTCTGGAGAGAAGCACAAGATAGGCTTTCTCGGTGACCAGGGTGTCATTGGTTCTGAAGCTATTCGAGAAATACCTGATGAGGCTTTAGAGCAGCTAGAACAGGAGGAAGCCGAACTCGGTGCTTGGATGCAAGCGGCACAGAGGCAAGCTTCCGTGGAGTCTACTGGCAAGAGTAGACCATCCAGTGAGGAGTCAAGTGGGATACCTGACTCTGACAGCGGGGCAGGTTCCTCCAAGAAGCGAGCCCGCAGGAGTAAAAGGAGGAGGAGTCATCATCGCAGCAAGGGGCAACATGAGGACTCTCCTGACTTGGAAGTTCCTCTTTCTATCAATGAGGATGTGCCAGTGGATGCTGACGAGCCTCCAGAGAAGAGAAGCCGAGAATAAGAGACCGTCGGTGAAGGTATGATCTTCCTTTTTCTCTTTCCATTTGTTTTCATGGGATTTTTCCATGTTCTGATTTGCTTCTTGTTTCTGCTTTTCTTTTTTTTTTCTTTTTTTTTAGTAGAGGAAGACTGGTGATGCCTGAGGTTCCAGTCGATGAGGTGGTGACGGATCCTGTCGGGGCACCTGAAGAAGAATCGAGGGACTCTGGAGTGAATCCAGAATCTCCAATTGGTACGACTTCTTTTGCTTTATTTTTTTTTTGTCTGTGACTTGGTTTGCTAACACATTTCTTGCCAGCTGACTTGCCACAGGATTCCGATGACTTTGAACCATCGATGGATGCAAATGTTGATGATGCTTCCGATGAGTTCATGGAGGAAGAAAGTGTTCTGCCAGTCGTCAAAGAAGGTATTTTGTAGTTATAACCCCGATAATGATTTTCAAACAGGATCATATTCATACCTTTTTGTGTTTCTTTGGCAGGTTTTGAAGTGACGGAGGAGGGTCCGTTGCTTCCTTCAGAACCAGAGCAAGGGATGCCAGAGGTTGATCCGAGATACCTCGTGCTGAGATTCCTTCCCGAGCAGGAGCAGCTTCAACTGGAAAGAGTTCTTTTGTTACTCTTCCAACAGATGATGACATGAGCAGCCGACCAACGGAGTTGGGCGAATCTTCAGCTGGGCCATCTCTTCTTTTTGCGAAGAAGGTGGTGGTGCGAGACTCTGCTTTCTTTGCACTTAGATGCCGGATTTGGGATGATCCAGCATGTGCGTGAGATTCTCGGTGATGCTGAAGAGGCTGGTCTAGATGTCACAAGTGTCAGGGCGATCGTTGATAGGATCATTGAGCTGGGTGACAGGTGGTTTGAGACCATGGGTTTTCCTGATGACCATTTCTTCAAGGAGATGTTCCTGGACCCTGCGGATAAGGCTCAGTCTAACCTGGATGAGGCTACAGAAAGCAGGAAGCAGGTAGTCCGAGAGAAGAACTTAGAAGAGCTGAACATCATTGGACTGACACATGACCTTAACATCCTTGATAGGGAGGTCGATGAGGCCAGGAAACGTCTTGAGCATCTGCAGGCACAAGTCGCTGCCAAGTGAACTGCAATAACAGAGGCTCGTGAAAGGGAGACTGCTCTGATTCACCGGGTTGCCGATGCCAATCGGGTTCTTAAAAGGAAGTCTGATGAGAACAGACAATGGCGAACTGCTCGAGATAAGCTTCCCGGTGTGAAAGAAGGGTTACAGCCCACTCCAGCATCTCATGGCAAATTCCTGAAGAAGCGTGCCTTGGAATCCTTGACGGCTGAGGCCAAAAGTTTGCTTAAGGAGCTGAACTCTTGGCTGGAGATGATTTTTGATTGAGCTCCTGTGTTTTTTTTTTTTTTAAAAAAGAAACCATCATTCTCTCTCTTCTTTTTAGTACCACTTGTATTTTTTTTTGGTACTTTTCTCTTTTTTTTTTTGTAGTGCTTGTGAACACTTTCTTTTTTTTTTTTTGGTACCACATGTATTTTTTTGGTACTCCTTTTTTTTTTATTTTGTAGTGCTTGTGAACACTACCTTTTTTTTTTGGTACCACATGTATTTTTTTGGTACTCTTTTTTTTGTTTTCCCTACGCTCACTTAAATCTTTTTGTGATGAAAGTAATTGCTAAATGGGAAGCTCTTCTTTTTTTTTTTTTGTTATCCCTACGCTCACTTGAATCTTTTTGTGATAAAAGTAATTGCTAAATGGGATTTGATCAAAAGCTTGTCATTTTGTGAAAATCTTTAGTCAAATGATTGTTTTAGCATCGAAGCCAGATTTTTGCTCGTGGCATGGAAGCCAATTTTGGCATGAGAGCCAGCTTTTTTTGTGGCATTGATAGCCGAATTTGTGGCATTGATAGCCGGTTTTTGGTTTGTGGCATTGATAGCCAAGTTTGTGGCATTGATAGCCGGGGTTTTTGAAAGCCAATTTTTTGTTTATGGCATTGATAGCCGGTTTTGTTTTGGTGGCATTGATAGCCGGTTTGTGGCATTTAGAGCCTGTTTTGGTGGCATTGATAGCCGGTTTTGGTGGCATTTATAGCCGTTTTGGTTTGGTGGCATCTATAGCCTGTTTGGTTTTTAAAAATGCAAGTATCGACTAAAAGTCGCCTCCCTGCTGAATGTTCTTGCAAGTATCGATGGAATGTCGCATCCTTGCTCATTCGGTTGCGAGTATCGATGGAATGTCGCATCCTCGCGGATTTGGGTGCAAGTATCGATGGAATGTCGCATCCTTGCTTTTCAAAAATTTTGGTTTTGCGGGTACTGACTTGATGTCGTTTCCCCACGATTTTTGAAATTTGTGGTTTTCTCGAACCTTTGGGTTATGGATATCAACTGAAATGTTGCGTCTCCAAGGTTTTTGAATTTTGCAAGTATCGACGAAATGTCGCTTCCCTACAATTTTGGAAGTGTCGAACGTGGTTCGCATGCTTCCGATTTGTGCGAGTATCGACTAAGCGTCGCTTCCCCGCGGTTTTTTGAAAAAACCATTTTTTTTGTTTTTTTTTTTTTTTGTTTAAAGACACGAGGGTCATAAATTTTGACCTAAAACCATTTTGGCGGTAAAAGGCAGGGTGGACTAGGGTGGAAATCCCTGAATCCGGGTTTTGTTTCAAACCATGAATTTTGGGTTCAAGGGTTGAAAATTTTGGTCAAGTTAGGGAAAGGTTCCTAAACTTGGGTTTTTTTTTTTTTTGAACAATGAAACGATGGAAGTAAGCATTGTTTAAATTTCTACAAATTTCAACATTTGACATGAAAATTCTAAAAAAGGGTGGGTTTAGCGAGCGTGTACCTGGAAGCCAGTTTTGGCCATACAGGCATTGCTCTTACCTAGTTGGGTAAGTCTTCAAGGGTAGTACCGCTTTAAGAACTTGCCGTTGATGGACAGCATACATCTGTCACCTCCCATGTTTAGAAGTGTGTATGCGCCGTTGGAGAAAACCTTGTCGATGACGTAGGGTCCCTCCCATTTTGGCTCAAATTTGCCTTGGACTTGTGAGCGAAGACCATTGGTCTTTTTACCACAAGAACCAAGTCACTATTTTTGTAGGCGCGTTGCCTGACCTTTTTATCGAAAGATCCTGCCATGCGTGCTTGGTAAAGTTCAATGCTTTGTTGAGCTTCGAGCCGTCTCTCATCGAGATTGTCCAGCTCATGGAGTCGCAATTTGACATTGCTTTCTTGAGTCATGTCATTTTGCAAGGATACCCTCAAGGAAGGAATTTGTACTTCCAAGGGCACGACAGCTTCGCATCCATAGACCAAGGAGAATGGTGTGCTATGGGTTGGTCCTCGAACGGTGGTTCGATAGGCCCACAAAGCTTCAGACATTTTGTCGCTCCAGTCTCTTTTGTGACTAGAGACCATTTTTTTGAGGATTTTGCAGAGTGTCTTGTTGAAAGCTTCTGCTAACCCGTTTGCTGCCGGATTGTATGGAGTCGAAGGACAGCTTTGGATTTTGTATTTGTCGCAGAACCTGTAGAATCGATGATCCCGGAATTGTGGTCCGTTATCATGGACGAATCTTTTGGGTATGCCGAAACGACAAATGATGTTGGTGCGCAGGAACTGAAGGACTGATGAGGTCTTCATTTCGTTGAACGCAAATGCTTCTGACCACTTGGAGAAATAATCCGTAGCGGCGAAGATGAAGCGATGACCTTTGCTCGAAGGGGGAGAAATAGGACCTATGATGTCCATACCCCAGGCTTCGAAAGGCCATGAGATCGTTGTAGGATGCAGCCATTCTGGAGGCATGTGAATGTAATCTCCATGAATTTGGCATTGCTGGCAGCGCTTAGCAAATTGCATTGCGTCAGCTACCATGGTAGGCCAGTAATATCCTAACCTTTTTATCTGATCATAGAGCTTGGGACCAGCCTGATGAGCTCCGCAAAGACCAGCATGAACTTCTTTGAGTGTTTCTTCAGCCTCTTGTTGTGACAAGCAGCGTAGAAGTACTCCGTTGAAGGATTTCCTATAAAGGATTTTTGAAGGAATATCCAAATGAAAGCTTGGGGTTCGCCATTGGGTGCTTACCCGTTCTTTTGGATCTTCAGGTAGGATTCCGAACATAATGTAATCAATGAACGGATCCCTCCAGTCGCCGATTGAAGTTTGAATGATTGAAATCCTACTTCCAACCACTTGGTGGCATTCAGCAACAGCTTGGTGTGTGTTAAGAGGAGGAAGGATTCTTCTTTCGCACACTGTGATTTGCATGTTTTCCCCTTCCTGAATTGCCATAGATGGGGCAAGTCCAGCTAGGGCATCTGCACGTATGTTTTCATCTCTACGAATGTGGGTGATGTGACAGATGTCAAACTTTTGCAGAAGTGATTGTGCCTTGTTGTAGTAAGACAGTAAATCTGGCTTCCTGACTTCAAATTTCTGATTCATCTGGTTGACGATCAGTTGAGAGTCTCCAAAGACTTCCAGCATGGTGATACCGGATTCGATGGCGAGTTCCAATCCTAGGATTAGAGCTTGATATTCAGCTGCATTGTTTGTGCATGGTTCCAGTAGCGAGAAAGCGTGTGGAATCATGTATTTGTCGGGGCTAACAAAGAGGATGCCAACTCCCGAGATCAGCTGTCTTTTTTCATTCGTCCTGGTTGCACCGTCAAAGTACATGTCCCAGGAGGCACTTTGCGAGAAAGTCTCCACATTGTAGACTGGTTCGTCTGGGAGATCATCTCTGAGTGGAGAATCTTTAGGCAATGGATGCTCTGCGAGGAAGTCCGCTAGAGCTTGCCCTTTGATTGCCTTTTGTGGTACATACCTAATATCAAATTGTGACAGAAGGATGGACCATTTTTGCCAGTCGAGCGTTGAGAGAACCTGCCTTTGTGACAAGGACCTTCAAGAGGTTGACCCTCGAGACCAGGTATACTGTGTTGGAAAGCAAGTAGTGACGCAGCTTTTGTACGGCGAACATCACTGCAAGGCACTCTTTTTGACTGGAGAGTAGCGATGCTCTGCACCTACTAGCATGCGGCTGAGGTAATATAGAGCAGCTTCTTTTCTTTGATCATTTTCTTGTGCAAGCAGAGCTCCCAAAGAGTGATCAAGGGCTCTTGTGTACAAGATGAATGGTTCTCCAGTGGTAGGAGCAGCTAATACTAGAGGTTTTGTCAGGTATAACTTGATGTCTTGGAAAGCAGCTTCACAGTCAGCATCCCAGACAAAGTTTACACCTTTTTTCATCAACCGGGAGAATGGACGGCATTTCCCCGAAAGATTGGAGATGAACCGTCTGATGTAGGCCAATCTCCCTTGAAGCCCTTTGAGTTCTCTCAAGGTTCTTAGAGAGGGCATTTCTAGAATGGCTTTGACTTTTATGGGGTCAAGCTCTATTCCAGCTTTCCGAACTAAGAATCCGAGGAACTTACCCGACGAGACGCCGAAGAAACATTTCAAAGGATTCATTCGCAGTTTGTGCTTGCGGAGCCGGAGGAAGACTTCTCGAAGGTTTTCAATATGATCTTCTTTTCTTTTGCTTTTGATGGCAAGGTCATCAACGTAACATTCAACCGTCTTGTGCTGCATATCTTGGAATATTTTCATCATAGCCCTCTGATATGTGGCACCAGCATTTTTCAGACAAAATGGCATGACAGTGTAGTAATACACGCCAAATGGGGTCCAAAAAAATGTATGTTTTTCATCTTCAGGATGCATCTTTATCTGATTGTAGCCAGAGAAACCATCCATGATTGTCATTCGCTCGAATCCACAGGTATTATCGATCATTACCTCTGGTATGGGGAGCGGAAATTCATCTTTAGGGCATGCGCCGTTCAGGTCTCTATAGTCAATACAGACCCTGATCTGCCCGTTTTTCTTTGTCACGGGGACAATGTTGGCCAACCATTCAGGATGTTGTTCCTCACGGATGAAGCCGACACTTTTGAGTTTTTGAACTTCTTGTTCAATTTTATCCATCACATCTGGACGGAATCTTCTTTGGCCTTGCTTTGACAGGCTTGATGTCTTCTTGAAGATTGAGTTTGTGAACCGCTAGTTTTGGGGTCTAAGCCTGGCATTTCAGCGTAAGACCATGCAAAGCAATCAACGAACTCACGAAGAAAGGCGATATACTCGGGTAACTCATTATCCTTTATATTCTTGCTTATGAATACAGACGTGGGTTATCTGGTGTTCCCAAGTCTATCTTTTGAACAGGATCTTCTGTTGGAAGGTTCGAAGGTGGTTCCTCTACAATATTTTTCGGAGGCTTCCAGCTCAACGAAACCTTCTGGGGTTTCAAAGGCATTTCCAGACCAAGGTTTTGTTCCTTTCCACGGGTCTTCTTGATCGGTAATTTTCCCCAGGCTTGCTATGAGATGATCCCAATCGCCTGTTGAAACCGGGTTGAAGTAGGCTACTTCTTTTGGAGATGAGGGTTCTTCTGGGTCAGAAGTCCACACGTCTGTGCCATCGGACAAATCCTCTTCATTTTCGGAGAAATCGTGCCAATTGGATGAGCTTCCTAGATCTTTGTCAGGTGACTCATCAAAGAGATATCCAGGGAGATCGATGTCTTCACGGACTTGAGATGTTGAGGCTTGGTCAGTATATTGACTTTTAAGCCTTTGTGTCAACTGTCTCAAGGGAGTGTCAGGATCAGACCCTAACCCGTGTGAAGACTTTTCTACATAGCCATAGAGTCTCCAATCTTCCAGCTGGCTTTTGGTCAAGACGGGCCCCAATGGAGTGAGAATACCGCGTCCTTCTCCCAAACCGACTGGGTTTTGAGCGTCATAGCCCATTTTCTTCATAATAGCTTGTACCACAGAACTGTATAAGGATAGTTGAGGCATACCTTTATTTTGGAAAGGTTCAAGCATGGAGTTTGATGAAGAAGCATCCGATCTATGGAAGAAGATCGGCTTTTCCTTTGCTGAAGTTGCTGGAACAGCGAAGGAAGCTGACGTAGGATCTTCTATGTCAAAAGTTATCTCCATTGGAGTGAGAGCAGGCTGAACTTGCTGAGTGTCAGCTTGGCTTGACGATGTGTCATCTTCTGGCTCTGAATCTGAGTCCGTGTCTTGCATGATAGACACGAAAGAGAAAACAAATTTGCCCCCAGGTTTTTGCTTTGCCTTCTTCACTTTAGTTGTGACGACCAAAGGGTTTGAAGGTTTGAGGGAGATGATGAAGGGAGTTTGAATGCTCTCTTCGGATTTACCGGATGATTTGTTTTCTTCCGGTGATTGTTGAGGAGCTTTACCTTTATCTTTCTGGAGATTTTCGGCAAAGGATGCTGTGTGCTTATCCTCTTCTTCTTTTTCACCTTCATACATTTGTGAGTTTGCAAGGTTGACTTCTTTACCTTTGAAGGGTTTTCTGTCCGCAAAGACTCGATGTATCATGTCGTCGTCGCCAACAAACTTGATGCATTCATGTAGAGTTGAAGGGACAACACCATTCTCGTGGATCCAAGGGCGTCCGAGAAGGATGTTGTAGCATGAAAGGGTTTTTATTGCATACATAGTGACCTCAGAGATAAGATCACCAATCTACAACTTGAACCTGATTTTGCCGATAGGCCTTTGAGTACTCTCATCGTATCCAAAGATAGATACAGATGTGTGGCTAAGCTTACTGGGTGGGATACCCAACTCTTCAAGAGCCGATGTGGAGATGAGGTTGAGTGCAGAACCTGGGTCCATCTGAACTCTGTGCATAGGCATTTCCTTGATATACCCTGTGAAGTACAGGGGTCGGTTATGCCTGGTTTTGCCAAGTAGGAGGTCGTCCTTTGTGAAGGCGATGGTTGCACTGGCTGCTTTTTTAACCGAGAGGCATTCAATGCATGATCCTTTAGTTTTCTTCTTTTCTCCTTTTAAGGAGGCTTCTGAGTTTTTGACCCGGTAATCCATTTCAATTTGGAGGACTTGTGGGGCATGTTTGTCGACATCCTCATTCAGCTTTTGTAATTCCGAGATGAGATTATCACGAGTGTGCGGAGACATTCGCAACAAATCTAGGATGTGCAGACGTGCAGGTATGTGCTTAAAGTGTTCAATCAAGTCATACTTGAAAGCCTCCTTAGGGCCTGCATGTTCATCATTGTTGCCACTAGGGGCGCTTACAACATCTTTTCCCGAAGGATTTACATATGTAAAGGAAGATTGGTTGTAATTTTTGTGGTAGTCCCGGTCAGAGCGGGTGCCTCTACCAACTTCGAGAGCTTCTTGAGAAGGGTCTTCGTTTGGAAGATTATCTTCAGGATCAAGAGGCTGTCATTTTTCATTTGCTGAGGATGTATCAGTAGCAGAGTTGCCATCCTCAGTGATTGTGTTGCACGGAGCATTTTCCGGGAACAAGTCCTGAACAGCATCCAGCAACCTTTCTTCTTTGTTGACTAATTCATCATCCCAAGCATCAATAGCTAGGAATTCTTCAGTTAGGAAGGGTGTGAACTTTGAAGTCACAGTCTCAGGAGAAGAAACCTGAGAGGGTGTCATCTCAGTGAAAGTCACGTGAGACGAGGTGGCTCCAGAAGATACATTGCTAGGCGTCGCCGGAGTGTAAGTGCTCTCATCAGACGATGCTTCGGAAGAGCTATAATCCCGAATTATCATATTACAGGAAGCTCTGACGGGAGACGTTGCCTGATCGGAGTCAGACTCATCATCGGATGTAAGAGGATCGTCTATCCAGCAATTTTCTCCATTTTCAGGAGTTAAGGGAGGATGTACCTGGTGGTCTTCAGGGACTTCAGGCTCTAGATTGCGAGGAGCTTGTTGACGCGGTCTTGCTCTTCTTCTAAAGTGAGATACTGCAAGATCCTTGCATATTCTTCAAGATCAGGCATGGGAGCCGGATCTTCTTCTTCATCAACTCTTTGTGGCTCAACATGGTTGATTTCCACTGGAGTAATGAGTGGTGCTGGGTCAGCAGCATTTTCTTGTACAGCTTCTTGGTCTTCTTCATCATCAGACCAGGATCCTTGTGGCTGTAGGGGGTTATGCCAGATTACTGGTATAAGATGAGACTCAGGAACCCATTCTTCATCGGAGAGATATTCTCCTGTTTCAAGGGACTCCTCCCACTCATCTGTGTAGTTGGATTCAAATCCATCATCAGTGTCGCTGGACTCGTATCCATCAATAGAGAATCCAACTACCGAATTGCAAGAGTATGATGCCTCATGCGTGGCTTCTTTGAATTGAGGTGGCATGAAATCACTGAGAGTGAATTTTCTTACCCCCTTTGAAGTCTCTGGAAGGGATGTTTTTGTTGCCTCCAGTGAAGCGGTAGAGGAAGCCTCTGCCTCTTCTTTGACTTCTTGTTTTGGCTGGGTCTTCTCTTGCCGTTTAAGTTTGAGGAGATGTTTCCTAGCCTGCCTTCGCTATTGAGCTGTAGGCTTTGTTTTCACGACCTCCCAATTTTCATCTTCCAGGAGATCGGGATGTACCCATATCGGTTGTCCGTCTGGTGTCGGGTAAGGAACCAGTTCCTCGGACGCTTGGATTGAGTTTATCACCTTGAAGGAAGTAGTAATCTTTTTCTTCGGTGATTTTGATGTTTGTCCACATGTCACCATGTTGACGGAGGCAGGCCCATAGTTTTTGTCAAAGGTGATGACTCCATTTTTCCACATCTCGTTTATTTTCTCCCTCACAACGAAGCATTGATTGAGAGGATGCGAGATCATCTGGTGGTATGGACAGTACCGAGGATCGTTGGTTTTGCCAACATCACCCGGTCTTTTTGGTTCAGGCAAGGTGAGCTTGCCATTTGCCACAAGAGCCCCGAAGATTTCATCAACATCTTCATCAAACGAGTATTTCTTCTCCACTCGTTCTTTGAAGGCATCTGAGAGTTCAGGTCTCTTACCAGCAACTTTATTTTCAGCTTTCTTTGGTGGCTGAGGAGCTGACTTGGTCTGCACATTGAGGACCTCTTTTTTCTTTGGTTTAGAGGTTGCAATGGCGGTTGGCTCTTTTCTTGATGATTTCTGACTGTTGAGGTCTTTAATCACCGTTTCAGCTTCCATGGAAGCTTCTAGGAGTTCTCCCAGGTTTTTTGATTTGTTGCCGATGATCATGGAGCGGATTCTGGCTCTCACGTTGTTTCGGCAAATGTCGACTAGCGACGCTTGTGGCAATACATCAGAGCAGTTGTATGCCATTGCTTTCCACTTGTGAATGAAGTCATATGTTGATTCATTCTCCCCCTGTTTTAGGCTGCACAGCTGAGCTATAGTAGCGGGATGATCCTCGCCTTTGAAGTGAGTTAGGAAGCGTGTCTCTAGCATGGCCCAGTTTTGGATTGAGTCTTCCGGCAGAGTGGAGTACCAATCGAAGGCCGTACCTTTTAGGGTACTTGCAAAGAGGCGGATCTTGAGTGCATCTTGATCCGCGATAGCTCCCGTCAGGATCTTGAAGTGGATGACGTGCTGTCTGGCTGATCCTTTCCCCGTATATGTTTGGAGAGTAGGATGCTTAAATTTGGTGGGGAACGGGACCGAGTCCATCCATAAGGGATATGGTGGCTTGATCCCATGCTCCTTGAGTATATCCTCTTCTTTTGCTTTGGCGAGGATACTGTCTACGTCCTTTTTGGCAAGGGCGCGTGACTCATTTTCTTCTCCATTTACCTCATCGTCTTGATGATTCGGAGGAGGTTCATTGTTCGCTTGATTTTGGAAGGCGAGGAGAAGGTTTTCCATCAGAGTTTCAATCCTCTGCTGGCCTTGTTCCAACTGCTGGATGCGGGTGATCACATCTTCTGGAGGTGGATTGCGGGGTGGTGGCTCAGAATTTGTAGCCAAGACACTCATCCTTCATGATTCGAACGAAGAAACTATCCTGGTGACTGAGCTGGGGCTCATTGTTTTTTAAGAAGAGCTTGAGGAAGGATCACTCTGCTGTCCTTTACTTGAAGGAGCAGGGGATTCTTCTGAATGTCTTCTTGTCCTTGAGACACTGCGGGTCGTCGGACGTCAGACATGGATTTTTGTTGCTGATTTTTGGCGCCTTCTGGTTTTTCCAACCATATGGATGGCAGCAACTTGGTTGGGTCTTTCTTTTTCGACCCATTTGGGAGAGACTTGAAGTATAGGAGGCTGGGTCCTTTGCTTCTCTAGTCTCTTTTGCCGGTATGATGCGTGGCGGCGTATACGATGAGCAATTTGAGCTTCGGTCAGCTCTGGCTGGGCTTTGACGATGAAGGATGTGCTCCCTCGGGCGCAGCAGCCGAGCCTGTCTTCTTTGTAGCTGGGCAAGGACAGGATGCGAACCCTGTCCTTCGCCTGTTGCAGCGAAGCTTTGAATTTCTGGAGTTCGGCCCCTGTAGAGATGAAGGGTCGAACTGCAGGTTTGTAGGCCTTAGCAGGTGCTTGTAGAGGCCTTGTGATGCATGATTTGATTTTAGACTTGTAGGAACAAGCCGGCTCATGCTGGGTTGACTTGAGAGTCAGGTTGGAGATGGGTCTCTCCTCTTTCATGTAAGCAAGAGGGTGGAACTGGTTCTCCTTGAGTGGGCCCAGGAATGCTGGCTTAGTGGATGTTTGGAACCTTCTTTGTTTTGGTGAAGGTCTTGGGGACTAAGTCTTGGGATAGACCTGGTTGCTTGCAGGTCGAGGCTTCGTGGGGGTGCCACGGGCTTCAGGCCTTCTGGTGCTCGCCTTTGGTGTCACGGTAGTGACACGTTGAGAGGCGAGTTTCTGCTTCTTGAAGGGAGCAGTTTGTTCTTTGGGAAGTGGGAATGGTCCCAGCGTCCCAAAGACGATACTCCAAGGAGTCGAGGTCGACCCGGAGTTCAGAGAGTTGCCGAGGGAGTTGACACTTCGACAGCTGATGGGGCGCTTGTAGGTGCGCGTAGTTTGCTTCTGTTGAAGCATGATTTGGTGCTTGTTCTCATCAAAGGTAATGGTAAGCGATGCTGCCATTGTTATTTTTTTCAAAAATTTCTGAAACAAGACTACATCCATTAATAATCACAAGAATATAATGATCATAAATGGGAAGTTCTATGGTTTCGTCTTTTCAAATTGCTCGAGAGAGATGACCCAAGCAATATGAGGAAGGCAAAATGCCATAGAGGGTACAATTGTTCTGATCGCAGGTATGGTAAGCCCAGAATGAGCGTCCCAGTGACTGCTAGAAGCAATTGTGAACTTAAATTCGACTTATCGAGAAGCAAAGCTTGCTCGAGATAAGAAGAATATAAAGTTTGGAGTTACAGATGTGCCGGTCGCAATACAGTAGACCCTGAAAGGGCGTACTAGTACCGCTAGACACAAATGTTTTGAGATCGCATCCATGAGATGAGATTCTCTATTTTGAAAGGTCAAGATTGGATTCATCAAAGAGAGCAGATGGTATTCCAATCTGAACACAGGCTCAGCGATTTCCGCGAGCGCCAGTGCTCAGAAAGAAATGAACCATAATTTCTCGAATCTGAATCTAAAAAAAAACGAGTTTTTTTTTTTTGAAAGGCCAATATCGGGTTCATCAAAGAGAGCAAAAGGCACTCCAATCTGAACACGGGCTCAGCGATTTCCGCGAGCGCCAGTGCTCAGAAAGGAGAAGACCAAGATTTCTCCAATCTAAACCCAAAATGACGGAAGTTTTTTTTTTTTAGATTTTGAAGATTTTTTTTTTAAATCTTTTTTTTTTAGTTTTTATTTTTTTATTTTTTTTTAGATTTTTTTTTTGAATTTTTTATTTTAAATTTTTTTAAAAAAAAAATTATTTAAAAAAAAATTTATTTAAAAGACGAGAGAGTACACATAGGCCTCCTAACCCGGTCTTATGAAATCTTGATTGATAGAATTGCCCCCAGGTAAGGGTAGGATTACTTAATGAACCCGTTTGGAGGACCCTTGCCTAGAACAGTCAAGTTGTCTCCACACTCTGGACAAGGCTTTTCTTTGAATCAACCATGATCAAAGAACACAGTTGGTTTAACCTTAGTGGTCTATGTCTTTTTTTTTTAATATATATATATATTTTTTTATTTTTAATGAACTCATCGAAGAGAAACGATGGCCCAAAACCTTAGTCGAATAGGCTCAACATTTCTGCAAGCGCGATGAACGATAGGAACGGATCAAGGTTTCTCAATTTTGAATCCAAAATGAAAAATCTAGTTTTTTGTTTTTTTTTTTATATATATATATTTTATTTTTAATGAACTCATCGAAGAGAAACGATGGCCCAAAACCTTAGTCGAACAGGCTCAACATTTCTGCAAGCGCAATGAACGATAGGAACGGATCAAGGTTTCTCAATTTTGAATCCAAACTGAAAAATCTGATTTTTTTTATTTTTTTTTTTTTGAAAAGAGAAAGAGTGGAAATAAATTCAAAGAATTAGAAATTTCCAAAAAAAGATCTCATCTCATTTTTTTTTAGAACTTTAATGAACTCATCGAAGAGAAACGATGGCCCTAAACCTTAGTCGAACAGGCTCAACATTTCTGCAAGCGCAATGAACGATAGGAACGGATCAAGGTTTCTCAATTTTGAATTCAAAATGAGAAATATAATTTTTTTTTTGTTTTTTTTTTTTTGAAAAGAGAAAGAGTGGAAATAAATTCAAAGAATTAGAAATTTCCAAAAAATCTCATCTCATTTTTTTTTAGATGCGGAATCCAACATAGGCCACCAATTAGAAAGTAACCAAGGAATCGAGAAAAGAAATATAAGCATAGAGCAAAATATATGATATGCAAATATTTTATTTCTAGCATCGTGTTCTCAAATGAACGTCTCCCACCGGGTGTGCCAGCTTGATGGACCGCGCTTCTGCTCAGTTCTACCGAGGTCGGCGGACGTGGGAGTCCGTTGGGTCCGACCCTTTCGTAACCGGGGGGCAGAGGCGCGCATCAACATTTTTGTTGTGTGGGTGTGCCAGATTTTCTATTTTACTCGGAATTGCAAGTGGTGATCCGGAGATCAACCTTCGCAAGTAAAAAAGAAATCAACTTCTTTCAAGTTTTCCATTGCACATATATTTAAGAAAAGAGACATTTTTTCTTGGTTTGCCGTAAAAGGCGATTTTTTTGGCATTTATAGCCGATTTTGGCGTTTATAGCCGATTTACAATCCTTATCAATAATGAAAGACAAGAGTTATGATTTTTGTCTCTTTTGAAAAAATACAAACTACAATGAAAAGCAAGAAAAGGAGGATCTAACTTCTCAGGAGATTGTGGGGGACCCGTTCAGATTGATGGTCGCAAGCCATATGTGGACTTCGCCGTCATCCATGCAGATGAGAACAGAGGATGCTATTGATTCGCTTGGCTTGGCTATAACCTCAGGTTTTTAGAGGACAAAGACCAAAAGGAGGTCCTATGTCCAATAAAAAGCCGAGTAGACGGGCTGAAAAGCCATCTCTAAACCATTGGAGGCAGAAGGAGAAGACAAGGACCTTGGGGGGGTACCCCCCCAAGGGACTTTTCTCACCTTGTAGCGGTGGTCGGTGTAGGATTTCCGCAGAGTTTTCTCTCTTAGATTTCTGACGCCTTTTTCTGTCTGAGCTTCCGGATTTTCTGCAGTCTGTTGTCTGTGTGTTTGTGATTGTCTCCGTTTTTTCTTTCTTCTTGGAGAGCTCTCCTATTTATAGGCTTTTAGGTAGCAATTTAGGAGGATTTATGGGCTTTTATTGTCATTAAGCCGCATAATGGGAGGAGTTACAGGATTTAATTCTATATTTTGTAACTACTTTTTCTTGGCTTCTGATTGGCCGGAGGAGATTGAGGGCATTTAATCGTCTTTAATCGCCATGATGGGAGGAGTTTCATGGGTTAAATGCCATGAATCTCTTGACTTGTAACTCCCGGATGCTTGCTTCTGATTGGTCCATCCAAAGAAATGGATTAATGACTGTAATAAAGCTAGTCAATTAATCGCATTAAGTGGTCGCCGAGCAGTTGAAGAGTCGCGGGCCGTGCCGCGTCTTTTGGGATTCTTCTGGCAATGATCATCGATGGATCTTCATGTAGATCGACATCGGATGACCATGTGACTTCAGGTGTTGGTTGCCAGCAGCGGGTCAGTGCCATCTGTCTTGTCGATTTCTCGATCGGTCGAGTAGAAAGCACACTTTTTTTGGTTGACCGGGTGGCGATCAATGTTGTTTTCGATACTTTTGATGATTGACCCGTGTTTTTGACGGATGGTCAGAGGATTTGGTGTCTCAAAAGTATGAGTTTTGGAAACTACCAGAGGCCGGACGCTTCGAATCGCGAAAAAAACGGTGAAAAAACCGGAGTTTCCGGGGGCCTTCCCAGCGATCCCGGGCTCCAGGGTCGCCAGCGACCCTGGGGGGGGGGGTTTTCCCCCTTTTTGTCCCGTTTTGTGTCCGTTTTTGTTGTTTTTCGATTCTTTTTTCTTCTGTATTTTTCCTTGACATTTTGGACCATTTATTGGCTTGATTTCCCTGTAGGAAACCTGATAAGAATCCTTGCATTTTTGGTTTGCAAAGTTTCTAATTTCTGAGAAAGCCGAAGACTTTGTCGCGCAGAGCTGCCGATTTTCTGTCAGAAGCTGAAACTGGGTCAAACGATGTCGGAATGTCCTGAAATTTGGTGTGAAGCCTCCTGAGCAATAAATAAGACCAACCATAGGCTTTTGTTTGAGTTTTGAAGCCGTTTGGGTTCCTATCACCAGTAGACTCACTTTTGTCGCGATGAAGATGTCGCGGTTTGATGTGCGGTCAACCGATGTCCGATTAACTTGAAATTTGACAGGGAACCCATTAGAGTCATTTTAAGATGATCCATAGGCTCTGTCTTGGAAATCATGGTCCCTGAGAGCTTTACCGCCGAGAGGGCTGATTTAGCTGTTCGAGGGTTGATGTAGGGTCAAACATTGTCGGTTTGACTCGGAACTTGACGTGGAGCCTTTTGGATGTATTTTGAGACCATCCATCGGCTCTGATCGAAGATTTGGTGTCTCCGATGCTTTCACCGCCGAGAGCTCCTTTTCGGCTGTCGGAAAAGCGAAGTTAGGCCAAATGATTTTGAAATGGCCCGAAACTTCTTGTGTACTCCTCTTTTGGCTGTCTTGAAGGATCTTGCAGTTTTTGTTTGATTTTGACAAGATTTGATTTTTTGGAAGTAGCATTGCCTATTTATGGCAGGTTGCGACTTCATGTAGCTCTTTGGATCTTGAAGAGGCAAAGTGACATTTTTGGTGTCAACACCTCATTGATGAGATATGATCAAAATTGATTTTCATTATATGCTTACTAAGTTAGAATCTTTATATGAAAATCAAATTCTTTGATATACTTGAAATTCAATTGATTAGAGCCTTATAGTCATACATTTTATCTGAATGTATTTTCCAATTGATATCAAGTCATACTTATTCAAGTCAATTTGTATGAGCTCTTGTAGTTATATTCCTTTTATGAGCAAATTGATTTGTATGTTTTGTGGATCATGAAATAGAATTTGAAATCTATACTGAGTCTTATGCATTTTTTTTCCAATGCATAATGATAATGTTTCATGATTCTTTTAGTACATTTGCTAAAATGGAGATTATTTTGTTAGATCTTGATTTTATTTAATCCTCTTTTTGCAAATGTCTAATAGTTCCTTGTATGGTCGTGCTCTTAAGTTACATTTGTGGATACCCCAAACCCATCCTTTATGCTTTCTAGTCATTATTTTTTTGAAATGGATGGTTATGATGTTGATTCTTGTATATTCTCTAAGAGATGTCATCCTTATACATGTTTCAACTTCATAGTAGTGATCTTGATCATATGAACCTCTTTGAAATCCATTCCTTATATTTCATAGTTATACCTATTATTTGATGAATTTTATAGATGTTGAATTCATATGATTTGACACTTTAAAATTGCATGTATCACCAAGAGACATTTCATGCAATTTAGAATGTTCGTCACTATAGTCATTAGTTATATCATTAAAAGTGATGAATATCAATTTATGATGCCTGATGGAATTTTATGTTTATCACATCTTTGCTCTTAATCTTATTCTATATTCAATTGGTATCATTTTCGATTTTTGTCATATCCAATTGATGTCATATCTTGAAAATGTGATAAACCTTGTATACATTGGATTGATCTTGATAGTAATATGTTTTTATTCCATGTCACTTTCTATTAGCATCATAATTTTGATGATTACCACCTCTCATGCTCTTATAAAATTTCATAACCACCATACTCATGTGTTCATAATCTTGGTTGGTTAATGGTTGAGGTAGGCTTCATGTTTAAACTTCATTTCATTCATCTCATTCATCTTGCATATGATAGTTATATTTTATGATTAGATGAAATGATTTCAAAATATTCATAGCATATGATTTTCTTAGTTATATTAATTGATGCTATGATCAGTTAACCCCATAACATCATGGATAGCTCTAATTTGGATTAATCATAGTACTTATATTCCTTTTAACTCCATTTTAGAGTGATTGAGCTAATAGTCTTATCCTTGAATCTCAATTGGTATTTCTTGTTCCAATTGGTATCCATGATCATTTTTCTTCATGGCCTTAAACTCTTAGAGGCTACTACCATACATGATACCCTGTTATGTATTTCATTTTCTATTTCTTTTGTTAACAGGTACTTATAAAATGTATTTTCCTTATTTCATGTATGTAGGTACATTTGCAAGGGTAAAAAATTTATTTGTTGATGATATGACCCTCTATATGCAAATGCTAAATGGTTCTATGTATGGTTGTGTTGTTTTCTTTTATTAAATCCATACTAAGAACTATAAAATCCATCCTTGTGCTTGTTAGTCTTTATTTAAGGAGGATGGTTATGTTAATTGAACTATGTTTATGATTTCATCTTTGTACATGTTTCAATTTTCATAAGTGTGCTGTTGCTCATATGAATCTCTTCAAATCCATTTCTTGTTCATTATGATCATAACTATTATTTGATGGATGTTATATTTGTTGAGTTCATATGTTTTACACCTTGGAAATTGCACACAACACCCAATCTTATTTTTATGCAATTTCTTATATTCATCATGATGCATTCAACTTATATTTTTATAAGTGATGAATATTCATGATGCTTAGTGAATTTTGTGTTTGTCACATCCATGTTCTTTTCATGGTTTTCTATTTGTTTGGTATGTCTTAAAATGTGACAAATCTTATGAACATTGAATTGAAATTTCACTTTAGCATCTTATCTCTCATGTTTGCCTCCTCTAAATTATAATTGTTTTCTTGAAGAGGTTGGCTTCATGATAGTTGAACTTCATTTCATAGTTCAGTTCATAAAGCATATGAAATGATGATATTTCTCATAGCATATGATTTTCAAGAGTTAAACATGCTTATGCTATGATTAATAAAACTATTCTTATGGATTTCTCTATTTTTAACATATTTATTAGTTACATGATTTCAAAACCAGTTCAGGGTTTTAGCATTTAAAAAAAAAAATTATTTAACAATCCATGATTTTTTTTTTTTGGTTGTATCCTTAACATGTACATCATTATGGAATTGATTTAATGCTTTGGATACTCCACCTTGATTCATTCCAAGTTGCACTCATATTGGTATATCTATTTGAATCATTCGAACATTAACGTTTAAGGGAGGAAACGGGAGGAGACGGGAGACTCCTCACTTGTTGGCTAGGAGAGTGGGAGGAGACGGGAGACTCCTCACGTGTTGGGTTTGCCAAGCGTAATTCCATGTGTGGTAGCTATGGAACTGACCTGTAATTCTGTGTGATCACGAAAAGCACTTCTCTGATGCTTATATCCTCACCGACAAGAAACATGATTCATATACTTGGTTGAATCTCAAGTTGTTGTCCTCCATTACATGTAAATCTCTTTCGATCTTGTCTATGTTTTGGAATCAACAATTTATTTTGCATATGTTCTTGATAGGTATATTTTCTAAAATGCAAAATTGAATGAGATGTGATATTGATGTCCCATCTCATATTTTTCAAATCAGTTGTTTTGTCTTTTTGAAAATAAATATGATTTGAAAAATGAATTTTTCATTGATTTTAAGTTTTTACTTAAATGGAAAATTATGCAATTGATTTTCATTTTGGGCCATGTTTAGATACATGCTTTCAAAATGAGATTTTCAATTGGTACTCATCTATTCATCATTATGTCTTTCCATGATTAGCAACATCTTGAGAAATTTGATCGATGTAAGCTTTAATTGTTATTTGAGAACTCCCTAGTTTCATGCCTTACATCTTCTTCATGCATTACATCGGTATATTCATTGTCATCATATTGACAAAAAGAAGAGAATGATGTTAAGGGGGAGTAGATATCTTTAAGATGATCAAATGAGAATTCATATTTGAGGATCATGGAGACACATATATGAATATGATGAATATTTGTTTTTAATTTTTTTTTTAAATAAAATAATTTTTAATTGAGAATGCATTAACTTTTATAGGTACAACTTTATGCATTTCTCATATTGCCACATCCATGAGTTTTTAGTTCTGGTATTTTTCTAAGATATGAATGTTTTTATCTTTGATCATCACTATGCTCTGTATTGTGTTTTTCTTTTGTGTGATGATTTTGCAAGTTATATGCTCCTCTATTTGTAAATTTCCTATCTTGATGACTTGTTTGGAATGCAATGTACCCAATTCATCATTTTAGATTATAATCGCTTATTTTGATGATTGAATTCATTTGGTGATTGCATTCATCCTCATAACATTCATTATGCCTTTGTAAGTTAAATTTTTCTAAAGATTGAATATGGTTTTGGATTTTATTTTCTTTGGTATCATAATGCATGTTCCTATCATATGTTTTTAAATGGATTGATTTTCTTTTGGAACCTCATGCATTCCTCATAATCATTATATGTTCTTCATAGTTATATCAGTATGATTATGCAGGTTCATCACTACGGTTAAGTGGTGAAAAAGGTCAATGAAATGAAATTTCATATGATCTTTATTGAGTCCTTACTCTTCAATCAGTTTGTATCATTTGAAGGACTTAGAGAATCCTTAAATGGATTCATGGAATTGATATGGACTTTCTTAGTTGATTTATATAGTTCAATTCCATCTTAGCATGATTATATCTCTTTATAGTCAAATCTTTTGATATCATGCTTGCTAACCCCTCTATGCTTATAGGTGAATCTTTTTATGTCCTTGATATCATAATATGCTAAATATTGATATCTCTCACTTCTCCTTATCTCTCTATAGTACTCCATATGCTTCATCGGGACATCTCTTTGTCAATTTGTGACAAAAAAGGGGAGAATAAATGGATTGAATCCTGAAAATGGAGAGATCAAACAAAGGGGGAGAGTGCAGAACAAAGGGTGAAAACACACTCTATCTATGATATTTTGTGACTAACAATTAAGGGGGGGGTAGCAATCCCACCATAGAATGTGTATGTCAATGTCTTATGCAGGTATATCTTTAAGAGACAAAGCACATTCTCAGGGGGAGTATTTAGAGTCATGAGTCTTTGAGTTATAATTGTTGTATCTTTTGTAAAGATCAAGTACTCTTGTAATCTTGGTTGTATTTGAGTCCATTTGTTGTATTTCAATCAAGAATAGGTGTTTTGCCATGAAATTGACAAAGGGGGAGATTGTTAGTGCCACATTACTATGAGCACTTGTTTTTGTATTGTCAATTTCGTGTCGAAGAATCCAAGACCTTGCCTCTCAGAATTTCTCAAGGAAGATCAAGTTTGAAGGCAGAAGATCAAGCTTTGGAAGGCCCGGATTCATAAAGGAAGACGTCCATATGTGTGCCAACCTATTCAGGTAAATGGGACTCCAAACCAGCCAAGACATGGCCCTAAAAACCCTTAATTTAATGGCTTATTTAATAGAGTTTTAAAGATTGTTTTTCAGTTTTTTCAAGACTCAAAACAAGCCTCAGAAGTCGACTAACCACCATGGTTTTCAGTCACCTCGTGGTTACTTTTCCAGAGAGCAAAAACTATCTTAAAATGATTTTTCGGTTACCTCGCGGTTACCTCGCGACTAACCATTTGAACAGTAACATCATTGTTCACTGTTCACTATTCACTATTCACTAGTCGTTTGAACAGTAACTTCACTATTCGTTATTCACTATTCACTATTCACTGTTCACTAGCCGTTTGAACAGTATCACTATTCACTGTTCACTAGCCGTTTGAACAGTAACACTATTCACTATTCACTATTCACTAGCCGCTTTATGACCGTTGGAAAGCTTTCTATAAATAGAAAAAACACCCCAAATCATTCCTAAGGCTTGGAAAATCATTCCCAAGGCCTCCAAGATCATGAGAGCTCATGTCCTAACCATTGTGTATCATATTAGAGCTCTCATAGATCATTCCACACACACTATGAGCTTGGTTTGTCAAATCTAAGAGCTTCATTAGCTTAAGGAATGTGTGATGTGTGGAGACAATATTGCCTAGGAAAGAACTTGAGCTATCATAGTTTATTATCCAAATCCCTAGACCAAAGGCCTCTTCCCTTGACTGAGCACAACATTGGAGCATCATTATCAACATCAAGGAAGCATTGCAAGAGGCATCAAAGCTTGGAGCTGCGGTGACAAGTTTCGAAGAGCATCCTCCAAACTTCGTCAAAGAGGCAAGTGGCAACCTCCAGACTTTGTCAAAAAGAGGCAAGTGTTATTCGCCCTCCATTCAAATTATATCTTTGTGATAGTGGATTGTTTCTGCGTGATTGAACCACTTTGAAAATTGTGATAGTGGATTGTTTCTGTGTGATTCAACCACTCTAAAAGTTGTGTGTGGGGAGTAGATCTTTGTGATCAAACCTCGTGAACAAAAATGGGGAGTAGATCTGTGTGGTCGAACCTCGTGAATAAAATTTATGTAGAATCAGTACTTGTGTAGTTTGATTCTTCATAGTGGAACTAGGGGACTGTGTGACCCTTGAGAGTGGATGTAGGTCTGTGTGACTGAACCACTATAAAGCCCTTGTGTCAATTTCTCTATCTCTATCTCTTGTGCTTGATTTATATATCTATATGTTGTGGAGAATGATATGAATGATATTTAGTTTAATTGACACACATCCACTTGTGCGCAAACAACATTGATTATATTGGTAAATCAAATCTTGTTTAGCACACACTCTTTAACAAATATTCATTTGAGCACATTGATATAAATCATAAGTGAATTTGTGAAGAGTGTTGTACTCACACTTGTGCTTACTAATATGAAACTAATTGTCTTATCTTTGATTCCGCATAAGTTGTATTCTTATTTGTGTTCATTATGTTTTTGTTCCTAGTTGGGATTAAAATTGGACTAAGATGTTTTGATTGGGAAAAGAATTCCATTAGTCCTATTCACCCCCCCTCTAGGACACTTTCATTGGCCCTAGCTGCACTTTCACGATCTATCCAGAGGACCCACCTGAAGGTTCTCCATCTAAAATCCTTTGCAACTTTAAAGAATGCACAAATATCAAAGACCCCTTAAATGAGGTTAACATTGGAACCCACTAAATTATGTTTGTGAATATACGAGAGAACTTGATTTAATCATTAGAATCAGGACACCACATTTGTTTTTTTATGGTTGATGAGAGATGTGAGATCGTTTATAATGTTGATATGGGATACGGAATTATTTTTTATGATACTTGACATGTTGATATTAAGTTGAGGTGTAAATCGAATCTATGAGTCCTTAATTTAATGATTACAATCAATAAGTTGAGTTTTGTGACTGGCATGGTAACGATATCGTTACCAGAAATTTTTTATTTTTTTTCTTCATTTTGTTTTGCAACTAGTACATGAGGAGTAAATTCATGTTGAGATGCGTAAACAGTGGTCCAGATATAACGACTTCACTTCAAGATCATATTTTCAACGTATCATCATAACGATATCATTATCATGCTTGTTAGATTTTTTCGTACATTCTGCGTCTCCAACAATAAATTATCAATATAATTTTAATGACATGCATAAACTATGTATACTCTTAAGTCTGCAACTGATTACTTGTAAAAAAATCATACTCTTCATTTGTTCACAGTCGTACATTTTAGTTAAAATGTCATACATAAATCCGTGAACCTGTCTCATTGTTTATGTACCCCATTATCAAGTCATTGTCATTTTTTGTTGGAGAACAAACATGGGCAAAGAACTTATAAATAAGTATAATGATATTGTTATGTTTAAATTTTGTTCATGATTTCATTGAGTGGAATAATGAGTACATTTCTTATTGTTTAAGCACCTCGATATAAACTCTATCTTCTTTTCTTATCGGAAAAAAAATGAATGAAGAAATTATAAATGATAGTAACAATATCGTTATCAAAAATCAAAGTCGCGCACAAAAATTCAAGTTCGTATGAGAAGGAATCAACTTAGAAACATGTTAGGCATGTGAGGTCACCCCTTACTACGATGATTTATCCCCTTTTCTTTTATTTCCTAGTCATGTTTTTTTTATGGTTGATGACCTTTGTGAGCTCGTTTATCATGTAAAGATGGGATACGAAAACTATTTTTTTATGATACTTGACAGTCTTCTTATTAAGCTGAAGTGTAAATCAAATCTATGAGTCCTTGATTTAATGATTCCAAAGGAACAAATTGAGTTTTATGACTAAAACGGTAATGATATTGTTACCAGAATTTCTGTTTTTTATAACCATTTTGTTCTGCAACTAGTACATAAGGAGTAACTTCACGTTGAGATACGCAAACAGTGATCCACATATAACAACATCAGTTTGAGATCATCTTTTCAACGTATCATCATAACGATATCGTTATCAACCTCGATAGATTTTTCATAACTTCTGCATATCCAACAATAAATCTTACAATATAATTATAATGACATGCATAAACTATGTATATTCTTAAGTCTGCAACTGATTCATGTAAAAAGTTCATACTCTTCATTTGTTCACAATAGTACTTTTAGTTAAAATGTCATACATAAATCCGTGAACCTGTCTCATTGTTTATGCACCCAAGTATCGCATGATTGTCATTTTTTTTTTGTTAGAGAAAAAACATGGGCAAAGAACCTATTAAATAATTATAAAGATATTCATGCATGAAATTTTGCTCCTTATTTCTTTGAGTGGAATAGTGGGACTTTCTTATTGTTTAAGCACCACAATATAAACTCTATCTTCTTTTCTTATTGGAAACAAAAAATGAATGAAGAAATTATAAATGATAGTCACGATATCGTTATCAAAAATCAATGTTGCGCACAAATTTAAGTTCGTATGAGTAGGAAATCAACTTAGTATAATGTTAGACATGTGAGTCACCACTTACTATGCTAATTTATCCACTTTTCTTATATTTCCTAGGCATTTTTTTTATGATTGATGAGAGATGTGAGCTCGTTTATCATGTAGAGAAGGGATACGAAATTATTTTTTTATGATACTTGACATGCTGATATTAAGTTGAAGTGTAAATCGAATCTATGAGTCCTTGATTTAATGATTCACAATCGAGAAGTTGAGTTTTATGACTGAAACGGTAACGATATCGTTATCAGAAGTTTTGATTTTTTTACTTCATTTTGTTTTACAACTAGTACATAAGCAGTAACTTCGTGTTGAGATGCGCAAACTTCTATCCAGATATAATGACATCACTTCAAGATCATCTTTTCAATGTATCATCATAACGATATCGTTATGCTACTTGAATGATTCTTCATACATTTCACGTCTCCAATAATAAATTGGCAATATATTTATAATGACATCCATAAACTATGATTGGCAATATATTTATAATGACATCCATAAACTATGTATACTCTTAAGTCTGTAATTGACTTCCGTAATACAATCATAGAATAATTCATTAACAGCGGTACTGTCGGTCATAATGTCATGCATAATAATCTCATCAACACCAAATGCAATTAACTCCATATCTCCTTCCCTCAGTACTACATGACAAAACAGGGTTGTTATCTTTATCGGTTGCAGAACCTCCAGATTATTTGACCAATGATAAGAAATTTACAACAAATCCATGTGCCAAAGTCAAGACACATTTCACTAGAAAGTTGTGACTGTCTATATAACTTTCATGCTCATCATCATGAATCGGACAGATTTGACCTCTATGGGAATTAAGGTCTTATAAATGTGTACGATGCGTGTTTTAATTACGAGCTTTCATTAATGCTTATATATTGCTTACCAATATACTATATGAGAACAATGCTTTGGATTTGGATTGACATGATCAACCATGAATAAAAGATAGGCAGAATACAAGTTTCGCCTTTTACAAGTTATCTACAATACTAGAATGAATCCAGCCTCTCCCGATTTTATCTTTAGGAGTGACAAATGTAGAAGAATTACTGATAGGAGAATTGGACAAGATAGAAGTATCACCTATTTAGGCATGGTGTGGCAACTGATGAACCAATATCAAGACCCACAAAACACAATTGTGAACCAAGAAAAGTATAATTCATCCATGCGAAGTTTGGTAAGATTTGAAAAATAAATTTTCAGTGGAACAATGAGTCTTTCTTATTGCTTTATGCATCTCAAAATAAAGTATATCCTTTTTTATCTTTTGACACAAAAATTTCATGACAAAACTATAAACGATGATAACTATATTGTTATCAAATAACGATGCAACACTCAAAATTCAAGTTCGTATGAGTAGGAATTCAAGTTCATATAATGTTAGGCGTGTGATTCTACCTTACTACGTTGTTTTATCCCCTTACCTTATGTTTCCTAGTGTCGTTTTTTTATGGTTGTTGAGGGATGTGAACTCGTTTATCATGTAGAGAGTCACCCCAAATTATTTTTTATTATGATCCTTGACTTCTAATAATAAGTTGAAGTGTGAATCATAAATGAATAATTATTTTTTGTTTTTTGTTTCTACAATTCTTATGCTTTGGTTCGTGGCATCACTTTTCCGCCATTTTGACATGACACTGGGTCAAGTTGCATTTCAGTGTAAAGAGGATCTCACTTACCATCTTAAAGAACACTATAACCGATGGTGTTTGTAAATCTTATCTTAAAAAAGTGTATTACAGTAAACTCTAGTGAATTGAAAACCGAACAAAAGAAGAAAAAAAATAGACTAGTACTTTCCTCATTAACATGGTCATCAAGATCTTGTATAACATTGTTTACCATGTTCGGCCCACTAAAGAGGTGTCCAAACAACAGCAAAATTAATGGTGACTTTATATTGAGATACATAAACAATAAGAAAGACTCACTATTTCACTCAAAATGTGGTTTTAAAAATTTTATGATAACGATATCGTTACCATTATTTATAGGTTTTTTGCTCAATTTTTTTCTACAAGAATAAAATGACAATGACTTTATAATGGGGTGCATAAACACTTGCCAGGAATGAATGGGCTAAATACCTAGATTCTCTAAACGGCCTACGACCTAATCTGGCCTAGCTTCGATTGTAAACCTAACATTAACCCCTTCTTTAATCGAGCTCGGTCTGATAAGGTAATGCAACAATCACTATGGTGGTATGTAGAAATCTCACTTTACTACTCTCTCAATTACTATTCTCTCATCTAACTATGGGATCAATGTGGATATCATTTACTCCCAAATAGAACACTGTAATTGATGGTGTAGGCGAATCTTATCATTTAACTCCCTTATTTTATGCCCTTAATAAGATACATTGCAATGAACTCTCATGATTTAAAAACCGAACAAACGAAGGAAAAAAATAGTCTAGTAATTTCATCAATAACATATAATTGAGATATTGTATCAAATTGTTTAAACAAATCCACGCCCATTAAAGAGGTGTACTAGTAGGGAGTTGAATTTGCATTTAAGACTAAACATTATCCAAGTATTAAAAGATCACGTAAGAATCATGTTCAAATAAACCCACGTGTACAACAAATATATGTAGATGGGCCACTTTGTCAAAAAAAAAAAAAAACATAAGAGTAGCAATTAGCATTCCTCTATGTAGTATTTTTTTCCATAGAGACTTTATCAAGATTTAATAGATCAATCAATTAAAAGTTGATCCAGATAAGAAAAGATTTAAAGACAGGATGAAGACAATATGACAACTTGTAAAACCCATGATCTTTGTTGCTATATGAGCATCCACGAGATCTACTTGAATTAAAAACCGTATGTGTAGGAAATCAATTTCGTATAATGTTAGGCCTGTGATTTTACCTTGGTAATATGCAATGCAATGAACTATCTTGAATTAAAAACCAATCAAACAAATAAAAAAAAAAAAAAAAACAGTCTAGTACTTTCATCAATAACATATAATTGAGATATTGTATCATTTTGTTTAAACAATTCAACGCCCATCGAAGAGGTGTGCTAGTAGGGAGTTGAATTTGTATTTAAGACTAAATATTACCCTAGTATTAAAAGCTCACTTTCCAATCAGGTTCAAATAAAACCACATGTACAACAATTATATGTAGATGGACCACTTTGTCTCAAAAAAAATTAAATAAATAAATAATTTAAAAAAAAAGGACAACAAAACTAAACAAAAACCATGGCTACTAGACATTCCCTAATTAGTCAAAGCTCACATAAGAATCATACTGAAAACAACCTGTCTAAACAACAATCACGAGTGTATGCCTTTTTGTCTGCATCACTTTCATAGTCATCATCATGACTTGCTCCTTTTGCCTTCTGCAGGTGTAGGTGCAGAAAATAATGACCCACAATAACTGGGGAGCCTTAGAGGACTTATCCAAGGTGGTGATGACTAGGTACCGTCCGAAAGCCTGAAAGAGAAGAGCAAACGGTCAGAGGACCCTGGCCTGGGCGGCGCAAGGCTCTCCGATGCCAAAGTCAGTGAGTGAACTAGAACAATGGAAGGAGAGGAAGAAGAGAGGCAGAGTAACGACTCTGTGGGTTGAATTGTGCGTACCTTGCTGGTGGTATGAGGCTCTATTTATAGAGGCTTGGGTCGTATCTTCAGATGATATCTTGGTGTGGGTCCCATAACTCGACTGGAAGTCATGATCAGCCCACAAAGTAATTAATGCGGTCCAATCCAGCCCACTCTGCATTTAATGCCAGTCGGATCAGCCCACATCGCATTAAATGTGCGTCTTGTTGGGCCAGATTGTGTTGGACGCCTTTGACGGTTGGGGTACCATCGGATCCGCCCTCGGGCCTTGCCCTGATGTGGCTTCAGCCGCTGGATGTCGTCCTGTCAGGGATCTGGCGAAGATTGTGGACGGCTGGATGTCGCATCTGTCTCACTAGCTCGCGCCCCTAGTCCTCCACGTGCCTGATGACGTGGGGGATGAGGGGCGCGAGTGGAGGCTCTTTCCTACTTCAGCTTTCGTCCCGGCTCCTTCGGCCGAGGTGGAGCTTTCTGCCGAGGTGGGCACATGGAGTAGCCGAGCTCGGCGATAGCGGTCCGGACCTGCTTGACTTCGGCCGGAGCCCCTGTCCTGGTAGCCGGGGTGAATCTGGTGCCACGTGGGCGGCACGCGGATGGCACGTGAGAAAGCTTAGTCTCATCTGATGGCTGTGATTAGCGTAATCCTGGAATTCTGAAAATCTCCCCACACAGCAGGATTTGAGGTCTTATAACTCATCACGGTGCGTCTTTTACTTGCGAGAGTTAACAAATGTTTATATATTGCTAACCAACATAATCTGTGAGTTTCGGCCAACGATTTCGATAGACATGTACCCACTTGCCATTTTGGACCACTTAGTATTCACATTATTGTGATTCTCACGAGTCTTATGAATGCTATTACTCTTCCAATCTCTTTTCAAATTCTTTTAGAATAGTCACTGCCTTCTCGCTTGAAACTCTACTGTAGTCCGTCAAGCATCAAGATTTTGATGGCAGCCCCTTATATTTACTGATAATTTACACATCATTCTTGAGTGTGGTGTGTCATGTGTGTGGTGTGGTGTTTCATTGTCAATTCATGTACTGCCCCTTCTGCAATAAATGGTAGCCACTAGTCAAGGATGACTGCAGAAATTGTCAGCAAATTGAGGGTTGCTAATAAAAAAATTGACACCGGAGAGGCCCTTGTAGAATATCACAAAAACGTTACCCAGCATTTTAGAAAAACACAACCTCTTTATTTCCTCTTCCTAGTTGGATTCAAACAAAAAGCAGTATATTTTAAGTGGTCTTAGGTAGGTCAGTTTGACTGACTAGATAGATTAAGGAAACAGTGAAATAACAAATTTGGCTCCCTATTATTCATCTATTCCATGATTACAATCTCACGGGCTCACTAGAAAAAGACACAAATTGCTATATCTATTGTATGTATCTTGATGTTCTCATTTGATTCTTCCAACTAAGATGTATTTTCTCTTTTTTTTTCATTATCTTTCCTGTTTTTATCGAAATTCATTTGCATCATTGATCCATTGTCAGTCCTCATTTGCCACGAACTGTAACTGCCAACCACCTCTATAGTCGTCCAAAAGCCACTCCCAAGTACTTCTTTCCGTATTCTTCCTTTTTTTCTTTAATCTTCCCTTTCTCTTGTATCGTCATGGAAGGACTTCTGTCTTTGATTTTCTGTCAGTGAAACAGTTGAGAGTCATAAAACCCATTTATTCTCTTACCATTTCCTCTATGTTTTCAGTGTCAGGACTACGCAGGAGATCTTTCATCTGATAACCGACCTTGTACCTTTTCCTTCTCTTTAATCGATTTGGTGTCATCTGATATCACTGATTGAAAAGCACTACCCAGTTCTTGCAATTTTTCATTTCCCCCCAACTTTCTTATATAGGTACACACATCTGACCTGTGACTTTGGGAGTTCTGGTTGTTGTTGTATCCTCTTCTTTTTTATTCCCCATTTGAATATTTGGATACATTTGCTGTAGGAGAATCAACTTCATCTCCCTCCTTGCTTTCGATGGCCAATAAACCACAATGATTTGTTCACTGATCCAGTTACTCTCGACACTGGTCAAACCTATGATAGATCCAGCATTGAGAAATGGATTGCAGATGGGAATCTCACATGTCCTATTACAATGCAGAGGCTCCATGACTTGTCCATGGTACCCAACCACACTCTCCGGCATTTTTCTCGATCAGTGGCTTCTCATGGATCCTCAATTCGACCCAGATCACATCAAAATATGGATCCAAACATCTCCTTGGCTACCTTGAAGAACAACCTTCAATCCCAAGATATCTAGTTTAACTACCAAGATGGAGACACTCAGAAAAATCAAAGCTTTGTCAGAGGAATCTGACAACAGGCGCTTCTGACATGATCAAACTGTCTAATTGTTTATGCACCCCATTATAAAGTCATTGTCATTTTATTGTTGAAGAAAAAAATTTGGGCAAAGAACCTGTAATAATTGTAATGATAACGTTCAACTAATTGTTTTGAAAAAAAAGTAGTTTTTGAGTGAAATATTGAGTATTTCTTATTGTTTTATGCATAGGCATATAAACTCTATCTTTTTTTCTTATTGAGAAAAAATAGATGAAGAAACTATAAATGATGGTAACGATATTGTTATCAAAAAATAATGTCGCGCACGAAATTCTAGTTCGTATGAGTAGGGATTCAAGTTTGTAAAATGTTAGGCTTGAGATTTTAACTTAGTACGCTGACTTATCCCCTTTTCTTTTTGTTACCATCTCGTTGTTTTTTATGGATGGTAAGAGATGTGCTGCGCGTTTATCATGTAGAGATGCTGCAAATTATTTTTTACTATACTTGACTTCTGATATTAAGTTGAAGTGTTGATTCGTGAATGAATTTTTTTTTTTTTTTTCGTTTCTACAATTCTACTGCTTTGGTTCATGGCATAACTCTTTCTGCTATTATGACATGACAACCGGGTGAAGTTGGATTTTATTACTAATGTGGATATCATTTCCTTTTTAAGAGAACACTATAGCCGATGGTGTTAGTGGATCTTATCTTAATAAAATGCATTGCAATGAACTCTCCTGAATTTAAAACCAAACAAACGAAGTTCAAAAACAATACTCTAGTAATTTCCTAAATAACATGTCATTGAGATCTTGCATAAAGTTGTTCATCAAGTTATGGCCCATCAAAGAGGTGTCCAATAAGAAAATAATGGTGACTTTATATGGTTATGCATAAACAGTATAAAGACTCAATATTTCACTAAAAACATAGTAACGATATCGTTACAACAATTTATAGCATAATCGCACAATTTTTGTCTCCAACAATAAAACGAGAATGACTTTATAATGGGGTGCATAAACACTTGCTGGTAATTAATGGGATAAATCCCTAGAAGGCCCAAAGGGCATAGGACCTAACCTGATCCTAAAAGGCTAGATTTGGGCTTCGAGTGTAAACCTAACATTAATCCCTTCTATATTCGAGCTCGAATTGATAAGGTGATGCAACAATCACTATGGTGGCATATAGAAATCTATCTCACTTTACTACTTCATCATTTCATAGGGGATCAATGTGGATATCATTTACTATATAAGAGAACACTGCAATTGATGGTGTTGGTGAATCTTATTTTTTAACTCTTCAATTTTATGCCCTTGATCAAATGCATTGCAATGAACTCTCATGAATTAAGAACCAAACAAACAAAGGGAAAAAACAATAGTCTAGTACTTTCATCGATAACATATCGCATTTTTTAAAGAGCTGTGCTAGTAGGGAGTTAAATCTGTATTCAAGAATAAACACTACCCAAGTATTAAAAGCTCACGTAAGAATCATGTTCAAATAATCCCATCTGTACAACAATTATATGTAGATGGGCCAATCTGTCAAAAAAATAATAAAATAAAAGAAGGTGGAAAAAAAAAACAAGAAAACAAATCAAAACAAAAAACATGGCTACTAGACATTATCCAAGAAGTAAAACCTCACATAAGAATCATGGTGAAAACAACCTATGTAAACAACAATTATATGTAGATGGCCAACTTGACAAAAAAAAAACAAGAGAACAAAACAAAACAAAAACAATAGACATGCACAGCCTATTTACATGACAATTCCATAAGAAGTCAAACTGTAACTCGGCCCTCAAGGTTGCAGGCTTTTCAAAATCTAGTCTTGCCCAATCCTCGGGCGTTAGGACAAGAATAGAAGCCCTCTCTTTTGTGGGCCAGCCCCCTCGTTAAAAGGGCTAAATTGATAGCCCTAGTTCCACATACATCACCACCTTATATCCTCCACCCCTCACGTCTTTAATAATATTTCGTTGGGTATCATTTTATCATGAATTTATACTTATTCAATTCCTATGTAATCAAAGAGAAAGTTTGTGTACATGGTTTTCGATAAAAAAAAAAAAAGTGGAAAGCATAAAACATTTTCTACACTACAATAAATTCCATATTTAGTGCGGCCATTTTTCTGCGGTTCCATGGGAAACCAGTTCCTTTTGTTTGGGGTGGGGGCTGGGTTTTCCCATGGGTCCCGCTACGTTACATAAACATGCCTTAAGCAAACAAACATGCCCTAAGAATCTCCATGATTTCAATATGAATCAATAGTATCGCAAGGATATGTTGTGTGCCAATTTGTTTAGAAGAATTGTGAGAATTCTTGTCTGAGAGAAGTCTAAGGATTCCAAATGATGCCCCTTAAAGTAAAATACCAAATGCTCAACCCCCTCTAGTATTTGGAATTCCAAAATTCTGGGAATTCACAAGGCAAAAAGTGCCTTTTTCATGAGGTTGGAATTCTGAATTCTTGCAACAAATAGAGCATTTATAATGCCAAGGGGACAAGTTGTCATATCAGCCTAATTCCTTTTCCGGAATGCCTTTAACCAAGCTGGATAATGTATAAAGAGCGGTTCTAATCTTCCAGTCCCACCACCCACTGTGAAAGAAATGGTTTTTTGCTAACTATTTCTGTGGCGCCCTGGATTCTTGGCTCCCACACAGAAAGATCAGATTTTCTTCAAAGCCAGTCTCATTCATGACTGGTAGATATGAATGCTTTGATAAACCTAAATCAACCGTGTTTATCATTCTTGAAATTGGAACCCCTCCCTCACTAGAACTCCAACAAACCCATCAATACAACTATACGAGTAAACGAGAAGAAATCAACCAGAAAAACCTCAGGTGAGCATTGAGCAACGGTGCTCAACATCGCATGCCTAAATACCTACTGCGGCCCACCTGGTGATCCATCAATGGACCATAAAATAGGGACCTCTGAGGTACTCATCCAAATGAACTAGACCGTTAGATCGATTGTGCACTTTCATGGATGGTAAATACTTGCGAGCCGTTAATCAAGTGGTTAGGATGATGATCCGAGCATCCGTCACTGTATGCAGGTAGGTGGGGGTGTAGATCTTTCTTTCGATCCGCATTGCCCTCATCCCCAAGGTGGGCCCCACAAGAATAATGTGAGCACTGAGGGGGGGGGGGGGGGGGGGGGGGGGGGGGGGGGGGGGGGGGGGACATCTATTTGCGCATACCACCCATCTTATATCCAATCAATGAATGTTTATGGGGGGGGGGGGGGGGGGGGCGGCGGCGGGGCGACATCTATTTGCGCATACCACCCATCTTATATCCAATCAATGAATGTTTATGGAACCAGATCTCATATTCATATACCACCAGCAGAAGACTCGCATGTTTAGATTCGAAGCTTCCAATTTTACAGCCCAGTTTGGTTCAGTTGCTGAAATAATTGAAGTCCGCCAACATCTATTACCCAAAACCTCCCAAATTTGAGTAGGTTCTTGTATCAAAACCATTGACCTTGTTTATTTAACCAGTCTACAGCAACATCCGAGAAAGGTCCCACTGATCCATCTCTACCAATTCTATCATTTTTAACATGAAACTGCCGGACGAAGTACAGAGTTAGTCTAGAAAGCCTTGTAGTAGATAAAAGTACTGCATAAGAGAGGCAACCAAGAAATTTTCTTGAGCTACAAGCCTACAACAATAGAATTGAATGTAATGGTTTTGGACACTTGGTTGCAGAAGCTATGCATTTTAATCATATTCATTAGTCAGGTTATTCATCTAATGGTCAATCTTACAGTGAGGCCCACTCCTATTGGAGTAAAATTTGGAACAATCTTACAATGAGGCCCACTCCTATTGGAGTAAAATTTGAAGACATCCCATACACGGCGAGGGCATTGAGATTATTGGGTTTACTTCGCATCCACCCAGGTCCTCTTATCTTGTTTGGCTAATTAGCTTCTAAGCCGGTTTCAGTCTACCAGTTTGGTTGAAAAAACTTCTGCAACTTAATAGATAGTTAATTCGACATTTAAAGATACCAGTTAGGAGCTGCTTGTTGCTTGTATGTCCTTTGGACCTGTGACCTCAATCATCATGCCACTGCAGTTTACTAATACATCTAGTTTCTCCGACAGCAGTGTGAAGTACCATTCTGGGAGGGTTATCCACCCATCACCCTAACCTTGAAAGCACTAGGCTAGATCATAATCCCATGACAGCACAAAATGGAGGAAAAGATAGAGCCCAGTACAAACAGTAAAAGGGAGAAAAATCAAAATCCAAGAAAAGCAAATCCCAACCACAATGCAAACAACTCCAGGATACAGAAGAAAACTTGAATAAGAGCCAGCCATCCACTTCGATGTTGGGCAGGACGGGAAGCACCCAACATTGAAAATTATTTATATTTGTAACCATCTATTTAAAGGGCCCGAAATTGAAACAATTTTGAAGGCAAATAGTAAAACCATTCTTAAATTGATGGTTACATTCAACAGATCGTAATGCTATGGACCCACTTTTAGTCCATACAAACAGCTTCCGGACGCAAGGTAGGACCCAAGATGAATTTGGGTGATTGATGCTAGCAAATGGTTTGCAGCCCACCTGGGAAATGGATAACTGGCATAAGGCGTGGATTTGCCCCCCACATCGTGTTCTCAAATCCCGCCCCAAACTTACCCAATGCACTTAAGTGGTTTTGTGTGCGAGCGCTCCCAGGGGAATAGTCTTGACGGGTTATATACCACAGGTAAACCCCTCAACCAAGGCCGAATTTTCCTTCAAGATGAATATTTTCCATTTCATCAAACAATCACTACACTTTCCTTTCCAACTTTATCTAAGGCTGTGCGTTCAACTGAAGTCCATGCCCAGAGAAGAAACCATGTTAAGAGTTGTGACGTCAAAATAGAGGACTGATATTGGTGGATTGTCAATCTGTTGTGGTGATTAGATCTTGACACGGGTATTTGCATTTTATTACATTTGCTTTTCTTCTTTCCTCACAAAAAAATTCTATTATCCATGTCCAAAGATGCCAACATCAGTCCAATATTTCCACTCAGGCCAAAGCAGTTTGGAAACAGAAAGTTTATCCACAATTTTTTTTTGTCTATTGAAGCATTGCATTCATGTTTGTATTGAAGAAAAACAACCCTCATTCATTTTTCTTTCCTATCTGAGAGTTTAGAGACAAAACAGGGAAATATGCCATCTTTCTTGGCGCGCTGTTATTACACAGAACCAGTGCTTAATCTGATGGGTCCTAAAAAATCAAAATTGGAGTTGTACTCATTCTTGAGCTGCTGCACCATTTGTTGTTGAATCCATGGGCTCAGCTTCTGCTGACTCCCCTTGTGCATCACCCTTCTTACCTGCATCAAGAATTTTTAGGCAACACAACAATCAGAACGCCAACGTCATCATCGACATCATAGCCTTATCCCATTGATACTGGGCTAACTTAATCAGTTCAAGTTTTTATCAATTTATCAAGAGGGGACACACAAAGATAAACTACAAAATATGGATCAGTGCAAAGAGTTTCACAAACAGCAAAAATACAGACTTTTGGTAAAACCCAGAAATACTCAGATGAAAGAACACGGCAGATTTGGGGGGCTGGGCTTAGGAGACTTGGAGATTAAGAATAGAGCTCTGTTGGCCAAGTGGTGGTGGAGGTTGGAGAAGAAAGAGAGGGAGGAAGATGGTTGAATTTAAGTATGGAAAGGATAGGTGGGGTGGGTTCCAAAGTGTGTACCTAGATATAAGGTGTCAGGCATTTGGGGTTCTATCGCTAGTGTTGGGAATGAGTGTAATAAGTAGGGCAATTTTTCGTAAAGGTGTGGGTTTCCCTATTGGGGATGGGAGAAGGGTGTGTTTTTTGCTGGATGACAGGGCAGGGGTGGGTCATTTGACCCTTTTGTACCCGAGGGTGTTTAGAGTGGTTTCCAACAAAGAGGCTTCAGTTTATGAGTGTTAGGAGGGTGAATGAAGACCAGCTCAGAAACGTCAAAGCCACTTTTCTCTGCTTTGAAGCTGTATTAGGCCTTACAGTTAATTTCTTTGAAAGTGAACTGATTGGGATAAGAGCTGAGGAATATGTGCTATGCAAATATGCGGATATCCTGGGTTGTAGAGTGGGAGACATGCCAGTTTCGTATCTAGGGCTTCCCTTATGCTTGGGATCGGTTAATAAATCTGTGGGGCCCAGTAGTGGAGAGGGTTAAGAGAAAGTCGTCTACCTGGAAAACTAACTACTTGTCCATCGGAGGAAGGGTTACCCTTATAAGGTCAGTTCTGACAAATTTGCCAATATATTACTTCTCCCTTTTCAAATGCCTGACCTCTATAATCAAGAGAATAGAAAGGTTGCAAAAAGAATTCTTGTGGTGTGGAAACAGCCCTCAAAATAAGTATCACTTGGTGGATTGGGGTTCAATCTATAGACCGAAGGAAGAAGGGGGCTTAGGAATTAGACCCCTGAAGCAGATGAATCAAGCCCCTCTGGGTAAGTGGTTGTGGAGGATAGGAGATGGGACGGATGGCCTTTGGAGACAGGTGTTGGATAGAAAATATGGTCTGCCGAGAAATGGATGGGAGGTTAAGGATGCCCCTAATAAGGCGTCTGCAATATGGAGAGGTATCCTATCAGTAAAAAGCTCCTCATGCAGAACATCAAATACAAGGTTGGCTCGGGGGAGAAGGTTCTTTTTTGGAAGGACCGGTGGCTTGATGACAGGACTCTCTTGGTGCTCAGTTTCTCGATCGGTTCAAGTGTGCCGTGGATAAGGAGGCAACGGCTAATTCCAATATGACAAGAGTTGGTGATCAGCTGGTTTGGAGCCCCATCTTAAGGAGGAATCTCAAGGAGCATGAAGAAGATCAACTAATTTCACTACTCAACCTTCTAAAAGGGGCGTTCATTCCGGATGGAGGGGAGGATGCTAGGGTGTGGTCTGCTACTAAAGATGGATTATTCTCAGTCTCCTCTTTCTTCTTGGCAATATATAATAGACTACGGGAGAGGAGTAACGTGAGTCTTTGAAAGTTGGAGGCTCTGCCAAGGGTGGTTTTCTTCAGGCGGCTGGCTCTCAGGAAAAGAACCCTTATTATGGATAACTTAAGGAGGAGGGGAAGGATTGTGGTAAACAGATGCCCCATGTGTTTAAGCGGCTGGCTCTCAGGAAAAGAACCCTTACTATGGATAACTTAAGGAGGAGGGGAAGGATTGGGGTAAACGGATGCCCCACGTGTTTAAGAGAGGAGGAATCTGTGGACCACCTGATGCTGCATTGCAAAACTGCTAAGGCTATTTGAAGGTCGATGGTTGGATGGTTTGACTGCTGTTGGGTATTTCCTAAAACCCTTCTAGAGCTTTTCCAGGAATGGAAGCCTCCCATAGGGGCTCATAGAGGCAAGAAACTATAGAGATTGACATTAATTGCGGTCCTATGGATTATGTGGAAGGAAAGAAACACAAAGTGCTTTTAAAGGGGTTGCAAACAGTGTCAGCTGCTTGGTGGAGAAAACTCAGTTTTTACTTGCTCTTTGGGTATCCACAAGCAAGTCTTTTGAAGGATACTCTATGGAACATATAATGTTGCATTGGAAGGAGTTGGCCTTTTCTTATGCAGGGCCTTAGTTGTTTTTCTTAGGGCCCTCTCTCTTATCTTGCAGTGTTCCTGTTTCTGCTTGTCAGTATACTACTCTGTACTGCTTGCTTCTTTTTTAATGGAAGTAACCGCTCAAAAAAATATTAGGAGGGTGAATGGAGTATCTTGGGAGTTGTCATTTAGGACATGCCTTCCTCAGTCGGAGGCCCAATATGGGGAGTTGATAGTTTTTTCTTACTAATGTTTATATTTGCAGGGATGAGGAGGATAAAAGCATTTGGAAACCTTCGCTGAATGGGGCCTTTTTGGTAAAAGCTTTTCGTGATGTAGTGGGGGAGATGCCTCAACTGGGTGGGGCTCCCCCGTCCTTGCTTGGATGGGTTTGGCTCCACCTCGGGTTGAAGCTTATTGTTGGTTGGCAAATGATGGAAGGATCTCCAATCTAGATTTCTAGAGGAGAGGTATTCCTCTGAAGAACATCTCGGATATGTGTATCATGTGTGGGGTTGAAGCGGAGATGGGGAACCATCTCTTTATTCACTGCAGGGTTGCCTCTACTGTTCGGAGTCGCTTCATCCACAAGTGTGGGCTAGATTGGTGCAATCCAGGTACTTTACCAGAGCTAGTACAGGCTTGGAGAAGCGCACCCTTCTTTGGGTGTGGTCTTCTCCTTCGGAGGATTATCCCTTTTGCGGTCCTTTGGCATCAGAGGAGCTTATCAAGTTGGTTAATCTTAGGATTTCTAAGTGGGCAATGGTGGGAAAGGATTTTCTTAACTTTTCATTGGACAATATCTTGCTTTATTAGGAAGCTTACTTGGTTTGTGGGACTTTAAGGAAGAGAAGGATTGCCTTTTGGTCTGCCCCAGACTCCGATGTTTTGAAATTCAACGTGGATGGTGTTGCAAGGGATAAACATGGGCCCCCATGTATTGGAGGGGTCTTGCGTAATGACAAGGGGGAGGTTCTTTGCTTATTCTTTAAAGGTGTGGGGGTTAGGGACTCTAATGAAGCTAGCGTGTTGGCAATATTGGAGGCATTGAGAATCTTTTCTCGCTTGTTTCAAAGCAGTTTGATTGTGGAGAGTGATTCCTTCAATGCTATCTCTTGGGTAAGCATCAATATAAGCAAGCCATGGAAGCTCCATTTTGCCTTCAACGAGATCAAGGCTTTGGCTTCTAATATTGGTGCACTTTTTTTCATGTTCTTAGGTCGGCTAACAGATTTGCGGATGCATAGCTAAGCAGGGGATTACTAGGGTCATTCCTTGGGAAGCTATCATGCCCAGATACAGATATTCATACGGAAACTTATATGGGGATCGGGGATACATCTCCTCGCTTTTGAAAATCTAGGACACAGATACGGATACGGATACACGTGTCATAATTTTTTCTTTAGATCACTTTTGAATCAATGAAATTATCATTGTTTTTTGTCCCTTTCTAGCATTTTTTATTTTGAGAAGTAAAAGTATTAAAAAAACTATTATGAAACAAATGATAAGTAGGATGTGTTAAACTTGTTCCCTAGAAGTATCAGTGCGGTATCAAGTACCAATAAAAGTGTCATATCGGTCCGATACGAATACGTTATGCTTGTACAAGTATCCGGGTTGTTAACAACCAGTAACACCAAAAGCTCGAGCTGTTAGTGAACGGCATACAAATTATATCAACACCCCCTCTCGAACGGGAAGCCGTTCGAATTCGAAACCCAAAAACAGACGGAACAGACAGACTCGATAGACAGATGGAGGTAACATGCCTCCCAGGGGTTTCGAACTCGTGACCTTAGCTCTGATACATGTTAACAACCAGTAACACCAAAAGCTCGATGCTGTTAGTGAACGGCATAACAATTATATCAACACGGGTGTCATAGTTGGAAAGTGGTGTTTGTAGTCTATCCTCTCTTTGAGGGTATAAGCCTTTTTTACCCCTTCTCCCTTGTGGGAGCACTTGTACTGTGCTTCTTTTTTTAATAAATGATTCTTGGTACCTGTTAAAAAAAAAAGAAGAAGAAGAAGGCAGACCTCAACTACAGTACCTCTCATCAGCACTGTTGCAAAAATCGGCCTAGGCGGCGCCTAGGCGGCACCTGAGCGCTAGGCGGGATTAATCGGACTAGGAGGGGGGGATTAATCGGGCTAGGCAGGGATTAATCGGGAATTAATCCCTAGTCCATGCCCACCGCCTAGCGTCCGCCTAGCGATTTTTTACAACATTGCTCATCAGGCAGGCAAAGACCACCACCTGCAGTCAATAATCCACTTTCCAACATAACACGTGAATTAATCATCCTATTTCTGAACCAAGACATCAATGAGTGGGCTCTACACTCATGAGAAGCTAAACACTGATATGTTGCCAGTGCAGGATGTTGTGCTGCATATAGCACCCAGTAAACTCCAGTGTGAAAACGATGGGGGCAATTCGGAAGACGATAAGCTTGCTTGCCAATGAAGGATGTTGTTGCCGCAATTCACCATTTATTTGTAACCCTTTTTATGTTTTTTTCAGTTTGTGATTTATTCGATTGTGCTGATATCCTTTTGAGGTCACTAAGATGCTGTTTGTCAAGTCTACTTGACTTAAAAGTTAAAACGCTTTCAAACAAAGTGCAAGCTGTAGTTCATCCAAGAGGAATAATTTTGCAATTTTCCTTTAGGGCACGTTTGGTAATGGGAGAGGAACCATCTATTCAGGGGATTCCTTATTCTCCTTATACAATGATATTCTCACTAAGGAAAGATTCCATTGCAATCCATGTTTAGCAAACAAAGAGAACTATGAATTTGCATATAATACATCCAACGGTCACAGTTTTTTACATTTTCTCATAATCCGCCATAAATCAAGCCCCTGAAATTTGAACCCTTAGCCATAGAATTTAAAATATTTTTTTAAGTTGAGGACGTTTTTTAAAATAACCTCAAAATATATAAAGAATCAACGGCTGAAAATTTAGCCTACTAGCCGTTTAAGACTTTATAAAAATTATAGATGGTTTTGAATGTGATGGTTGGGACCCATAAGGTAGGTTCCAAAGCCAAAGTCATAAAACAGTATATTACCGCGTCCTTAGCGTCATGCATTAATCACTGCGTCGTTTGGGAATTACAGTAACCTTGGGGGTCATATACGATGAATATGTTTTTGACATTTTTCTCACTATCCATGATGAATGGGGATGCCAAATTTGATCCAACAATGGCTCAAGGTCTTCTGAAGAAACTGAACAGTTTAGATTTCACACGAAGGACCCACAGAGATCCAGATCTCATGATCTAACGGGTCTGGACTCTTTTGAAAATATCTTAAAATCTAGGAAGAATCAACAGCTGACATTTGATCACATAGCCATTTGGGTCTTATTAACTCGATTAACGGTTTGGATTGTAATTATTAGACTAAAAAAGGGGGTTTCCAAACAAAAAATGGGTAAGCCCAAGTTTACCGTGCGGAAACACTGTTCATCTGCCTTTCTAGGCATGCAGAGACTTTGGGAATTCCGTGTGTGTGTGTGTTGTGTGTGTGTGTGTGTGGGGTGGGTGGGTGGGTGGGTGGGTGGGTGGGGGGGGAATCTGACCGTCACTTTCTCTTGGTTTAAAGACGTCGTGTATTTTGAGGAATTTGTTCATACGGTGGGTGTGATTCCCAAACCTGGATTTTCTGCGATTCTAAGGAATAGCAGGGAGGATTATGCGCCGATGATGGTTGCCAAATGTGCCCTTAGGGTTCTTTGTTTGCAGTCATTTACATAAGTAAACGACTCCCGCGTGTAAATAAGGTGTGAAAATGGTGCGTAAATAAAAGCCATTTACACAGCAAAGTTTTCACACTTGAAGAGGTGTGAAAGTTACACATACACCTTTTGTAAAAAAGGCGCTAGTACAGGCTCTTCAACCGCCTTTATTTTATCTTATTCTTATGGGCGCCATATTTGTAATCCAAACCGTTCTTTTTTGTTTATTGAACGAAACCCTAAGATCTTGAAGCAGATCATGTTGCATCTTCATAGATTTTGAGTAAATTTATGAAAAAAAGACCAACCTATGGATCTAGTTTTTTTGCACTTATGTGGGCCCCCATACGTTTAGTTTCATATCTCAAATTTTCATGGATTTCGAGAAATGTAAGAAAAATGTGAAAAAATCCAAATACATCTAAGACTATTGGATGTATGCATTTACTCATGTGAAAAATGGTAATTTTTACAACCACGAGAATGTGCTTCACATGTGTAACATTTGCAGCATTTATATATGTAAAATCTCATTTCCATCACGTGTAAAAGGCATACGGCCCCTTACAACATGCCATTGGGATCTTGTTAGCACTTTGTTTTCCAGGCTGTAGCTCATCCAAGATTAATAATTCAGATAAGAATCATGCTCAAATAAACCCATTATATATATAGTCACATAAATCTACATAAATAGCTTTTGCACGTAGATAAGACGTTGCAAGAGAAAATCACATAAGAACACACATAAAAATTATGCTTAAATAAACCCAAATATATGCTCATATATATATATATATGGGAGATGCTCCTGTGAGAGCATCTCTCATCTTACTATAAGAGATAGGGTGGGCGCCCTCACATCCATATCCAATGCCAACAACTTCAATGTGAGGGCCCCCACCCTTATATCTCATAGTAAGGTGAGAGATGCTCTCACAAGAGCACCTCCCGTATTGTCTAGGCCCGGCCCTAAAATGGACAGGCTGGCAAAAAAATTGTCTATACCCAACCCTTGAACTTTTCAAGAAAACCGAAAGCCATCATCTTGTGAGCTTTTTGAGGGCCAGATCGGGTCGGGTACCCTCATGAGAGCTCGATTGACAACCTAAATACAATGTTGGTGGATGAATCAAGAGATGGAGTGAATACGAAACTCGAGATATGGCGAGCAATTTCAGAATCCAGTGGCTTTAAAAAAAAAAAAAATAATAAGTCGTACGGATATTGAATTATATGAATTGCGACTTTAGTGGATATGTGCAAGGAGATGAAACTCATATGAGAAATGGAGCTCCAAAGATGACACAAATAGATTCTTTCCTTCGCTCTATAATTAGTAAGGATGGATGGTTCAAGGATATCAACATAGGATAAAAAGCTGGATAGTTGGAGACCTGCTTATGGAGAGTGCTTTGTGATCGGCACATAACAACAAGATTGAAGGAAAAACTTTAAAAGACAACTACTAGACCAGCTATGACCTATGGAGCATAATGTTGGCCAATTAAGAAACAAAGCGCACAAAAAATGAGCAGCGGAGTTGAGAATGTTGAGATGGATGAGGTTAAAAAAAAGGACGGAAAGAGCCATAAATGAGCTCATTTGGGAGCATTAAGAGGTAGCATCAATGAGTGATAAAATAAGAAAGACTTGTTTGAGATGGTTTCAACATGTATAACACAGCTTAGTGAAGACGACCATGGTTGTTAAAATCGCACGATTCGCGATTCAAATCGTATCGGAAGCAAACCGATTCGTATCGACCTACTGAATCGTATTTAAGCAGATATCGTACGATTTGGGTACGAATCATGCAATTCGATTTGAATCGTAGTGAATCGTGCAAATATTTAACGATTCTGTTTGGGAAAGAAACGGTAGAGGTGAGACTATTTTTTTTGGGGCTTTATGACAACTTGATTATTTTCCATTAAAGGAAGAAAAAACTTAAAACTCGCTTAAGATACTGAGAGATAAACAAGCCTAGGAAGAAAATGCAGAATCCAGCCCTCATTCTTGTTCCCTCTGCCGCAAGCTCTCGTCTTTGGTCAAGTTCTTCCAAGCACAACCGAGTGTCCTAGCGAGGAAGACAAAAGCATTAGTGAAGCTCTTACACTGCTGCTGCAAGGTCGTGGCATCGGTGAGGCTCTCCCAGGCTCCAGCGAATAACTCCGTCAGGTCAATTTCCATGTACACTTTTGCTTCTTCTTTTTTTTTATATTCAATTCACTCGAAGGATGAAAATAGCGGCCAATACGTAGCGTATCGGCCGCTAAATCGGGTGTAGCGGTGGACACCGCTACGCTTCATGGAAAATATCGCCGCTCACAACTATGGCGGCCCGTAGCGGCCGATACGGCCGCCACGTATCGCCCCACCCACCCACCCACCCACTGCTGCTTTTTTTTTTATATGGCATTCACTAGTGCACTGCTTCTTCTTTCCTTTTCATGAAGAACAAAAAAAGAAAAAAAAAATGGAAAATAGATAGAGAGGGAGGAGTTTGTAGATGACTTACCTGGATCGGCAGCACCAGTGGCAGCAGCAGCACGATAAGCGGCGGCGGCAGCAGCTATGGGTTCCACTGCTCCATGCAGCAGACTACTACTACTTCAATTTTTTCTCCTTCTCCTCCTCCTATCCCTCTTCTTCTTCTTTTTCTCCTTTCCTTCTTCTCATTCTCTCTCGATGCTTCAGGCGAAATCTAGGGCAACCCGATGGCCCTCTTTCATTTTATTTAAGGGGTCAGCTATGGGCACCACAATGGGCCACCTGATGAAAGGCATATATATAAACTAAAAGGGCCATTAAAATAACATTTAAAAATCCATTAAGAAAATGACTTAAAAACCATTGAAAAACCAATCCATTAAAAAAAAAAAACCAACCATCAAAAGTCATTAAAAAATTATTCAAAAAAAATCGTCCAATTTTTTTGTAAAAACCATTAAAAACGACCATTCAAAAAAACCATTCAAAAATATTAACTGGGCCCATCCAAAAGAAGAAAAGCTGAAAAACTTTGTAGTCTTTTTAACCACCGGTGGGCTCCATCATGAGGCCAGGATTTTAAAATAAAAAAGTCATGCCTTAGCCAAATATTACTTAATTGAAATTAATGCCTATGTCAAAATTCACTCTAATTGGAAATAGGGGCATATCCAACTTTCACACAGTCATGCTAACTGAAAATATTACTAGTGGCACTACAAATGATAACACTGATGGGAAGAGAATAGTGATGTCATATATCCTAATTCTTAAGTCTTAAGTCTTAAGTCTTGACTTAATGACATGGTTCTTTTTTGTTATGAGCATTTCACATTGATTGGAAATAGGTTTTAGCCAAATTTCAATCTAATAGGAAATACTTAAATAAGGCCTTGACTAAAGTACATTTTAATAGAAAATGAGCCCTTTTCATTTTAATAGGAAATAGACTCTAATCAAATTTAATTTTTAACATAAAAATCTTTATGAGCTTTTCATTACTTTCTAAGTTTGCAGACTAAGAAACCATGATACATGTGAAAAAACTAATCATTACTATTATTTTCTATTGATACAGCCGATACGGGACATCATATATTGAGAGCACCGCTATACCCCTTTTCTGACTTTTGCAAAAAGAAACACATTTTCTTTCATTTTACAATTTCTGGATTTTCTGGATTTTTTTCAGATTTTTTGGGCGATTTTTTCAAATCGCACCGCTACGCCACTACGTTATCCCCGCTACGCTACGTATCGCCCGCTTCGTAGCGGTTTGGCGATCGGCCGCTACGCCCGCCGCTTACCGACATATTTTCATCCTTGATTCACTCCTTTCTTTCTAATTTTTTTTTATTTTTTATTTTCATCCATCAGTATGGGTCCGAGTCCCACTGCAACAGCTCCCTTCCCTTAGTGGGACCCACCTGTTTACTTGTCTCCCTTCTTTTCTTTTTTTTTTACTTTTCATCCATCAGTGGTGTCTTCGTCCCTTATCCAATCAGTGGGACCCACTTGTTCACTTGCTCTCTCTCTTTTTATTTTCATCCGTCAGTGATGGGCCCACTACCCACATCTATTAGTTGTTGTCCAAATTGCATTTACTGTTCGTCCATTACATGGGGCGATTTTCTGAATGTGTTGGATACATTTCCTTTGAATTTCACAATGCGTGGCCCCACTGATTAATTGTTTTTTTTTATTTATTTTCTCAGTCCTTTTTTTCATCCATCAATAGGTGAAACTGACCATTTCCATTCATAGGTGGAGCCCACCTAAGCTATCAACAGAAACTGGATCCCCACTGTTCGTTTTGCTCCTTTTCGTTAAAATATATGTGGATGATCCGTCAATGGGTATCGTATGTGGATGTATTTCAAGTGTGGCCACGTGTGCCTTGCTGTGCCATATTATTTATTATTTTGTTTTGTGTGGGCCCATTTATCTGATTTTGTAACCTACATGCTTTTTTTAATTTAATTTTAATATGATGATATATATGTTACATCTCTTTGAATATCTGATCATATACAGCGATTCACATAGTAATATACTAAGACGCAAATATTTGGCATGCATAGCTGTTCATATGAATTAAAATAGAAATAGATTGTTGGACTTCTATAATTTTTCCTGTCTTATCAATATTTTTTTTAGATTTTTTTCATCTATATTAAGTAAAAAATATCCCTACGATCCACGATTCGATCGCAATTCATTCGACCCTAAACAATTCACGATTTGACAACCTTGAAGAAGACTGAAGAAAAATATCACTGTTGCAGGGTTGACTGCCCAAGAGGACATGAATAGTAGTAGCCAAGTTGTCAATCGTGAATCGTTTAAGGGGTCGAATCGAATCGAATTGCGAATCGAATCATGAATCATAGGATAATTTTTACTTTTCTTAATATAGATGAAAAAAAAATTTAATATTGAAAAGACGGGAAAAAATTATACAAGTCCACAATCTATATCTATTTTTTCATTCATATGACCATCAATGCAATGACAATGACAAATATTGCGTCTTAGTCTATTACTATGTGAAATCGAATGTATATGATTTAGTTATCAAAAGGAGGGTAACATATCAATCATATTAAAATTAAAATTTAAAAATAAGCATTGTAGGCTGTAGATCAAATAAATTGGCCCACACAAAAAAGCAGAAATCATATGGCACAGCAAGGCCCACGTGGCCACACTTGAAATACATCCACATGCAAGACCCACTGACGGATCATCCACATATGTTTAAAAAAACGAAAATGAGCAAAACGAACAGTTGGGACACCCCTTTCTGTTGATATCTTAGGCAGGCCCCACCCATCAATGGAAATGATCAATTTTTCACCTATGATGGATGAAAAAAAAAAGACTCAGAAATAAATAATAAATAAAACAATTAATCAGTGGGGCCACGCATCGTGAAATTCAAAAGGAATGTATCCAACACATTCAGACAATTGCCCCATGTATGGACGAAACAGTAAATGCATTGGACAACAGCTGATAGATGTGGGGTAGTGGGCCTAGTGCTGGTAAACGGGTCGGGTCGGAGGTGGACAATTTATTTTGGACCCCAACCCGTGACCGACCCGTTTTTTGAAAGGGTTGTGAACCTTTCAGCCGGCACCCGATAGGTCTCGTGTCAGGCTAACCCGTCTAACCCGTATTAAATGTGGGTCAGGTTGGGTTGGCTCGACCTGCGCAACTTGTATGTACAGGTAAAAATAAGTAAAATGCGTGTACTAGGTGAACTCGATCTCACAACTATTGGGATTTGAGAGGTAAACATAACCTGAGAACCTAACCACTTTAAAGTATTAAAACTACTTTGGAACATTGGCTAGTAGTTAGACTTTAGCTATGAGGTATTTATATAAGTAACTATATTTCTATAGATACTGTAATTATTATTTTTTCGTACTTATGTGTTGTACTTTAAGCATGGTGGTCAAGCTTTTATTTTTATGATAATCATTATGCAATAAAATTAAACCCAAATGAATATATAATATATGTAATTGATTAATAAAAATAATAAGTTATTATAATTTATAATAAATAACAACATTATTGAATAAAGTCAAATCCACACTAACAATGTAGAACTGAAGAGGGGGAAACTTTCCATGTAGATGGTGTGCTACCATGCATACCAGCCGAGGGAGAAATTGTAGAGTTTTTTTTTTTTTTTTTTTTTTTTTTTTTTGGCTTTGACTTTTATAAATCGTGAATTATGTAAAAGGTGTAAAACACTACGATAGACCCCACCTATTAAATTCACAATCATTAAGACAAACATCCATACTATTTATGGGATATCCCTAAGTTTCAACTCAACCTGGGTTATTTCCACTATCAAGTTGATTCTCAGTATAAAAAAATAATAAATCCTATATGGATATTTATTATCATATTTTTCATCAAAAACTTAATCCAACAGTAGGACATTCTCCGATGAAGATAAAATTTTGGATTGTCCCATGTACCTGAGAAAAGTTTTACTTTGAACGGTTGGATTTCACTACTTGATCCTCACCATGGCGTTTTTACATTTAGCTCAAGATTTATCAAAATGAAAGCCTTAAACTGAGAGTGAGTTGTAGCTTTTTATTTGTGGAAGGGTTTTGCAGCAATGTTAGCAAATGGGCAACACCTTCCTTCTCCTCCTTCAATGTTTCTTATTGTAAGAGATTTCAATAAGCTCGAAACGAAGGAGTGGAAAAGGGAGAAGTCACATTTACATGAGATCCTGAGCTTTATTCACAACCCAAACCGTGGATTCTCAAAAAAATAAATCACATCTTATATTATTTCTAATAATTCATAATTACAAATAAATATCAATATAAAAGACTTTATACGGGTCATGCGGGTTAGGCGTGTCAACCCCTAACCCGACCCGTTTTTCTACGGGTTGGAAAAACCTAACCCTAACCCAGCCCGTATTTTATGCGGGTCGGGTTAGGGTCGGGTTGGCGGGGTCAGGCAATGTTTTGCCACCTCTAAGTGGGCCCACCACTGATGGATGAAAAATAAAAAAGAGAGACAGACAAGTGAACAAGTGGGTTCCACTGATGGATAAGGACAAGAAGCTGCTGTAGTGGGGCCCACCACTGATGGATGAAAAATAAAAAATAAAAAAAGAAGGGAGACAAGTAAACAGGTGGGCCCCACTAAAGGGACAGGGAGCTGCTGGTAGTGGGGCCCACAACTGATGGATGAAAATAAAAAATAAAAAGAGAGGAGTGAACAGAATATAAAATTTAAAAAAAAAAAAAAAAAGAAAAAGCGTACCTGGAAATCGCCGGCTTCTTCTTCTTGATGGAGTTCTTCGCTGGAGCCTGGGAGAGCATCACCGATGCCGTGACCTTGCAGCAGCAGTGTAAGAGCTTCACTAATGCCTCGTCTTCCTCGCTAGGACACTTGGCTATGCTTGGAAGAACTGACCAAAGATGAGAGCTTGCAGCAAAGGGAACAGGAATGAGGGCTGGATTCTGCATTTTCTTCCGAGGCTTGTTTATCTCTCAATAAGGGTTTTAATATTTTTTTTCTTCTTTTAATGGAAAATAAATCAAGTTGTCATAAAGCCCCAAAAAAATAGAGTCCCGCCTCTACCGTTTCTTTCCCAAACAGAATGATTCACTACGATTCGAATCCAATCGCACAATTCGTACCCAAATCGTACGATATCTGCTTAAATACGATTCAGTAGGTCGATACGAATAGGTTTGCTTCCGATACGATTCGAATCACGAATCGTGCGATTTTAACAACTATGAGAAGTAGTAAGGATAGATTTGAAAAAGTGCGACTATTAGAGGATTTTGACTGATATAAACTGGAATGGAGAAATAGAATTCATATGGCTAACCCCAACATAGCCAGGAAAAGGCTTTGAAGATGACGGCAATAATATAGCATATATGCGCATACAGTTGTAAATTTGATTTTGAGAATATCAAATTTTTGAAAATGGTAAGCATTTCCAAAAGAAATTAAAAAAAAAAGGAAGAATTAGAAAGAATGATCAATCATAATAATGAGTTAAATGCAACTGCTTGTGCATGCACCTTTCTTCTTCTTTCCTCCACTTTTCTTCTTTGTCTTTGTGCCCAAGCTAACCAGGCTTGATCTCAGGTTTCATCTTCAATTGTTTTTTGTGGGCTTTAGTTCTGTAGAGCATGGGATTGTGATCGGTCCGATCCATTTCGGCATTAACCAAAACTGTGAATTGATATGGGCAACTAGGTCTCCTGCAAACATGCAACAAATTGTTTAAAACTGTTGATTCCAGTATAAATGAATGCCTGTATTTAAAAAAATAATAGAAGAATGATAATGTCAACGATAGCATTGACCATCTTAAAATGGTCACAGAAGCTAAGAATGAATATAAGTCTTGGATAACTCATCAAAATTCGTGCATAGTTTCAAAGAGTCTTTTTATAGATTCTAAATTTAATAGTATCCCTCCCATGCAAAATTCAGGCCATTCATCAGTCAAGGCTACTAACCAAAATTACTACAGTACTTCTAAGGTAGACCATGATACAAGTCAGAGTCCAACACAATGAACTCTTGTGCAAATGCATAATAAGTAGAGCACAGCAGATATGCCTAGAATTAGCTTCCCATTCAAAAAAGCCATTGCCCCAAAAAGCTTATATCTAATGTGCCAAAAACTACAATATAGAGACTCTAAACGGAACATGGAGCCAAAACACAAGAATCCGCACCAGATTTTTAAAAAAATGAAAAAAGACATCAAAGCAAATTCCGCTTTTTTCCTCTTATTCCTCCACAAGCAAGATCCTAATACAAATTAGAAGTGGCTGGACACTACATTATACTCATCACTATTAAAATGCTCTATATTAACTCTTTTTAAACTACCAATTGACCAAATGGCTCATAACATTGCAATACTACCCTCTCCTCCAATCAAGACTCCTGACAAAAAAGAGATGATCAACTACCAAACTCTTTTTAACTCGCATTGCTTTTCTTTTTCTTTTTTTAATTAGTTTTTAATTCTCATAACTAAGGAATACAGTCTGTAGAACCATTATAACTTCTCTAAAAATCTGCGTTTTTTGGAATATGATGCAATTCAGTCGAATTTGAAATGACTTCATTGCCCAAACACCGTGATCTGCAGGGCACAACAGATGTAACATGCTTTAGCTTCCCAATCATACAGCCAAAACCCCAAAACACTCAAATATAAGTGTGTACAAACATAACAAAGCCAAATATAACATCAGCCATTAGATCTAAAATAAATCAAGCCAATATCACAAAAATCCAGCACTATGAAATAAAAAGAAAATGAAAAAGAAAAAGAAAGACCATCATAAAAAGGGAATGAAGACATCTTATATTAATATCTCATTGACTAATAAGAATAAACCTGGACCTAGAAAGATTGTGACACAACCCTCCTCCTCCAAAGACCCACAAGGATAGCTAACAATATGATTAACTACAAAAACTATGATTCGTATTTAAAAAAATATGATTTACCATAAAAAAAACTATAAAACTATTTTTCATTCTCACAACCTAACCATGCTTGGTCTGTAAAACCGTCATAACTTCTTTGTTTCCTGTCAAAATCACACTAAGTAGACTGCTCAATAACACCAATTTCGTACTTTCCCGATGTCTTTTGATCCCAAATTGGTCCTTAAAAATCAAGTAAATGGCAGTGTGCATTAGACTACTGTTCTACCACCAATTACAAACGCTTAAATTAAAATGGGAGTAAACAGTATGTTCATATACTAAACCACCCAGTTGCTTGAAGCACCATGGAAATTTGCATCCCAAGAAAAAAGCATCCACTGCGAGACTCAATTTGGCTTACATAGTACGGTTCTCCATCAGCCTCACTTGCCACATGAGTGTACTAATGGAAACATCCAAGGCTAAAGATTAGACTGTACAGAAGAGTTCCCAAAGTTCATTTGCCTAGCTCTAGGCCCAAGGGGAGTATTTTCTCAGTCTGCTTCAAGGATTGCTCGGACCCAAATGAGATTAGGAGTCCTCTTATAAGCTATGGCAAAAGCTCTTCTCCATCAGAGTTGTCTCCATAACTTGATGCAGCTGGATTCCAAATGAAACTATCTTCTGTTTCTTTTTTTCCTTTTTTCTTTTTTTTTTTAACATTTGGCTCTAAATCCCATAATTATTGGGGACAATTCCATTTCCATAGCCACCGACATGAAGGGAGCACATCTTTATTCAAAGATGTGCCTCCTTTTCCCTCCCACAACTACACACCCACCCTGCAGGAACATTCCAACACTGGGACTAGATTCAAATATGTTCGTTTTTGCTAGCTCCTGAATATCACAATCCACAAATTCTCACTTTTGCCAGTTAAGCATAAGAAGGCTCAACTCAAATTTAGTTCAAAAATACTAAAACAAGATGATCGTTTGTTCATAGTTCTCTTTTGGTTAAACATAACTGGCTCAAAGGTAAAGTGTTCATAGAAAGACTCAATGTCAAACAACTGCTGGGTTGAATGCATTAGTCTATTTAGAACCCAATAATTACGTTAAACAAAAGTTTCCAGCATCCATGCTCACAAGGAAAGTCAACTGACATCTAGCTATTAATTTAGAAAAGCATATAGAATACTCAATTATTCCTATCCAGCCCCCACAATAAGATTCAAATCAGAAAGATTATGGGGGTTGTATGATCTTAATGTTATTCATAGCAACTTAATCCTTATTTAAAGTATGGCCTGCGGGCAGGTGATCCACTACTTTAATAGGATGCACCAAAAAATGTCTGAAAAATATCCTTAATTGGACAGTATAAAAAATCCCAACCTAAATTGAGAAATGGCTAGCTAAGGAGAGGGGGTAGGCAAAAGAAATTCCAGTGCAAGAATTGTGTAACAAGACTTGAATCCAGAACCTCGTGGTTGCAAGAATGAGCACTTTCCAACTGTGCTGCAGCT